>JACDJE010000257.1:1363160-1382671 GCA_016647715.1 Pavo muticus | reverse complement strand
GAAAAACTTCCTCCTAATATCCAACCTAAACCTCCCCTGTCTTAGTTTAAATCCAAATCTCCCATCTTTTAGCTTGAAACCATTTTTCCTTGTCCTTCATAACAGACCCTGCTAAAGGGTCTGTCCCCTTCTTATAGGCTCCCTTTAGGTACTGAGAGGCCACTATCAGGTCTCCCTGAGCCTTCTCTTTTCCAGGCTGAATAGCCCCAGCTCTCTCAGTCTTATGAAGCTCTGAGGGGAGCAGTTGCTACTACTGAATTTGAGTAGTTCCTGATACAAAAGACTGAGGCTCTTGTGGGTTACAGAATGTGGCAGAATGATGCTGGAAGAGGTGGCAACTCTTCTCTAAATTTCTGAAATGTGGGAAATGTAGTCAGGGTCACTAAAGATCTATTGTTCACTTTCTCCCCCAGGCCAACTATAAGTAATCAAGGCTAACAGGTTCAGGAGGTGTATTTCAACGGTATCTTAAGTAAGCATGAAATGAATGCCAGAAGTTTACATGGGTTTCAGACTGAGTGGTAAGTTGATGAGAAGTCCCTTGAGTTAAGTATGGGGACTTGTCTAGAAATGCTCTAGTGAGGGTCTAGGGGCACTAGGGACACGTGTTCACAGGAGGTATTGCTTAATATTTGTTATTTTCTTACATTCTTACCTCATATTCTAGCTATGGCTGTAGATACATAAGGATTCTTTATCAAAGACCTTGTGTAAAACCCAGTGTTTTAGCCAAACAGCTGCTGTTGAAGGCAAGGCAGGATTGTTAAGGCTGTCTTGGCGCTGCTGTGTACCTGAATAGAGATTTGTTTGAGAAGGACTGTGATACTAAGTTTTAAATTACTGTTATAACTGCCCTTTTTCCACTTCTGCAGGATGGCAGGGAAGAGCGTGCAGAATTAGCGGCTAAGTGAGGCTTTAAGAACTGCGATGAAGAGTGTGCTAGCCTTTAGATTTTGGAACCCATGCTTCCTTTGTAACTATATATATTTAGTATGCATTCTCATAATTTAGTCTGAGGTCAGGTAATTTTTTTGGAAGTAAACAAATTTCCATGGGACTAAAATACACTTGATGCTTAAAGATTTGGCTTGAAGAACTCTTTATCCTTTTGCAGTATTGAGTAAATTGCTTTAGGGTCCTTTCTGCTGTTCAAAATAGTTTTTTGAAATTTTCATTTGAAGAACATGCTTATAAGCACTTTCTTTTTGTGAAGTAAATGAAAGTTTAGAAGACTGATGGCTATGTCATGTAATTAGCTTTTCCTTGACTAAGTCTCGTAATGAACAGAAAAAAAAAATAGACCTCGGTGATTCTGTGACATGTGACAGGGTTTTTTTAGACCTTTTAAAATAGAACATGGAAGCTGTGCTGCATCTTGTTTTATTGTAGCATATGAAATGCACATAAAGAAAGCAAATGAGTTGCTAGAACTATTTAAAACAACAACAACAAAAGTTAGGCAAGTGAAACACTTGATTTAGAATATCATATACACATTTAGCTGTGATTCTCTGCAGAATTGTTAAGAGCTCAAATTTTTCTTAGAGAAGCAGTTGCATCTCTACCAGAGGTGGCTCAGCACTTAGACATATTTGCAGAGACCAGTTGTATGGGAACTGTTGAATCATGGCCTGAACCTCTGATTAACCACCTGAGGCAAGTGCTGAGTCAGCCATGGGAGCACAGGTGAAGACAATTCACCTGTGTGACCGGAAGGGGTGGAGCCAGGCTCCACCTCTCCTAGACCCCATTTAAGGGCTGACTTCCACTGAGGAAGGATTTCTTCCTGGAGATTGCTCCTTGTGGAGTTTTTTGCAAGCCTACAACACTGGTGAGCACCCTTCATTTATATTTGATTATCTTTTCTAACGTAGTAATCTTACTAGCCTGACTCTCCTGTATACTATATAACATCTGTATACTTATTAACCTTAAGTTTGGTGAGCCAGGCAGGCTAAATATACTAAAATATTTACATCGTGTCTTTTTTATGGAATTTCTATAAATGGGTCAGGGGGAGAACGTTACCCCCCTAGATAAAAAGATTCCAGGACAGATCCCAGGATTTGTGGGATCTCCCTATTATGAACTAGCAGTTATCATTGAAAAATGGGGTCCCCTGTGCGTTATGGGAAATATCTCCCCATATTGCATGGCAGACTACTTTCAGTGACTTAGTAAAGATACATTAATCACAAAAGAAAGACAGTTGACTGCCTCCACAGTGGCATGGCCATTATTAAATCCTCTGAATCAGGCCGAAATGAGGAATAATACTTTAGAAAGTGAAAACCAACTTTTGAGAGACCGCATTGAAAAGTTGGAGCAAGAACTTGGCATATTAACAGGGAAGAGACCAATTCTGCATTTTCCAATAGGTCAAGTTTGCAACATTTCAATAGACAAAGACCAGACTCCTGAATCAACGGACTTCGTTGATCAGGAAAATAAGAATTCTAAATTAGATCTTGAAGCTCCGATTGCAACAGATCTGCTAGAGGTCCGTCCTGTTATAACTCAGAAAACGAAGAAAGTACAGGATAGACTGGCAGGGGTGCCGCCTGATCAATGGCCCCCTGCCCGGACTCACTTGCATGTAACGGCCTGACTATACACGGCAACGGAATTGATGGATTTAATCCAACGATTTCGACAAAAGCCTAGAGAAAGTGTGCCAGCTTGGTTATTAAGACTGTGGGACTCTGGGGCAGAAAGTGTTATGGTGAATGGCCTGGAAATATCCAAGTTGGCCACCGTGACTGTCCACCCTGCCCTTAGGCAGAGGCTATATGCTGGTGTCCAATATATCAATGAAAATCACTCTATAATAGATTGGTTGATGGCGGCATGCCGTATGGTCTGGCCTAATAAATCCGATATACCTCTACATACAGGGATGTGGTCCTCCATGGAGGACCTTCAAAATTATATTTGAGAATTAGGTACAAGGGAAGCAATTTATGAAGATGTGTTTGATAGCCCTGATATGGTTAAATTTTCAACAGGGATGAGAGACCTGATTCTACAGCAGGCCCCCTCCCATCTATATGGTGCTCTGGTCTTTATATTAAATCCCCTGGTGGCCTCAGAAGCGGAAGTCCAGCAGGCTGCCCAGTTAGTAGCCGACCTAGGAGAAACAGAACGCCTGCGAACTAGGTGCAACATTCGAACATTAGAAGAAGCTGACGTCCTGCCAGTAATTAAAACCAAGGGGCCAGCTACACGAGCTCCTCAATCAGGACCCATAAGGGTTTCCTGAAAACAAATGTTTAATGATCTAATTCGGGCTGGGGTTCAATTTGTGAATACTGATTGCCAGCCCAACCATGTCCTCCTTCAGCTGTGGATAATCAAAAATTTCAAAATTACTCCAGAAAACCAACAGTAAGGGTTATAGACAGAATGCTGAAAACAACATGGAAGTTAGAGGATCTCATAGTCCCTAATAGGAAAAAGAAACACCTCCTCAGGTGTCTCAGGCCACGGTGCCTGAGCCACTGGAGGCAAAAGATTTGGCCTTACCTCAATTCATGGCGTGATGAGGGACGTTAGTCCCCCTAGGGCCCCCAGATGGGACCGGAGGCCCTATGTGGAATTGACAATTTACTGGTCCTGAAAGAACATTCAGAGAGTTATGGCACTAGTTGATACAGGGGCGGAGACATCGATAATCTATGGAGATCCAACTAAATTTGAAGGTGACAGAGTGATGATTGGAGGTTTTGGGGGACAGACCATTCCAGTCACCCAGACCTGGTTGAAAATGGGGGTTGAGCGTCTTCCCACCCCAGGAGTATAAGGTATCTATTGCCCCAGTCCAAGAATACATCCTGGGCATAGATATTCTGTGGGGTCTGGCTCTCTAGACAACTATGGGAGAGTTCAGACTTCGACAAAGGTGTATTAGTGTCCGAGCGGTGCAGGCAATATTGAGAGGCCATGCAAAGCATGAGCCTATTTGCCTGCCGAAACCATGCCAGATTACTAATGTCAGATAGTATAGACTCTTGGGTGGGCAGGATGAAATAACAAGAACAGTGCAGGAATCAGAGAAAGTAGGTATTATAAGACCTGCACATAGCCCGTATAATTCCCTTATATGGCCAGTGCAGAAGTCGGATGGAATATGGAGAATGACAGCGGATTATAGAGAATTAAATAAGGTCACGCCACCTATTCATGTGGCCGTACCCAATATTGCCTCCCTAATGGACACGTTGAGTAGAGAAATAAAAACTTATTGTTACCTAGATTTGGCAAATGCATTCTTTAGTATTCCAATTGCTAAAGAATCATAAGATCAGTTTGCATTTAGATGGGGAGGCAGGCAGTGGACTTTTCAGGTCCTGCCACAGGGGTGTGTGCACTCGCCAACATATTGTCATAATCTAGTGGTGCTGACCTGGCTAATTGGAAAAAACCTGATAATGTTAATTTCTATCATTATATTGATGATCTTCTGTTGACATCCGACTCACTGGAGACAGTAGGACAGGTGGCAGATTCATTAACTATTTACAACAGAGAGGATGGGCTATAAATCCTCAAAAGGTGCAAGGTCTGGGCCTGTCTGTAAAATTCCTGGGGGTGGTTTGGTCAGGAAAGACTAAAGTACTACCAGTGCTGTAATAGATAAGGTTCAGGCGTTCCCAGTCCCTACAACACTGAAGCAGCTGCAGGAGTTTCTAGGTATATTGGGATACTGGTGCTCTTTTATACCTCATTTAGCGCAGCTGCTGAGGCCACTGTATAGACTCATGAAAAAGGAGCAGCTATCGGACTGGGGAAGAATAGAACAAGATGCTTTTCAACAGGCAAAACTGGCAGTTAAACAAGCCCAGGCATTGGGTATATTCGATCGTACCCTCCCAGCTGAATTGGATGTTTATGTCACTCAGGATGCCTTTGGCTGGGGCCTGTGGCAATGCCCATTGGATTCTGGTCTCAGATCTGGCATGGAGCAGAAGAAAGATATAGTATGACTGAAAAACAGTTATGTGGAGTAAGCAGCCAATTACAGGCAGTAGAGCCGATAACTCAAACAGCTGAAATCATAGTTAAGACCACTCTGCTGATTCAGGAGTGGGTAAAAGATCTGACCCACCTTCCTAAGACAGGAGTGGCCCAAGCACAAATAGTGGCACGATGGGTCGCCTATCTCAGCCAGAGGAGTAGTCTGTCTTCATCACCATTAAAAGAAGAACTTCAGAAGATCCTAGGCCCAGTGATGTATCACAGTGGTGCACCAGAAGAAACATTGGTCGCTCCACCAGAGAAGAGTCCCATTCAAGAGGGGAAATAGCCTATTCCTGAAGATGCCTGGTACACAGATGGGTCCAGCAAGGGCAACCCGAGCAAGTGGAGAGCGATAGCATACCACCCCTCCACTGAGACAATCTGGTTTGACGACGGGGATGGTCAGAGCAGCCATTGGGCAGAACTGCGAGCCGTGTGGATGGTTATAACCAAGGAACCCAGTGATGGTATCCTGAATATCTGCACAGATAGTTGGGCTGTGTAACAGGGGCTCACTCTTTGGATTGCACAGTGGGCCACCCAGGAATGGACTATCCACGCCCGACCAATCTGGGGTAAAGATATGTGGTTAGACTTACTTAATACAGTAAAACACAGGACTGTATGTGTCTACCATGTCTCTGGTCACCAACCCTTAGAATCACCGGGAAATGATGAAGCGGACACATTGGCCTGAGTTCGATGGATTGAGAATTCACCATCTGAGAACATCGCCCATTGCTTACATCAGAAGCTACAGCATGCTGGACAAAAGACACTGTGGGCAGCTGCTAAAGCATGGGTGCTGCCCATACAGCTATCTGACATCGCCCAGGCATGTAGAGACTGCTATGCTTTCCCTAAGACTGAGATCGTTGCCCAAAACAACAGCCCATCTTGCTAGAGGACACAATCCTTTCCAGCGATGGCAGGTTGATTACCCTGGGCTGCTCCCTAGGTCTGAGGGGGCGAGATATGCCCTGACCTGTGTTGATAACACAAGTGGGCTAATGCAGGCTTATCTGGTACCAAAAGCAAACCAGACATATACTATCAAGGCACTCACTAAACTGATGTCTGCTTAGGGGGCACCTCAAGTCATCGAGAGCGACCAAGGGACCCATTTTACTGGTGCAACGATACAGCGCTGGGCAGAAAATAACATTGAATGGCGATTCCACCTGCCATATAATCCAATGGGGGCCAGCCTCATTGAATGTTATAATGGTATTCTGAAGGCTGCTGTGAAGACAGACTCGCAGTCCCTGCAGGGATGGACAAAGAGACTGTATGAAACCCTGCGGGACCTGAATTGAAAGACCTCGAGACGGCAGACCCAGTGCCCTGAAAACGCTACAGACAACATGGGCCTCCCCGCTTAGGATCCAAATTACAGGCACTGGTAATTGGGTAAGACCCCAGATTGGGAATGAAAATAATCTTCTGCTCCTTGCCCCTGAGAATTTAGATCCAGGTATCCATAGAATAAAATGGCCTTGGAAGGTGCAGGTAGGACCTAAATAGTGTGGCCTACTTGCACCTTGGGGGAGACTATTGGAGGTGGGATGCTCGGTAGTCCCTCCTGTGATAGGTCCATGGCCTACAGATATTGTGGTCAACACTCCAATCTTTATTGTCAAAGGGACCCCCATCATGTCCCTGTGGCAAATCAGGACACCCCTGTTGGTGCCTGACATAGTTATGCAGCCGCAGACATCTGGCCAAAGGGTACGGTACAGGCAGCCGGGGCATGCCCCAGTACAAGCTGAAGCGTTGACCCAGGATAGAAATATGGCCTGTATCTTGCCCTGGAGGGCAGACCTTCCCCTCCTGGTACCCTTGAAACATCTGTATTACTCCCCATGAGTCTTTGAGCCTCCAGGACCACTGGAAGGAACAAAATATCATCGAAATGTTCCAGTGTTGCTGCCAGACCATGTGTGACATCCGGTGATGATTTACGCTGGACTGATGGAGCATAAGATGGACCTGCACCTCACTACTGCATGCCTCCAGTAACATCATTGAGCACTGGCCCAAAAAAGAACACTAACTTTCATCAGTCATCACTCGCCTTAAAATCATGATAACATACATTGCGATAGGGAATTGTATAAGCGTTGCGATGTGTTGAATCTCTGTAATAGGAAAGACTCACCCTTAGTTAACTCAATCATTGATTCATGCCGTGAAGGGGTGGAGTGTATGGGAGCTGTTGAATCATGGCCTGAACCTCTGATTAACCACCTGAGGCAAGTGCTGAGTCAGCCATGGGAGCACAGGTGAAGGCAATTCACCTGTGTGCCCGGAAGGGGTGGAGCCAGGCTACACCTCTCCTAGACCCCCATTTAAGGGCTGACTTCCACTGAGGAAGGATCTCTTCCTGGAGATCGCTCCTTGTGGAGTTTTGCGAGCCTACAACACTGGTGAGCACCCTTCGTTTATATTCGATTATCTTTTCTAACGTAGTAATCTTACTAGCTTGATTCTCCTGTATGCTATATAACATCTGTATACTTACTAACCTTACACCAGTGATAGCAACTCTTGCTGGCATAAGAAACTTGAGCTTATCATTTGTTAGATAAACTTCTCTGCCTTCAGATACATAACAGGCTTAGTAAATTTTACGATGACCTGTGAACGAGTAGAAAAAGTAACAGTTCTTTGTTTCTGGAAAGACTAAGCAGTCCTTTTGGAGCAGTTAATGTTCAATGGCATTTTTTTTTTACAAATGCATCAATCTGTTGTTGCTCTGTGTGAGTGTTGATCTTCTATATGGGTGGGGGTGTGCTGTGTAATGGACCATGTGGAGTAGTTTACCTTCAAGCCAATGGAAACCAAATACTGTGCTGTGGAGGGGGTAGCTTTCTTTGTGTCTTGTAGCTAGTACTGTGGTCTGACAGACTGCTTTCTTCTCTTAACTGTATTCTTAATCCAGTCTGCTTATGGGATTTCATGAGTATTGTTGTACTTATATGGAAGTCAGTCTGACCACTTTTCATGTGGTAAGGATGGCCTACTTCTCTTTCCCCTAATTTGGGGCAGTAATATAAATTAAGTCTTAGCTTTAGGGTGGTGATTACTGTAGCACAAACAAAGTAGCAACAGGGTGTGGTGTTGTGCTTACAATGAAAACTGTAAGGGTACTGGAGAAATGGGGCCTTCCAAGGAAGGTTTGGAAGGGAAGAGGGAGATTTGTACCAACACAAAACTGACTGTAATCTCCTTCAACAAAAAGTTTCATACTGACATGTGATTGTGTCATTCTTTCTTCATAACAAACACAATTCGTATACTATTACTTATCTTCAGCCTGCTGTTAGTGTTAGACATAAAGCTAGGTGTAGCTACAGGTGGAAAGGGCTATAAAACTGAAAACAACTGTCAAAGCTTCTAGTCCATTTAAGTAGGACTTTCAAATGGAGATATTTTTGTAGCCTATCTTTCAGATAATCAGCAAGCATTTTAATAACTAGTTTTTTTACTCACTGTTTTCTGCATCAGAAGAGCATTATATTAAAGTCATTCAGAACCTGTGGCCTTATACATTGGAAAACCAAAGATGAATAGTTTTGAGGTTCCATGACTGCCACCTCCACACTCAATGGTAGAAATTCAGTTTTGATGGATAACTTTCCTGATCGTTGTAGAGACTAATTTGCTTTTTTTCCTTGCAGTTCTGTTTGAGATTTCAAGAATATTGAACACTGGGTTGGATATGGAGACCTTGTCTATTTGTGTGCGGCTTTGTGAACAAGGTATCAACCCAGAAGCACTATCTTCTGTTATTAAAGAGCTGCGTAAGGCTACAGAAGCTCTAAAGGTAAAGCTGTTGCCTAAAAAGCACACACTTTTAAAAGAATCAGATTC
Organism: Pavo muticus; assembly: GCA_016647715.1. NCBI lineage: Eukaryota > Metazoa > Chordata > Aves > Galliformes > Phasianidae > Pavo > Pavo muticus. The sequence continues at coordinate 1,373,782 of JACDJE010000257.1, read as the reverse complement.
ATGGTTCTGTTTGCTATACTCCAATTTCTAAGTTTTCCTTTAAAGTAAAAAAAAAAAAAAAAAAATTTCTCTTCTGGATGCTTTCAGCTGCTGTTTGCCCCTGTAGCTGCATCATGTCCTGACTGGATTGCAGCTTTCTTCTGCCCATATCAGCTCCTTGTACAGCCTCAGGCCTCATAATGTGCAACAACACTTGTAAACAAGTTCATGAAGCTGTTGTGGCTAATGTAGTCTCCACACGTTACTGTAACCTCATTAGGTGCTTTACATCTCTCCAAAGACAAATTACAGCATTTCATGGTGTGTGTGCATCATAAATACTGAAGTACAAAAAGCCATATATAACTATTTGGTTAATAGAGAAGATAACTATACTTAAAAAAATCCTCATCTACCCTTTAAAGGATATTAATGCTTTACTGTCTACCTAAGTGTTGTGGTTCCTTTTCCACGGTATCTTATGTTATTTATGTATCTGTTTTTGAAGACTATGTTCTGATTCTTACAGAACTCAGCTTTCAGATTTGACTAGATGGATACTACTCAGGGCTTTTTTTCCCATCATTTTTCAATTTTTTGACTATTTCTAACTCTTCTATACTTGTGCATATTTTATATTTGTCTACATGTTTAAATGTGTATATAAGCTTAATTGTGCATATGCATGATTGAGGGATGTTCTATTTCTGTTTTTGTTGTCTTATTTGTGTTGCTTTCATTTCCCTTTTTATCTCATAACTGGCTTCAAATCTACAACATAAATGATGTCTGCTTTTGGTGACTAAATATGTTTTTTTTTTCCTAGGCTGCTGAAAATATGACAAGCTGATGTGGTGGTAGAAGCCTTCTTCGTGAGAAGAATTCGAAGTTGTAGAGTTAATAAAGGATTTGAACATTGGCCACTACTCAGAAATACCAAGTGAAATTATATCTGAAGGTTTCAGAATATCTCTGTAAGTCATTTTGAAAAAGGCAATGTATGGAAGAGCTTAAAGTTTGGTTTTCTTAAATAGGCCTACCAATAATCTTACCACACTTGAATACTTGGTTATTTTTATGAACCAGGAGTGAATTTAGTGCAATTGCTCTTTTCAGCATGCAGGATTTTTAAACAGTGTCAGAGATCGAAGGCTTGCCGAAATTGCTAGTGTGTAACAGCGGATGTTGTTATTATGAATATAGCTTGTTAATGCATCCTTTAGAAGTGCCACTGTGTTCTGTTTATTCCTACTGTATTGGTGTGAAAATACGTGGATGCTTTTATCTGTGGGAAAGATAGGAAAGAAGCCCTTATTGACTGGATTTTAATTAGAGTAGAGATGATGACTTAAATGACTTAAGTTGTGTTCTGAAAGTAAGAAATAAAGCACTTTTGATTATCAAGATAATGACTTGTCCTTTTAATTCTGTTGGAAAAAGTGTTTTTAACTTGTATTAGAAAGGAATTCTGGTATATGTAAATTTGAAATGTAGATAACATGGAATATCAAATGCTCTTTGTTTACTTATGTTCTGAACACTCAGCCTGAAAATACTAAGCATATATTGTTACTTCCTAGTCAAAGCATCTACAAGAAGGGGCAGATTTAGTTGTGAGTGTTAAACAGTCATTTGGTGTAGGAATGTCTTCTCATTCAGCACAAAGAATGTCCACTGATGCGAAAACAAATCTTTCTAGTATATGCAGTAAGCTGTTGAACATGTTATCATCCAGTGAATGTCCTTGCATCCAGGAATTATGCTTCTTCGTAGGAAGATTTTCTTGTGTATTTATCCTCTGCTGCTGTTTTAGCTTTTCCAGTTTTTTGTTAGAATGTTTTCAAGGTGTGTAGTGGTGTTAATAGAACCCAAAACAAGCTCCATGGCTGACGGGGGAAGCACACATAAAAATGAACCTTGAATCTTTGTGCAGTCAGAAAAGTTCCTTTGAGTTTACATCACATATACTCCATCTGGGTCACAGCTTTACAAAAAGTGGTCAAACAGGCTAATTTCCTTTATTTCCAATTACTCTGGCCAAGAAATTACTCCAGGAAGGTGTAAAAACTTCCAGATAACCAAGCTGGGAGAGATGTATGTAAGTAGTATCATATAGCTCACTCATACATGTTTAAAATGCTTTGTAAATCTGTGTTAAAACTTTTGAATACTGGATGTAATGTTTTGGAAAGTATTAAAGCATCTATAGTATGAAAAGATTGACAATAAAATGTATCCTAGAAAATCTGAGAAATCAACAAAACTTGAAAATGTTAAAATACTTAAATAAGCAGTTGGTTATTTTACTTCTAGCTGGATTCAGTGCTGCATGTCAAAACTAGAAAAGCGTTCTTGCAGTGTTAACAGGTCGTCATTTGTTTCTGAAGAGAACCAAGGAACTAAAATTTAAACAGCAAATGTACCCCAAAATGCTTCTGAAATTAGAGTGCTTGTTCATGCTAGTGCATTGTTTTTTTTTTTTCTTTCAGTTACCAGATGTTTAGGTAACAGTAATCCTGATGGCTTCCCTTGCCTCTCCTGTTTATCACTTTACCACTGGAAATATACAAATGTTTCTAATTTCTGTTACATTTATTGTGGTTTCAGTGTTGGTTTTATGTCCCTGAAATGCTTAAAACCAGCTTGCAAATGCAGTATGCGCGCAGTGCTGCCTAGATAAGTTGTGCCTACCATTTTACCATTGATGAACTTGCTGTTTTTATGCACTTAGGCTTTTTCTGGTACACCATGTCTCATACAGAATTATAGAGTCTGGGCATGTTTTAGACATTCAGAACTCAATTTGACAGATATAAAATTGTAAATACATAATTTTTTTTATTATCACATGGAGCTAACTGGTTATGTTTAACTTAGATTTAAATGTAGGGAGTAAAACACCTTGAAGTCTTGAAAACAAGAATAGCTATACTGGTTCCAGCTAAAGGTTTTAGTAACACAATAGCTTTTCTTCTGTGGTCAAAAGCAGATGCCTGAGGAAGAAAAAGAACAATACAAGCATGTTTGGTTCTTTTCCTTCTGTATTCTAGCTTCCAAATGTCTTCTATTCCAGGCTTTCCTGAACATCATATGGTTTGTCTATTAGTAATCTCTAATGCTGTTTTTTTCCAGTACTTGTCCAGTTTCCATGGGACTATATATGCTTCCTGAATAAAAGCAGCTTGTATCAATTGATGTCTGTGACATAGAGAATTGATGCATGTTTATTTTGAACCTGATTTTTTACTATCTTTATGTTCCTACGCAGTAAACATTTAAGTATGGTGGTTGTGCCAGTCATGATTCTGCAGGTATAAAGTTTACGTTTAAATTTCCTCTTGGTGCTACTGTAACTAATGCTGAAATATGTTAATTTAAATATTCTTTAGCTGCCTAAAGGTGTGGAATAACTTCTGTATTTGAAACTTTTCTGTCTCATTTTTTGAGAAGGGAACCTTTAGACATGCAGACTGGCCTGTTTAATCTTTAATTCCATTCCTTATATCCATGTGTACTCCTTTTTTGTGTATCTATGTTGAACGTCGTCTGCCGTTTCATTTCCTAATCAGCCTCATTTCTGGAGTTCCTCACAGTTTTCCTGCAGTTTTACTGTCTTTAGTGTCGTATGTAGCATAGCTGTGAGAGCGTAAGCACAATCATGAGTTTCATTTGAACACAGTGTGATGGGAATGTAGGTGTTTTTTTTTTTCTATTACTATTTTTTATTATTACTTACAGGTGTCTGTGTGAAATGGGGATAAGGTATGCTTGAATTTATGCAGGACAGTTTTCACTTAAAGCTGTTGGTGTAATTCAATAAAAACAGAAATGCACTGGGTTGCTACCTCTTGCTGTCCTGTTGGGTGTGAAATAAAAAAGTCATTAAAATGTAAAAGAACAAATTCTTAGTTTTCAAAAAATGGTAAATTGAGAAGGATTTTTGGAAAAACATCAGTAGTTGCTTCAATGAAAGCGTTTCCTAAGGAGAATTCCTTATTTTTAGAAAACGGATTTTACAGACGTTATGAAGACAAAAAACACAGTGTTCACTTCCAGACCAAGAGTTATATATCCAGAAAGTCGTCATGACAGAAAAATAATTTTTGTGAAAGCCATAACACTGTTTCAAGACAGGAAATCTAGTCTTATGAGGTCTTAAAGAACTTAGTCTGTGCAGTTTCTCAAAGAGAAGTTGAGGAGAGACATAATTGCCATGCATGTATCCTTAAGCATGGAAAGAAATCCAATGGCTACCTCTTTGAATCCAAACAAAGCAAACATAGCTGATATTAGACAAATAATATCTTAAAAATAAGGCACAACTTTCCAGGAATTAAAATAACTGAACACTGATATAGCATACACTCTTTGCTGGATAAGGAGCTGGCTGGAGGGTTGGGCCCAGAGAGTGGTGGTGAATGGAGTTAAATCCAGCTGGTGACTGGTCACGAGTGGTGTTCCCCAGTGGTCAGTACTGGGGCCTGTCCTCTTTGATATCTTTAATGATGACCTGGATGAGGGCATTGAGTGCAACCTCAGTAAGTTTGCAGATGGCACCAAGTTGGCAGGAAGTGTCGATCTGCCTGGGGGTAGCAAGGACCTACAGAGGAATCTGGACAGGCTGGATAGCTGGGCTGAGGCTAGTGGGGTGAGGTTCAGCAAGACCAAGTGCTGGGTCCTACACTTTGGCCACAACAACCTCAGGCAATGCTACAGGCTTGGGGCAGAGTAGCTGGCAGACTGTGTAGAGGAAACAGACCTGGGGATATTGGTTGGTGTTTGGCTGAACGTGAGCCAGCAGTGTGGCCAAGAAGGCCAGTGGCATCCTGGCTTGTATCAGGAATGGCGTAGCCAGGAGCAGGGGAGTAATTGTCCTTCTGTACTCAGCTCTGGTGAGGCTGCACCTCGAGTGCTGTGTGCAGTTTTGGGCCCCTCACTACAAGAAAGTCATTGAGGCCCTGGAGCATGTCCAGAGAAGGGCAATGTAGCTGTGAGGGATCTGGAGCACAGGTCTTATGGGGGAGCAGCTGAGGGAGTTGGGATTGTTCAGTCTGGAGAAGAGGAGGCTCAGGGGAGGCCTCATTGCTCTCTGTAACTGCCTGAAGGGAGGTTGTGGTGAGCTGGGGGTTGGCTTCTTCTCTCATGTAACAGTGAAAGGACTGCAGGGAATGGCCTCAAGTTGTACCAGGGGAGATTCGGACTGGAATTTTGTTAGGAAATGCTGCTTTTCTGAAAGAGTGGTCAGGCACTGGAATGGGCTGCACAGGGAGGTGGTGGAGTCACCGACCCTGGAGGTGTTCAAGCAATGTTTAGACGTTGTGTTGAGGGATGTGGTTTAGTGAGAACTATTGGTGGAGGTCTTTTCCAACCTTGGTGATTCTATATTAGGCAGATGGCAAGCTGGCTACTACTTGATATTGCTAAAATGAAATTAAGAATGTTTCTAAAAGTCATGGCTGTAGTGCAGTTTCTGGGGATAAGCCTCCAGTTATTTTTTGCAGGAGACTATACTAACTGGCTGAAGCAGTTCCTTCTGACTTCACTATCTATGAAGGGCAGTATAAAAGAGCTCCATGAAAATGTGATGAAAACTAGGAATATTCAGGACAAATATCAGCAATGTTTCTGTCAGTAAGATAAATGGAAGCCTCGTTTCTAAGACATTTAAATGTTACCTGATAAAAACAAAGCACCACCACCTGTTAAAAATTTGAGCTGGCAATCTTGAATATGTTGAGTTTGAGCACTTTTATTATCAGTATTCCTATTTCCTCACCTCTGATTCGTTATGTGTAAGGAGATGCATGAAAATGGATCTCCAAAAGCTGTTGGAAGAGATCAGTGGCATCCTTACATCAGTGGATGTAAATTGAATGCTCATAGCTAATTTTCCCTGAAGAAGATAGAAAAGAGAGGAATCGAGGAGGAGACAATTAGCTATACTGCAATTTCTGATGGAAAGAGCTGTGGATGACCCCTGAGCCAACAGGAAGAGGAAGCAGACTCCAGGACGGTGAGGAGGCTGAGGGATAACAAAGCCTGATTTTATTTTATTTGACTTGCACAACAGATACAAAATTGTCATGTTTGAACACAGTGATGAGTTCCTATATAATGGAGATGTAAGAAAGAGAGACTAAGGCTCATAGCTGGTTATGTTTCCTTTTTCCTCATCCCCAGCATCAGCAAGTTCAGCAATAGATTTATTTTTTTAATTGAACACAACTGTTTATTAAGCACTCAGCAGTGCTGAAGCAGTGTCAGGGCACAGCACGTGACTGCAGAGGCTGGGGGCTCTCATCAAGGGTGGGGTCTGGCAGCCAGTAGCAGAGTGGGCTGGAGGGGCATGAAGGCAGCCCTGGGCATCAGGCATCTCCAAGCAGACGGTGGTAGGCCGAGGATGGAACAAGGCCAGGCCTACTGAGGGTAAGTGAGGTTAGACACAGGCCCAGAACGGCTGTGCTAAAACGTCTTTAACCCGATGTCTTTTCTTTGCCTTGAAGATGGCAGTAGGGGGCCAAAGGGGCTTCTGGCCACCCCTGCCATCACTACTTGCAGATGTCCCATCACACACCCCTGTCAGCGCCAGTGGTTTGTGAGGTTACTAGCTGAAGTCATCACCTGTGGCTTCATTCTTCTTCAAGCTCCAGAAAACTTTCTGGTTACATTTATTCTTGTCTCCTATGAGAGCTGCTAGGTACGCTCCAGCTTTGTTCCCAAGCCAGTTTATGGGTGCAGACATTTCCAGTGCAACTTGCTTTAGGAAACTTGCTTTAGTGGAGGGATTGGACTCAATGATCTCCAGAGATCCCTTCCAATCCCTACAATCCTGTGATTTGTGAACCAACAGAATAAAATTTTGAGAGGGCTCAGCTAATCAAATGTAGAGAAATAGGCTAATTCCTACAACCAGAGAACCTGCATCAAACTCAAAATGTGTGGTGAGCAGCAGGTTGCTATATACTATTTCTGAGTTAGAGCTGTGAAAAAGCCAGGATTTTATGGTCATATGTACCTTACACATGAAGCTCAAGACCTTAGAAAAGATATAAATGCTGTAAGAAAAATGTTAGGGAAAAATATTAATCTCTTGCAAATACTGAAGTCTAAGTTTGATTCCCCTTCCAATACCTCATTAAATCTTACACTAGCTTTACATATTTTAAGATAAAGATAAGCAAAAATATCTGGACAAATGTTCTTTGGGCCATAGAAAAAGAAGTCTAGCTAGTCTCTAGCAGATCAGGGATACAAACTGAAGTAAAACTCAGGTTTTTTTTTCACACCAAGTGCTTTTCCAATTGAGAAATGAATGTTTTGTTTAGCTTCACTGTTTGTGTGAAACCAATCTCAGGCTCAGGAGCGACTCAGCAAGTTGCATGCATGGTTATTTAGTCCTACATGCTGTGACAACTGTGCTCACATGGAAGACAGAAAAATGTCTATGCCATACATGCAGTCTGGTAATCTGGCCTTTATTTTTAGTTTGGTATCTCAGGCTATGCATTTCACTGTAAGAATGACATTAGTAATAAAGCTGCCAGTTTTTGTCAATCAGCACCTGTCTGTCTGCTCTAGTTAAATGACTTTGCAACGACCATTCCATTTTTAAACATGCTGAGCCCAGATTCAGCATTAACTTACACCATGTGAAGTTTTACTGAAGTTAGTGAAACAGTTGTACAAGACATAAACTAACAGTGGATATGGACATAGTTCATCTTAAGTGTGGCTGAATGGAGGACAATGAAATTATTTTGTTAGGGCAGATCTAGCTTTCCAGTGGGAAAGCACTCTAGTTAAAGTAGGGAGCTTTCCTTCATCGAAATGTAAAATATATATATATATATTAAAAATATATTAAAAAATAGCAGCAATTAAAATAAAAAACATAATACAGCTTCAAAGATTTTAATTCAGAATAGTTTTATAATAGTTTATTCTTCAATGTCTTGTCCTCCCATTTCTACTCCACGGACTGGATTTCATGCCAACTAAATCTGCAGCAGTTCACCATTTCCATCTCTTCTCTCCAATTTAAGTTTTTCATTTGAGGAGCTTCATTGGTTTCCAATTTTTCAGCAGTCATTTCTACAGCATTTTCTCAAGATCAGGCATCATTCAATAAGTTTTCCTGACAACTCATATTTCTTCTGGAAACAATTTTGATAGAATTATTTTGAATGGTCCTAATAAGAACACAACTTCTAGAGACTGTTAGAGCTGCACAGGGTTCTGCATGGCCAAATCTTCTTAGTGACCTGGCACATAAACTCCTGTATTTCTGTATCTCTAAAATAGATTTAGGCTGTTACAGTATACAATTTAGGTATCCAACGGATTGGGATGTGCTTTCCATTTTTGTGGAGAGGCGTCATATAAATACCAGGGATTGTTATAAAAATGCAATTTTCATTTGCTTTTTGTTATTACTGTCCTACGTTGTGTCAAATACTAGATATCTGAGTCATGTTTGGCCTCTGTTTTAGGTTCAAGTTTGGCCAAAATATTTCTAGTACAAAATCTTAGGGGAAAACAAAAAACAAAACAAACAAACAACAACAACAACAAAAAAAAAAACAACAAAAAAAGAGCTTTGCATTGACTTTCACCATATTCATCTTTTTTCTGTGTTGGCTTCTGTGATAATCGACTGACACATCCTAATTTGCATTACGTTATTTTATATCTACAGAGGTGCCTGCTTTGTCTGTTGAAGCAATTGAAGTTTGTTGCCTAGGAATTTTATGAGGAGAGAACTCTTATCATTCCTGCTTTTCATGCTCACTTCTGTAACTTTTTTTGAAGAATGTTCAACATTTATAAAACACAAAGCAGGAGGGAAAGTACAAACGTTGCTGAAAACTGTCGCACATTCCACTAGATGGCAGACAAACATTTGCAACTGGTGCTACAGCTTCGTAAAATACCCCTTTGTTAGTTTTGCATGGATTCTAATAAAAAGTATCTTAGGATCAATTTTCAGTATAATGAAGGATTGGTGTAATTTGACCTTTTGATTTATTTTTGAAAACATTTTTAATCTTGAAGGAGGAATTAAAATATGCATGCTTATTGATTGTATGCTTTTGGCCCACAAAAGTGAGAAGTGAAGCTTAGGCACTTGAAATGTTGTGTTATGCATTTAACTTTTACTGAAATGGGATACGCTAGTATTAAAATAGCTACAGCAGAGAGTATTTTCAGCATGGCAAATCTGTGGTGGCGTACCTTTTCCTTTCAGAATAACAGAATAAAGTGTCTTAGTTTCTGGTTTGATTGTACAAATACTGTAGTAGCATCACAGTCTAAAAGTACAAAATGAATAGCCATATTAGTACATTAGCTGAGAACTAAGGCAATTCCTACTATTTCCAGCAGTAAAAGGGAACAGCAAGTGGAGGCACCCTCCCAATTTCCCCGTGGCCAGGAGCTTTTTGTTTTCCACCAAATACTGTTCTGCATCTCTTTCCAGTTCATGGTCTCCAAAATGAGAGAGGAATGGTGGAAGGATGGTAAGTTTACATTTACCTACTCTCCTAGAATACATTATTTGGGGATGAGAAATAAGTGCTATCGTAATCCTCAGCTTCACATTATATGTGATAAAATCTCTGGGACAAACCATAGCTCCTGCATAGTCACACATAAGCAGATTGAGTTAGCAAGGGTTAATTAGTGGAGAGACACCCCACCTCCCAGTTTACCCACTAAGCCTTTCCCCAAGTATGTATGTAATATATTGTAATTTTATAATTATTACAATTTTAGAGCAGTTACACTTTAGTGAAGAAAACAGGTTTTTCCTTAAACCTCTGATTTCCTCTCTTGCCAGTGGAGAGGCAAGCTCTCAGTGGAGAGGGGCGAGTCAGAGTTCTGAAGTTATTCTTCTCTGAATTGCTCTCTAAAGAAAACTCTCTATTGACTGAAGAGGTAACCCAAGGAGACTAGTATCCTGAGGCTAAGATTAGTCTTTGCAAATATTCCTATTAGATCATCTACTCTAACTTCCTGTATTTCACAAGCCTTTGAATTTCACCCAACAGCCTCACTACTGAGTTCAATAACTTGTGTTTAGATAAAGCATATCCAAAAAGACATTTATTCTTGAGTTGAAGACATTAATAGTGTATCCACTGTTTCCTTTGTTGGTTTGTTCCATAGTTAATCATCTCCACTATTAAACTTTGTGTGCTTTATTTCTTGTTTTAATTTATTTGGCTTGGGCTCGGTACACAGCTGCTTGTTATGCTTTTTCCTTCTCAACTAAAGAACTCTTTAGTTTGTGGGCTTTTCTCCTGAGGGAGCTATTATAATCAAGACACCACTCTATCTTCTTTTTGATAAGCTGAAAAGATTTTCCTTTTTGTAAAGCATTTTTCTTCTCTCTAGTGCTCATTTTGGTCTTCCCTCCAGCCTGTCTTATTTTTGCTCTCCCTTAGGTCTGACAGCAGTCTCACCTGTGCCGTGTGTGGAGATAAGATCGTTCAGCTCTATTCACTGTTTTGCTCCTGTATCACACTCTCGATTCCCTTTGAATTTATATGTTCTCACTGAGCCTTTAAGTCCTTCCTGAAGATACTGATTTGCAGAACATGGTCCTTCACTTTTCACATATGGCCCAACTTGTTCCTAGTTTTGTG
>JACDJE010000257.1:1329453-1363104 GCA_016647715.1 Pavo muticus | reverse complement strand
CTGTCTGTCTGTCTTGTCTTTACATTTACCATTCTGCCAGCTTTCATGCAATATATGAACTCTATCAGCAATTTTTAAAATTGCTATCAATAAAAAAGTATCAGGCCATCCACTGAACCTAACAGCACCCTGCTAAAATCAGGATAGGTGCTCTTGTTGGTATAATCTTGCATTGTATAATATGGCCACAGTGTGCTTACATACAAGGCCCATCCTTTCTCGTGGAAGATTTACCCATTTCTTAATCCTGTGAAAGGAGTTTTTACTGAAATTTTTTAGGCCATGTATAAGAAGGCAGATGAGGAGGCAGAGGAGGGCTGTATCAGATCTTTTAGAGTACAAACTCCCTACAGAGGTCCGAAAATATGCTTTTTACTTCACAAACCAAATTAATAATCCCATCAAAGAATGGAATAAGTTTTATTTAACAAGACCTATTTTCTACAAAACCATGTTGACCATTGTTAATTATATTCATACCTTTAATTTTGTATTAATTGAAATCCCATCAGCTTATTAGCTTTTCTATTAATTTTCCCTGTAATTTTTGTGATGCTTACCGGCCTTCAGTTACTTGGGTCACCACAATTTCCATTCTGGAAGAATAGAACAATATTAGGGCTAATTCAAGATTTATCCTATTACTGAAGGTTTTAGAATATACAGTACTAAAAATGTTTTGCTTAAGTTTACCTTTGTCCAACTATTTTCCTTCACTTAACATAAATAGCCCTTTTGTACTTCCAAGTACACACACGTGAGTATACACATAATACACGATGTAATATTTTAATCTTTTTACTTTTTAATAGTTTTGTATCATTCTTCTGACTGCTGTTTGTAAATATAGAAAATAACGAGAACACTTCCTGAACCCCGAGCCAACAATCAATATCCAAGACACCATCTAATTTTTTTTTTTTTTAACTAACTAAAATCAGAAGAAAGTCATTCCTAATTATTTTGGGTATGTTTTGTGCTGCAAACTTGTAACTGTTGAAAATAAATCCTATGTTGAAAATAAATCCTATGACTATGGCTGACAGTATTGGGAGTCACCAGATGGCACTGTCGCGAATGTCTTGTTGATTCTTTTGTCTAGAGGAGACTGTAAAAATAGACCTTGAAAGATATACTTAGTTGTTACTTGCTTATTTTTCCCTTGTAGGAGTATAGCCTAACCCCCGTCCAAACCTGACACAAGCTCACTATTTTCTCACAGGCATTGCAGCAGTCTAAAGCTTTTTCTTATTAACAAGCTAAACATACACACAGACACACAAGAAGCACGCAGCCTTATGTGGTGACTGGGGTTATGACATTCTTTAGTTATCCAAAATATTTTTGGAAAGTAAAAGTCAGAGTCATTCTTTGGAGGTTAAGATGTTTAAGCAGCTCCTACACAGCCTAGCAGCACTTTAAGGGTCTTGAACTTCAAAAATTGAAGGGAAGAATGTTCTGTTACTCGCTGATTTGCATCAGAACAGTTGAGACATCTATTATGCTTTCAAGAAGAAAAAGGGGGGGGAGTGATAAATTTATTTTAATGCAGTGCAGGTTCTGGTGAAGTTCAAGCCAATTCAAATCTAAAGCATGGATAGGAATAGCAAGACACAGATCTGACAGACAACCACAGTAGAAGTACATGGCTGTGTAATGGAGCTTATACAAATCTCACATTAATTTAGTTCTCAAGCTGTTCATTGCTGTAAATTACTACAAAGCCTAAAATTTACAAGAATGTATTGAATATCACTGCAACTGTATATGCTACTTTGATGGAGTTTGCATATTTCTCATAAAATTATTTTCATGTGTTAGTAAAGATGTGATTGCTCCACTTGTTCAGATTTTGTACACTTAAGCCTAATTTATTTATTTTCTACTCAGCACAAAAATTATTATTGGTTGCATAGATGTGAAACATACCTACTTGATCATTATTTTGCAACATACATATTAGAAATGTGAATCTTAGCATTTGACACTTATTTAGCACCTGGTTAAACACCATTAAACTACTTGACACTGAATGTGTGATAATATTTTCTCAATTAAAATACCTGTTGGCATTCACTAGAGTAAGGATAATCGGTTTCATGGGGAATGTGCCCATAAAACACCTGTCCAGGTATAAGCTACTCCAGTGAAGCAAAAAGAAATTATATCCATATTTATCAAAATGCATGACCTATGTACTTCATATATTATGTTCCTATAATGGTTTCAATTAGACTCATACCATCTCTAGCATAATTCCCTGGGGAAATGTTATTTGTTGCATTGACACTAGGCTCATACAAAACAAAGCACAAGAATGTTAATATATATATCCTTACTTTAAGCTTCAAGTTTTAAAGGCAAGTCAGTAATTCCCTTGTGAGCAGCATGAAGTACCATTTCCCTCATCTGAGGATGAAGGACTAACCAATGCTATCAGATTCATAGAATCATAGAATAGCCTGGATTGAAAAGGACCTCAAAGATCATCTAGTTTCAACCCCCCTGCTACGTGCAGGGTTGCCAACCACCAGACCAGGCTGCCCAGAGCCACATCCAGCCTGGCCTTGGATGCCTCCAGGGATGGGGCGTCCACAACCTCCTTGGGCAACCTGTTCCAGTGCATCACCACACCTGTTCCTAGAGTGCAAATGTTTAAAATGGAATGTTAAACAAATATTTTAATTACTTCTGTGAGCTTATTCATATGCACTGAAAATCCAAGTTCTCTGGCTTTTTTCTATGCTTTCTATGTAACTTTACATTTTTTTAAGTAGGCAACATGGTTACACTCTATAGTGATTTTACTACATTTCCTATTGTAGATCTGTTGTAGAGATAAAGAGACAACAAATGTTATTAGAATATACCATCAAGTGATGTATTAAAAAAAAAATAAAATAAAAATCCCTCATTATTCACATCAGAAAAACATATAGGTCCCAAACTCCTTTTGGGACCACAGCAACTACCTGAAGGCATTCAGGAGAATTTGGAAACTAACGCCTCTCACAGCCATGTGCTAGGAATAGAAGGTATCCTCTCTTGATAGGAACTGGCTAGAATTTTCTGTCTCCCCTGGATATATATCAAATTGCCAGTTTAAATGCACTGATGAATAAAGGCCTTCAGATAAAGGTGCAAAGGTGTTTCAGATATGATGGAGGTAAAACCACATATATTCATTGTATTCCTAGCGTTCTTGTTCATAGCTGCATTTTTTCCTGGATTCCTTGTCACAGATAATCACAGTACTCTTATTCTTTGTGTTCTTCAGTGGTCATTTACATGCCATCCTCCCTACATTTTTTACTCATTTGTGTGCTTGCTGTTGCTGGGTTGAGGATAATATTTTCTCAAGCCACAGCTGAAATGCTAATCCATATAGTACTTCTGTCACCTCCAAGGTGGATTATTGTAATTCCTTTCTGGTGTCTACCTGATTGTAAAACTTCATAAGTTCTGTTTTACATAAAATGCTGCAACTGACATGCTTATTCATCTTAAACCAAATTAGCATATCACTCTGGTCTTTTGATCCATGCTATGGCTGGCAGTTAGAGTAGTGCTTCCTTCCTATACGACCTGGCATGCATTGATGCATGATGATGGATTCTGACCACAAGCATTAACATAAGCATATACTTTAGACAGTAAAATATTGCCTCACTCCTTTTGCACACTCTAAATTACCTTTATCTTTGCCTTATATTAACACTTCTAATAGCTGTGTTTAAGAATAATTAATACATTCCTAGATATTAGGAAAGGGAACAGACATTCTAGCTGAAGTAATTCTAGCTGTCCTCTAGCTGCACAAAGTCATGTTGTGAGTGCTCTTCTAAATGAAGCTTTTACTAGACAAGCAGGATTCCACTACTTTTGTAGTAGCTTCATGAAGATTCTGGCTTAAATAAATGGATTAGCACATAGGAAATACATGACTGCTTATGCCTGTGTCTGCATAACTTTGTGTGGAATAGCATGATAAGAAAAAAAATTTCCAAGCAACTGTCCCCATGCTCTGTACAAGGTTTGGAAGTCCTTATCAATAAAGGGAACAAAGCCCTAATATAATTTTCCCTAAAACTGAAATATCAGTACTACAATCTTATCTTACGTATATTTAAGTACATGTATTTTCTCCCCATGAGCTGAAGAATTCCCACACACGTGAGTAGCTCAGAATGGAGACCCATTTCCTGCATGCTAGCAATATCTTTGTAGGTATTTAACTTGAATATTTGCCCCGTCTAACTTTCCTTTTGCCATATTGAGGTCTACTGCTGAGCTGGTTGCATTAGGCAGATCTGTTTCTTGATGAGGACACATTTTTGGGCACACTGGGACTTGTTTTAGACTGCTGTTACGGACAATTCAAATATTAATCTGCTTATTATCTAGATTAAATTGGACACATCCTTCTATTGTTGATCCGATTAACTCCCTTCTCACAGAGACAACTGCCGTTATTCACATAACATTTTGCTGAGTGCAGTTGGACTGGTTGTGTGTATAACTGTCCATGGGCTGAGAACTTTATACTACTAACTTCTGATTCAGAAAATGTCAGTAAGTCACACAGTGATTAAAAGACACCAGAGGAAATTCTCCGGTGTTAATATTTCCACTTGGCTTTCTAGTGAATTACACCTATGTTAAGCAAGCAAAAGAAAAAAACCCCAAGGCTTAGTGCGTAAATACATATTCTTATACACAATAAAAAATACACGTTCCCTGTGTACATAATACCATGCATATTTTACTCTATGATATAGATTGAAAAAACCCTGCAACACAGAGGGTTGTAATAACTTGGTACACAACCTGGGTCACATTCTCCTTGTCTTATATGAATATGCGCATGAATAATGAGATCCATTTTTTGGCCTTCTCTAGTAGCAGAACTAAAATTAAAGCAAAGGGCTTCTTCCTTCCGCTATAATGTTGTTCGTCTCAGCAGACTTTAGAAACCTGCTTGATAATAAGACCAACATCCATATACTTATTTTAGTTGTAATTATTTGAAAAAATAAATTGAGATATAACTTTAATAAAATGGTTATGTTGTTTTTGTTAGACTGCCCATGTCTCATAAGTAGTGAATGTGTACTATGTGCTTTTTGCAAAGAAAATTAATCACAGTTTCTAGGCAAGTACAACATTTCATGCTATTGGCTATTAAGTTACCTCATAAATCATGCTGTTAATGATGAAAACAGAGGAAGATGGAATGAGAAGGGATTATACGTATAGAGAGTCATAGCCTGAAATTCCTGGAATGTCTAATATGAACAGGTATCTCTGGAAAGTTATTGTATATTCTTTCATAAATAAGCCCACAGATATGCATGCTTTAATATGTGCCAAATAATTAGACATCATTGTACTATTGCATAAACTGTAGTGCACTGAAACATCTAATATTTACCTGTTTGCCAAAAATATTACATATTGATTTATTCATAGGGCTGCAATGAAATACAAACATGTATGCACACATATGTATCACCAATTATAAAAGCTGATGCACACAGTGGAATATCCTAATAGGTTGGTTCTCTGTTTATTCTCAGCATTCTTTCCCTCAGGCTCCGTTTCTGCTACTGTACCATCTCAAGTGGATTTGAATTTGAAAGTGTTCTCGGGTTTTGAATGTTAATGGATGTCATTGCACTATGGCTCTACAAGAAGGAACAATATTACTACCAAATGAAAACACTACAAGTTTTGAAGAAGATGGGTTTTAAGTCACAGCACTGATAAAAAATAAGGATGCTTTCATTTTTGCACATGAAAACAAATTAATCTTTCTGTATAAATACAGAAAATTTATTTATTTATGCAGAGAGCATATTAAAGCTTGTTTAAATGTGCAAAGTAAAGTAATGGGATGAAATTATTATTGATAAGAAATGATAATTTGTATTACATTAACACTCTGAACAAGTTCAAGACCTACTCTGGATTCTGCACAGAATAAGAGAAAATCATTCTGATGTTTCTTAAAATTTGATGTAATGAATATTAAAAGAAAAGAGAATACCTATCTAATACCTTATCTGTCCTCAATAAAGGTTCAGATAAATCTGGTGACAGAAATTGCTTTCTGGATCAGCCTTTTTATTTGAAATCTAAGACTCTCTTATGTGGAATTTTAGAAGAAAACCATGTTTGTGGAGACTGCAGTTTAATAGATGAAATGGTACCAGCATTTGTATATCTAGGATTTGGTAGAAGGAAGATATCTGAGTTCATACCAAAAGTATCAGCAGGTTGCATGCTGTAGTGTAAATCACGCTGTACACATTAAAACTCTCACTTACCTAAATGAGATTTGCCTAAAGTAGTTACTTTCAGAAACCAGACTCTGTGGAAGGATGTTACATAGGT
This sequence comes from Pavo muticus, assembly GCA_016647715.1. Classification (NCBI taxonomy): domain Eukaryota; kingdom Metazoa; phylum Chordata; class Aves; order Galliformes; family Phasianidae; genus Pavo; species Pavo muticus. The sequence continues at coordinate 1,356,711 of JACDJE010000257.1, read as the reverse complement.
CAGTCTTTTAATTTTTTTTTCTTTCAACTAGATTTCCATTGGCAGTATTTTATTTTATTTCATTTTCATGGCAATACAAGTTCTTAAAGATCACATATCTCAAGAGTTCAGGATCTAGCTATTGTAGCTCTCATATTTATGAACAACATTTATTCCCACAAACAAGCCTGCTGGTGTCTATGAAATGATGAAATTTGGTATCACTCATTTTAGAATCCAGATAAGAATTGTGCCTTAGGACCTCACAAATACGGAAACTAAGCTGTATGGGAAATTGGTATAAATCACATTTTCTGGACATTTTTCAAAAGTATGGCAGGAAAAACTTGTAAGATTCAATGTGGTACTCACTGAGATCAGAGAAGTAACAGCCATTTAAGAACTTTGTATGCATTCTGGCATGCATATTTGGTAAATTAATTCTTAATAGCATAAAATGTTCTGCTCTGGCTATTTGCTAGTAAAAGCCCTGGCAGCCGCTGGTTCAGTTATTCAATATAACAAGTAAGAAGTTACATAACTATGGTTTTCCAGCTCCCTCTCTCCTTGATCTTTGAAGTGTGTCACTCTTTCATTTTGCCATTCAACAGCCTGACATGCAAAAGCTTTGTTCAGACAGTTTAATTTAATCACTGCCACTGGTTCAACAAGATGATAAAATCCCCTGTGCTGTACAACATCCAACATCCAGCTCACTGTTATCTGATACTGTTTGAAGCTCCTCTCATGAATGTATGCTGATAACACAAGAACTCCAAACATGTCATAAACAATATATTAATACCCTTGATTGAATTCCATTAGAATAAGAACTAGATGAAGTTTAGGCCATCCAAGCAGGCCAATGTAATAAAATGTAATTTGGACTAATCTTCCCAAAGAATGCCTTGTGTTTGAAGCTGACAGTCTCCTATCACAAGCAGAAGTAATTGCTTGTTGAATACACTGAGAACTCTTTTGAATCCTGGCCTTTGTACTCTGTGCACCTTCCAGGTGTCTCTTGTAGCAGACAATCTACCCTTTTGTTTCAGCAGAAAGACGTCATAACTGCATATAATAAAATAGGCAGTGTTTATTTTAATGAACGTTGGAGAGCCGGATGGAATTTCTAGAAGCTTAAGACCAGAAGCTGAGCTGTTTAAGCAAAAACAAAGGGAAGGACTTAGTAGGTAATGTTAACTCAAACAGCTGATTTTCTTAAATTGAATCAGGAAGAGATAGAAAGGCATTTCAATGAACACATAACTATGGATCTCAGAAAGTTAATCTGTCTCTGGAATAGTTATTTTTGTTGTGAAGAAGAAACCCCAAAAATATGTTTAAACAAAGAACTTAACCAGTTTAAACTGGAATTTTGGTGGTGTGTGATTTGTTATGTTGATATGGTTTACATATAAAATGTTTTCATCTTCTTTTTTTACGTAAAAATTTCTTAGATTATTTCAGAAGCAGTAAATTAAAAAAAATAAAGGGCAGCACTATGAATTTGCTGTGACTATTTTTCTAGAAATTACTATTTTTAATTAAAACTTGCCAGGTATTGGCTATGTTCTTCCTGCTGTAGAAAACCTCTGGCGGCAGGTTTTTTCTCTAGAAGCTCAATGCTTAAAGAAAGAAAAATGAGGAAGCTCTGTTTAGCAGAGGATGAACTTTGTTTTAATTGTTAATTGTTTAGTACTGCTTGCTCTCTTCTACGTCTCAGGAAATGTGGGATAAACTACCCAAATAGAATGCAGTAAGAAACTACCTGTTTGGACAGTAGTCACAGCCTGAGGGCAGCCCATCTATTCCTAGAGCCGGTCCATGGACGTTTCTACTGAACACCAGTGGTACTTTACAATCTCACCTAATAAATGCTTTTATAACTCTTCTATTTCTCTAAAAAAAACCAGTTATGTCATCATGGCTGTATTTGGAGACCATCTGTCCCCTGCCAAAGGAACGTTCCAATCCAGACTGGAAAGAATACGTTCCCACTGGGGGAAGCTGTTCCAGTTGCAGAGTGGACTTCTCCCTATTAGAAATCAGACTCTTGCCATGGGAACTCTACCTTGTAACACAAATACAGAAGTTTGGTTCTGATGCTTGCAGAGCTGCTCTTTCATGAGTGTGCAGTGCATGCTGTTCCAAATCTACCTTGGTTCTGAAAAGCTGAAAAGTGGGTACCATTTTCCCATTCAGACTTTAATTTGTTTGCTATTTACTGAACTGTGTTATGTGAACACCAAACTATCGACTGAGATCACTGAGATTGCTTTTGTGAAAATGCTTGACCTAACCAATAACATTTGAAAGCATCTCAACACCTTGAATGCACTTCCTCTTACTAGTTTGTACAGGTTGAGTAAATTAAATTATTTTTTTCTCACTCCCTTCAATACCCAAAGAGACGAAATACTGTCTTTGGCAGAAAAATAGTCTCAAGGTCGCTTTGTTTGTCTCGGTAAATACGTGGAGTTCTTAGCAGTGTTGTGACAGGGCTTTCAGCATTTCCTACTCTGTTTCCAAGAGGCTGCAAAATATAGCTACTTGAGGAATAGTAATAGCTGTGATCTTAATTTGGGGCAATTTAAAATAAATACAGCTGGCATTGCACACAGATAACTCCGATTATGACAGAATTGTTGTCTGTAATATCTCAGCTTCTTTTAGGCTAGAATCTGCAAACACATATGCTTAATTTAAAATCTGTGAAATCTGCTGTGCCTCACTGAGTTCAGCAGAACTATTTGTATGCTTGGAGGAAGCAAGTGCAAAGTGTTTTCTGGATTAGGGCCTTCAAGGCTGCTTTTGGGGTGTTTTAGGTACAACATACATTAACTGCCAGTTAAATCTGTTTCAGGAAAAGAATTCTAGAGATTGATTGTTTCTTCAAAAATGCCCCCACAAATCAATCAGAACTGTTTTAGAAATATGCCTACTATGCACGGGATCTCATTTTCTTTTTTTTTTCCCCCTAACAAAATGTATCAATCCATTAGAGAGAAGACAAGTAAACAAAAATGAATTGTCATTTCTGCTGTTTTATTAGAGTCACATGAGAGTACAGAATATTATTGACTTTAAGAATATTTCACCCACAGAGGCTTGTTTTAACATGCACAAATCAGGATCAATACTGGATATGCGTTAATTTTCATAAAATGCTACAAGGCAATTTTTTTACAAATCCCCTGTTCGTACTTATAGTTCTATAAGAAATCATGATTGTGACCAAAGGAGGACCTGGGTAAGATTTAATTATTAAAAAAATGGATTATTATTTGAATTGTTGTTTGCTTTCCCCGGTGTATTATTTAGTGACCAAATGTAATTTATGTGCTCACCCGGTTATAGAGTGAAGTTAGATAGCCTGCACAATTTTTGCTGACTTTGCTGCCTTAGCATGCTTTATCAAACCCTTTTTTTTTTTTTTCCTCCTTTTTTCATTAGAGATCACATATAGTTTAAGAGCTGTAATCTGAAACCTTACAGCTCTAGTGGATACTTAAAAGACTCATTGATACACTTTGAAACCTAGTCAAATGAACAGCATTAGCAACGGCAGCATCTAGCCATTAGGCTATTAGGATCATTTGCCAAGGCACTAAAATTAAATATAGGGACTCCTGCAATTCCCCAATTATATTCTGTTAGTATAATGGCAGTGAAAAGGATATTATTTTAGTCAGCTTAGTGCCTTTATTGCAAGAACCAAGATGCTTTTTATTTGGTGGATGTAGATATGTATTGGTCAGGAGAGTTTGACATTAATGTAATTCCTTTTGCAAGCAGAATAGATCTACACCATAGACAAGATTAAAATCCTACTAGTCGAAAGCAACTTTTCACAGATCCCATGTTTATTTATATTTTTGTGAGGTTTCAGTATTTACAGTGATCCAGGTAAAATAAAATGCAAGGTAGAAAAAGATTAATATTGACAGGAATAGTAAAGGATGCATAGTTACAGGAAGGAAATTCTTTGCATGTTGGCTGGCTGCTACAGCTGTGGCCCTTTCAGTTAATCCTCCCACTTGAAGCTTACATCTTCACTGATCCCTGGCTTCCAAAATCCCTAAAAAAGAAGGATGATGAGAGAAGTTCTGTGCAGAGCTAGGAGCCTGCTATAAACACATTTCATCCAATTTGGAACTGTGCACAGTCCTCTACTGCAGTAAGAGAGAAAGAACCTATTAGAAGTTCAGTCATTACGGATTACTTTTATTTCCCAATCTACACTGAAGCCAAATCATACTGAAGTCGAGTGGTACTAATAGCAATAAAAGAACAGCTGTAGTGCACTGAAGAAGGAATTCTATTCGCCCAGTTTCAACACAACCAACTGCAAGTGCCTTAGAGAAGTGCACATGGTGAGAGGTGCCCAGCCCACAGTTCAGTGATTTGCAGCTCAGGGACTTTGGGACAAGATAGTCGCGTTTCTGTGTTTGCTAGACCTTGATTTTTTTCTTCATTAGTTTGTCCATTTGATTTTCAAATCCATGTATCAATTAAGCACCCACTAAATTCTTGTGATTAAGTGTTCTGCATTATAACTACAAATTATGAGGAAAAACGTCCTTTACTTGTGTAAGGTTAACAGGTATACAGAGAAGTTAGGCTGGTAAGAATAGTTAAATATACAGAAGACGTGCTCACTGGTGCTGTAGGCTCACAAAGAAACTCCACAAGGAGCAATCTCCAGGAAGAGATCCTTCCTTAGTGGTATTCAGCCCTTAAATGGGGTCTAGGAGAGGTGGAGCCTGGTTCCACTCCTTCCAGGCACACAGGTGAATTGCCTTCACCTGTGCTCCCGTGGCTGACTCAGCGCTTGCCTCAGGTGGTTAGTCAGAGGTTCAGGCTTTGATTCAACAGTTCCCATACAACTTGACAACATGATCTGCCAGTTTCAGGTCTCTTTCTGTCTTTTATTAAGGGGAACAACATGCACCTGCTTTCTTTCTCCATGCCACATGGGATTTATAGCCACTGTCACCTTTCAGTGTTGAAAGTTTCTAGTTTATTTAGCTGTTTTTTGTTTTTTGTTTTTGCATGGGAACCATTCTATACTTTTCTTATCTTTCTTATCTTCTCTTTTTTTAGTATGAATATACTCTTTTTGGCTCTGGGGTCCAGATATACAAGGGCTACTGTGAAAGTAATGCCTCCTATGTTATTATGTTGGCCTATGATGTCAGAGGTGGATGATGGTATTTCAGTAGAGGTTGAACCTTCCCACCAATATTCCATTACGTGTTGTTGCTAGCAAACAGATGGCAGCAGAGGGGCAGTCTGATAGATTGGTGTCTGACATGGAAGTGCGTATAGAGCAAAGGTGTGTCATTGAATTCCTTCACGTGGAAAAAATGGCACCCACTGACATTAACTGAAACTTACTGAGTGCTGATGGAGACCAAACAGTGGATGTGAGCACAGTGAGGCAGTGGGTGGAGTGTTTCAGCAGTGGTGACAGTGACGTGAAAGACAAGTTGTGTTGTGGACAGCCATGCACAGCTGTCACACCACAAAATGAAGAGCATCTAAATCAACTCATCGGCACAAATTGGTGGACTGTGACCAGAGAACTGTGTACGGAGCTGAATATCCTCTGCAATGTGTTGGAAATGATGGTGACAATGTTGAAATACTCCCAAGTTTGTGCCATGTGGGTCCACCAATGCTCAAAAAGGAACAGAAAGAACACTATATGCAAGCTTGTGAAGGTCTGTTGAACCAATACAGGGCTGAAGGTGGCAGTTTCCTGAATTGCATTGTTACAGGTGACAAGACGTGCCGGAGTCAAAATAGCAGTCCATGGAGTGGTGAAATATGAATTCCCCATTGAATAAAAAGTTCAAGAAGCAGCCCTCAGTGCAGAAGGTGATGTGCACTGTCTTTTGAGATAGGAAAGGGGTGATCTTTCTGGATTTCCTGGAATCCAGACAAACCATCAACTCTAACTGCTCCATTGTAATGCTGACTGAGCTGAAGGCTTCAAGGCACTAGTAAGGAAAAGAGAGCTAGAAGGAATGAAAATCTCTTTTACCTATGGCTTACAGTTTGTACTCATTTCTAAAATTCTTTTAAAGATATCTGCTATTTTCTCTCAGATGGGGATATTTTCTTTTTGTGTTTTTGCATACAATTTCTCTATTTTTAACTAAAGAAAATTCTAAGTCTCCTGTAGATTCCACTGCCTGAATCCAAATGTAGCTGACTTCAGTAACTTACTCGAGATTGTTCAAGTTCATCTTTTTTAAAAAAATGAAGATACTCAGCTACCATTATACTTTATTCTTTCTTCTATTTAATTTAATTTGAATTGATTTGTGGTTGCTTTATCCAGGTTTTCTACAGTGTTTTCAATTTTTACTGAATCCAAGTCTGAACTAGCATCATTTCTTAGTTCAGGAACACTTGGTAAAAAACATCTGTTAGTAGAGCTGGAAGTATCTAAGTCCAGTATTAGAGATATGAAAGCATCATCTCATGCTCAGACAAACAAAGTATTATATGTTATTAATAGCACTGTTTTATTCATGATATGATTTTGTAGTCATAAATAATAATAAAATTACTAGCCTGACTGGAAAAAGTGAATGAGCTTCTGAGTGCATACATTCTTCACTGCTGTAGTCAACAATTATTTTGATCCTAATATCTTGATTTTTTGGATCAGAAAATCCATTCTCTCTTTTATAAAATAAGTTTTCCCAGAACATGGTAGACTACTTCCATTTCTAAGCTTCCTGTTTTCAAAAAACACTTGAAAATATAATTTTCTCACTAGATCATTCATCTCTCATATGAGCTAAGCTCAGTTTTCAGTAGGGATTTGTTCTGGCTAATTGAATGGTTTAGGAAGAAGCTCTGAAAGGTTGTGCTGAAGTGGGAGAAACCTGGAGAAAGGACAAGGAGAAGGCAAGGTCTGAGAAAGTGAGATGTGAAATGATCTTTTGCGAAGAAAGGAGTAACATCCCAGTATACCTGCACTTGAAACTGAGTAGCTGAGTAGCTGGGAGTGATTGATGAAAAGGAAGAGCTGTATTAGGGTCTACACTAGTTTGATGTTTATTTTGAAGGGAACTGATATTCAAGCAACAACAACAACAAATTCAGATTTTGACCTAGGTTCTTTCTGCTTTTTTTTTTTTTTTTGGTCAGTTTTCATGGCACTTTGTGAAAAAGAGCTCTAATAAAATAAAATGTTGCTTTTCTAGGCATTTGAGAGCAATGCATTACTTTTCCTTTGTATTTGTATTATATTTCAATTTGACATTACTTAGTATTTTACTATGTCCTGAGATTGTGAATGAAAATAGTGGGTGATAAAGCTTAGTGCCAAGTTAAAATGCCATTCCACTGCACATCCAGTGTGGATAAGTGGTATGATCTTTCTCTTTTGAAAATTTACAGTAGCTCTGAGTTTTCATGAAGTTTGTAATCAACCTGTGCAGCAAGGAAGCAATAGAAATGTCTGGATCAATGTTTCTGAGTTTAGTGAGGGGTTTTGGAAAAGGAACATGGAGCTTTTCTGTCAGGAGAGAAATACTGCCCCTGTAGCAGACAGCTTTTCGTGACAGTTTACGGCTTTATTTTTCTTTTCTAGTCCTTCACACTGTAAAAATAATATTTCTTCCTCCCATCAACTCAAGCACATTCCCTAGACAAAAGCAAAATTAAATAACTTAGAAAGCAAAATGAAAATAAAGTTTAGTTGCTAATGTCGATATACAGTGTACAAATTGTTTCTGTCCACCCTTAATGAGTGTGCCAAATCTTCAAGAGCAACCAATGCAAACTTCTGAATTACAAAATTAGTTCAGAATAGATCAATGTACTGTGGTAACAGCAGTGGATTTTTCTTCATCAGCAGCTGAATCACATTGCCCAAAGCATTTGCTGGACACACCGCTCATGAACTAGATTGCTGTTTCACAATCATGCACTATTAACTTTTGCTGTAAATGTGTTTTTGCCACTTGGTAATTGGATTAAAAAAAAAAGCTGGCAACCTTTATTGAGGTTTTTGAACCCTGTAGAGGATAGATTCCCTTCCACTAACATATAATATGGCATACGCTGAATTTGGCTAACTGTGCATAGTTACAGCTATAATAATTTTGTAATGAGGTATAAAGCAAGCATGAGAATCTACAATGGATATTCTGATCCCATCATGCTCCAAAGTAAATTAGTACTGAATCCCAGCCAATCATACCGTCTACTGATATTATTGCAATTGCTTCAACTAACAAATTAAAGGCATAGGACCAGCAAGATGCTGGTAATTTCTGCATTGATACTTGCAGAAGATTTTGAAAGATATTTTACAGTAAAATCAGGGATAGCAGAAATAAGCACACACACAGAAAAATCATTTTAGACCCCAAGAAAAGAAAGAAGTATTTCAATGCAGTATTTGCAACATTTTCATATTCTTGCTTTTTGAGTAGGTTTGTAAAACATCAGAAAATTAAGACAGAGTAGTGGCTACGATATTAAATTAAAGTGCCAGAAGTATTTTAATCCAGGTTTCCTACTGAGTAACAGCAGTCTGGGTTTACTCCTCTAACATGCATATGAGAAAATGAAAACCTTGTTTTATTATCGTTTTTGTATTATCAATGGCTTAGTGATGAAACAACAGGATTTTGAATGTAAACTTGTGTTGCGTAACAGTGCTTTAATGGAAGCAAAGAGCCCCTTTTTGCTCCATGTTGTAAATAGCCAATACATAGACTGAGGAACCTGGACTTCGAATGGAGTTTACAGGTGTTTTAGTAACAGAAATCATAACAATTTAGTGAAGATCTGTTTTCCAGGTATGCAACATTATTTAATAAAGTACACCAGTGAAAATATGCAACTGTCCTTAAAAATTTGGTCTTAATCAACCTTCTGCGTTGTGTGAAATTGTGGAACTGTAGAATTAAATATCCATTGTGGAAGTTAGAACATGGAATATTCTTTTCCCTCTTCGCCTTCAACCTTGGACTCTATCTGTGGAACGGTTTTGGGTCCAAGGCTTAAGCATAGTCCAGAATCACCCGTATTGTACACCAGTATAAAGAAGGAACCATGCCAGCTAGCCATAGAAGATGAAACCTGGGCACAGTTCTACATGAGTCGAGGGCTGTTCTAACAAGTAGGGAGAAGGCTATTGTGATATGGAGGCAAAGAGTGTTTGCCTGTATAGATGTAAACAGTGGCATGCCTCTTGCTTACAGAGCCAAATAATTGGTCTTGTCCTATATTACTTAAGTTTTTGGATGCAGTTGCAGATATTTCCCTTGACTGCTGATATAAGAAATGTAAGAACTGCAAGATGCAGCTCCTCCACAGGCACAATCTACTACAGCACTGGGTTCTCAACCAGCTGCCATCAGGTTGCAGTGACTCAAAGGGCAAGAGCCCTCTTTTGCACCAGCATGTAAATCTACATCAGGCCTGGTCATCATAGCGGCTTTTGTGCTCAGTAGAGAGAAAAAGATACTTCAATTATGTTAGATGCTTTTTGAGGATGGGATGAACCATACCTTCTTTATTTCTGTTTATCATACTGATACAGCTGTTCAAGCAGGCAGCTGCAAAAAAATATAAAATGAAACATGGATTCAATCACTGTCCTGCCGCCCTAAGTCCTTGGTCTAATAGAACTGAACTTCTTTTCAGGCAAAATATGATTATCCGAAATACCTACGCGGAGATTCAAGGTGGCCAAGACAGCAGCCTCTTCCCTATTACTAGCCCCTAAAGCAGTACATGCACTTCAGGTCACTTGGGTCTGCTGAGGAACCCCCTCCAAATCGGTCATACCTTCATTTGAGTGGGAGCACCTTATGTACAATTATCATCTAGAGATGGCTCTACCCCCAGAGAGGCCTAGAAGACGGGTATTACTGCTCCTTTGGACAGTCCAGAAAATCTGTTGAGTTGGAAGAGTGGTTAAAGTCTGACAATACGGCTTCCTTTAGCTAAGTAAGGTATGTGAATCTGTTCTTCCAGTGCTTCCAAATGCTGGAGCTTCTTTACCCCTACGTAAATAATAGAATAGCTGGGCTTGACTGTCTTCTGAGTTAGTCTTTATTTGGAGTACATATCAGTGCTGGTTCTGTATTCAGTCAATTAAATCACGTGCCCAATTGTTGTAGCACACTATTAAATATTAAGAGAAGAGAAAATTAAGTAACACTTCACCCTTCTTAATAATTTATAAGCCTACCTAACCTTAATGATGAATTTGAGTAGGATGCGATGTGTTAAGCAGATTTAATGCAGTGCAGGATTTACACTTCGCTGCTGCTGAAGCAAGTTAGTGCTAACCAGACGTGGGCAGGGTGGGGCAGATTATGTGAACCCTTCATGGCCAGGAGAAACTCATCTAGAGAGAGAGCTGAGGCAGTTCCAGCCTGATTCTTTTTAATGTCACAGTTCATTTGCAGAACCATAACTGGAATCAAGAATTAAAAAGCCTTGTATAAAAGTCAGTAACATTAAACCTTTAAGACTCATGTTTCATGTGTCATAAAAAGTCTATGAAAGGATTTTATATTCTGTACAGTGTTTTAGCACTTTCAATCATTTTTTTTTCCGACATAACTTTTGTGAACACTTTTATAGCCTCTAAATGAAAAACTAAACTATGTGTCATTCAAAAAAAGGTTTTATGGATCACAGAATTTAATATAAGCTCTGCACCATAACAAGGAACTGATAAACCTATATTAGGATTAATTTTAAATGTTGAAAAATGTTTTAGAAGATCGTGCATCACGTGTTGTGGCAACCGACACCAGCAAGTGAAAATGTTGGTTGTATACGTGCAATCCTTGGCAGCAAACTACAAAAATAACGAAAGTGTTAGCGGTTAAAAAATTATGCTTATGTGATGAATACTAAAATGGCTAATAATCATGTAAAAGAAAATATTTTCCGTCATTGAAATGGAATCAACTTTTAAAAAATCATCAAGTATAGATAATAATAAAATCCAGGTTGAAACCACGTCCAGGAAAATATACATTATGATATAAGGTCTAATCTCTCTCCAGGGAAAAGACAGTTCCTCCCCAGTGTCATTAACATTTATGAATTAAGGCTTTTTAATGAAATGGCAAAATTAAAATTATATTCTTCGGGTGCTAACACTATATTATACATCTGTTTTACACTAATGGAGAATCTCTTCCTTAATAAGCAGTGGTTATGTGCTGGTAGCAAAGGAAGGAGTGGTGACTTAGGAAAGTAAAAACTGGCACATTTTTTCTTCTGCAAAATGTTGCACAGAGTTTAGCAATAATTTTCAGAGGACTCCTGCAAGATAGGTAAGTATAATATGCCCAGCACACAGACTGTGAAATCTCATTGATTCTCCCTGCTTTCCATGCCGATTCTGTTCAGGCCTGTTTGTGCTGCAAGAGGGCTGAGAGGCAGCCCTTGTCTTTTTCTTCACAGGGGCATTCTCTTCTAGGTCTGTTTGTCTGACACTGCGTGTAACTGTAACCCCCTAGGAGCTGATCAGTAACATAAGCTATATCAACACTATATGAGTGGTAACAATAAAGTGAAGGAAATTAAATATTGCATTCATTCATCCTAGCTTTAGCTGTTCAAGAGAATCACCAGGGCTTCTTGTGTGGGTTATGAAGAGGCAGTGGTTCATTAGGACTGAAACTGAGCCTGTTTATTTACCATTCCTGTCTGAGGTGTGGAGTTCTGCATATTCTCATCAGGGATCAGTCTATTTGGAAGCAGTTATTTACAAGTGATGATCACTTTGGTCATGGAAAACTAGTTTTTACCAAAGAAATTGTAAGTATGAGAGCTACCTTGAGACTGTTGTCTAAATATATAATGCCTAAGTAGCAGACACTCATGTGTGAACTAGGGGTTTAAGTTTCCAGTTGCCTCACTGAGGCCCCATGCAGAGACCCCACTGTCCACCCCCAGGGATCATGCCCCACTTGATTTCAGGTGAGACCTAAAGCAGCAGTGGGAGATTCTCTGGGATGCTCCAGAGCATCTTGGGTAGTCTACAGAATCTTGGGTAGTCTACAGAATCTGTCCCATACACAACTGAATTGAACCCCAGATCTTTCTGTTGACTGTGATTGAAACTGGACACCCTGCTGTCTAATTGCTATGTTGGATGCGACTAAATGTGAGTACATCTGGAGGAAAAATCTACTTAGTTCTACCCTGTATTAATGTGAGGAAAGAATACAGGGAGAAGTATGCCAGGAACATATGCCAGCGAGTTAGCACTACATGATCATAGTACAAAAGCACACCATTTACTGTCTTAATAAGAAATTATCTTTTGTTAAGTGTCAAAACCTTACTGGTGGTGTTACCCATCGTTGGATGCACCTTTTCTTGTGCTGACATGATCTCACATGCTCCTGAGTTCACTTCTGCTATCTTTAAGAAGGGCAGGGAATCTTCCTACTTTTTATTATTTCTATAAAGTATACTTTGGTGATTTTGCCACTCACATAGCTTGTAACTGGTTCACTGCCTTCACATTTTGAAGACAGAAAAGGTAGGCACAAATTGGTCTAGAGAAGATAGCAGTGAGTATATGTGCTGCTTGTCCTTGGCTTTGTTGTCTATCTGTGAGACAGTGGGAAGAGGCAGTAAATTAGCTCACATGTTAATTTTGTCAAATTTTGCCATGTCCCCTTTTGCTTGTCCTATCCTTTCTGGGATTCGTTTGGCAGCAGAGTACAAAAAGGTGGTGCTGCAGTATGCCCAAAGAGTACCATGTCTAGTTATAACAGGACGTGAATTCTGGTGTGTATTTCACATTCTTGTCTGCCTCTCCTCCCATTAACATCAATGTTGCTAGGAGTTATTTCTACTAAGGAAAGACCTATTTAATCTAATTCATCAGTACAGCATGCACATCTTACATTAACCACGCAAGCATGTCATCATAGAATCACCAAGGTTGGAAAAGACCTCTGTCAAAGGTTTATGGGCTGGTTTGGCCTGGTTCTGTGACTAGTGGAGTGGGGAGACCCACGGACCCATCCCCCGGGAAAGGGAAAAAGGGAATAAAGGGAAAGAAGGGTAGAGAGATGGGACTAAAAACAAAACAGCAGCAGTGATCTAAGGAGAAACAAACTAATTTACTAAATAAGATATCGGAATGCAATATAACAACTATAATACAATATAATTAGAATTGAAGATAATAAATCAAATAAAATGAGAGAGAGTGTCTGAAAACCAAAGGCCTTACTGTAATGCTGAGGCGAGATGTCTAGCCGGGCCGAGCAGAAGGGAAAAGAGAGGGTGTCTCATGGTATGTGAAAGTTTTATCTTTCCCTCTGAGTGGAAACGGAAACAGAACAGTGAACAGTCCTCTGGGGTATGTAGTTCTTCTTCTCTTCTGGGACAGGTACCCGGAACTGGAGCATTAACTCTTTAACTCCCAGCGCACTACATGATGCTATGAATACCAATAACCAAAAATCATAAAACCATGACAACCTCCAAGATCATCCAGTCCAACAGTTCACCTATCACCAATATTTCCTCACTAAACCATGTCCCTCAGTACAACGTCTAAACATTTCTTGAACATCTCCAGGGTTGGTGACTCAACCACTTTCCTGGGCAGCCCATTCCAGTGCCTGACCACTCTTTTGGAGAAGTATTTCCTAATATCCAACCTGAATCTCCCCTGGTGCAACTTGAGGCCATTCTCTCTAGTCCTATCAATGTTACATGGGAGAAGAGGCCAACTCCCACATCACCACAGCCTCCCCTCAGATAGCCCTAGAGAGCAATAAGGTCACTCCTGAGCCTCTTCTTCTCCAAACTGAACAATCCCAGCTCCCTCATCCACTCCTCATAAGACTTGTGCTCCAGACCCCTCACAGCTTCGTTGCCCTTCTCTGGACACGTTCCAGGGCCTCAATAGCTTTTTTGCAGTGAGAGGCCCAAAACTGCACACACTACTCAAGGTGCGGCCTCACCAGTGCTGAGTACAGAGGGACAATTACTTTCCTGTTCCTGCTGGCAACACTATTCCTGATACAAGCCAGGATGCCACTGGCCTTCTTGGCCACCTGGGCACACTGCTGGCTTATGTCCACCCGAGAATTGACCAATACCCCCAGGTCCATTTCCTCTACACAGTCTTCCAGCCACTCTGCCCCAAGCCTGTAGTGTTGCCTGAGGTTGTTGTGGCCAAAGTGCAGGACCCAGCACTTGGTCTTGTTGAACCTCACCCCACTGGCCTCAGCCCAGCTATCCAGCCTGTCCAGACCCCTCTGTAGGGCCCTGCTGCCACAAGGCAAATCATCACTTCCTCCCAACTTGGTGTCATCTGCAAACTTATGGAGGTTGCACTCAATGTCCTCATCTGGATCAACAATAAAGATGTTGAACAGGACAGGCCCCAGTGCTGACCCCTGGGAAACACCACTCATGACCGGTCATCAGTTGGATTTAGATCCACTGAGCTCCGCTCTCTGGGCCTGGCCCTCCAGCCAGCTCCTTACCCAGCCGAGAATGTATCTATCCAAGCCATGGGCTGCCAGCTTCTCCAGGAGAATACTGAGGGAGACACTGTTGACGGCTTTGAGTTTAAATTGAAACGTATGTCAATGACTTTCCTGTTCAGTGAAGTATTTAAACTCTTTTAACTTATGTGCCTGAAGTGTGTTCTTAAAGGCTTTTCTTAATTTGTGTCTATATGAACTGTTCTTCTAGTTACAGCTTCTTGTTTTGTTTACTCCACATCAACAGCAGTAATCTCAATTTGCCATGTGTCTAGCTTCTGCTAGGGTAGTTTTAATTCACAGGCACTTCATTAGATGTGAGTGTTGACTTTAAAAGAAACAGCCTTGTGGCTTTTTGAGTCTTCTAGGGAATTTAAGCAACAGGCTCTTTAGCGATCTGTTACTTCGCTCAAAAGTTAACCTTCCTTCTAACTTGTATAGCTATGCCTAACCTTAGCAATACTTTCAATATTACTTGTACACATGTCAGTTTCCCTACATGTTTTGACAAATGACACATTTCCTTTGGTGCTTCTTTGTGGGTAACAGCGTGTGAGGATATGGTAGTGGCAAAATTTATTACGGTTATTTTGTAGTTGATATTAAAGAACATGATGTATTATATCAGGTGTCTGACCTTTAAAGATCTTAGGACCCAATTCATTACAACATAAAATTTACATATTATTCAACATTCTCCAGTCCTTTTATGAAGAAGTCATGATGCATACGTGCATGAGATTTAAGACAGATAAGTATCCTTGCACATTGAAGATACTGAGATTGAAGACAGTATGAGATAAAAAATATTGTAGGTTGGAAAGGATTCACGTTTTTAACCCATAAAAAGGATTGCTCTGCCTGAATGTTTTTTTTTTTTTTGTACGAAGTCTTAGGAAAAATAAATGGAGCATACAATACAATGCTGTATTGGACACGAGCTGCATTCTTGAGTCTTTTGTAAATCCTGACAAGGCCTACTTGTCTGTTTCTGCGTTTGACATAGTTTTCCACTGATCTGATACATGAAGCTCAGCCTGGGGGATTTCATCAGTGAGAAAGTGATGAGTCTTTCAGTGCAGTGTGTTTACACATACTCACTATGAACACTACACCAGCATTCCTACCTTTTGTGCTGTGCTCTATTATTCTGATTTTGGTGGTATGAATATATATTGTTTGCGACAGTTGACAGTGGCAGCTTCAGTCTATAGATACTTTCTATATGTGATACACCTCAGGTGGGTATCTGATATTTTGCACCTGGATGTCATGCAGTCAATTGTGGATATCTGGAGATGCACCAGGTGTTCGAGACCAAAATAGCTGTGCTTGCTTTTATGTAACATCTGTGCCAGTGCTCTAAGATCTTACTGTTGGAGAGCAAACCCTATTCTTTTATACCAGCGAAAGTACTAAGGTGACATGTGGAATTTGCTAAGACTCTTAATAGAGCAAGAACTGTAAACTGTCCAAGCTGCAAAGTCTATGTAGAGGGGTGGTAAAGAAAATGAGCAGTTCATATTTACTTTTGTTTGAAGCTGGAAATCTCTTTCATTCCAAACATTCAGATGTAATCTCTTCTGAAGACTGTGCTGGCTTCTGTACTGATTTTGTGTCTTGGTTGTCATTTATGGCATCTTTTGCTTCTTCCAAAGCACCACAATTTATTAACAGATTTCAGTGTTGTGTCAATACCATATTCTGGACACAATTTTCACTTGAAGAAGGCTGGATCAAGCACTCTGTTTTTTTTGTTATTCCAAGGATCATACTCCAGGTATGGAGTAAAATGCCAAGGGATGCAAAGTGGCTTTCTTGAGCTCTTTAAAATCGTCTGTTTCTCTCCATTAGTTAGACATAGAACATAGGCACTTGTGATAGGACTCGTTTACTAGAACCACAAATCCTGGATTCAGGCTCAGTGATCTGGCCATGCTGTGGTTTGTATCAAAGGGTTACTGACCATACAATCTTAAACAAAGAGTTGGGATCTGGGCTTTGAATTTGAACTGATTCTCTGTGGACTGAAAATTCCACTCTATGTTACAATAAAGAATGTGGATTCCTTTATTGTTATCACAAAATGTGACAGTACAGGCAGTAATATGCATGTGAGATGACAAGGAGAACTGAGACAAGGACATGCCCTGCCTGAGCTAAACAGGGTTTTACTTGCAAAACCTATGTTGAAAGAATGTGACTAAATCACTGTTTTAAGCCTGGGATTATGCTTTAATTTACCACTGCTAAACAGGTGTATCATGGAACTATGTAGGTTGCTCGAGAAGTAATGCCTCCATTTATTTCTACGGAAACTACAGCGGGTGCAAAGAGCACAATCAGACTATTTGATAGAGCAAATTCTCAGCTACTCTTTTTCAGCAGTCACTACCATTAGCTATGCATTTTCACCAGTGACGAACAAGAGTCTGCATGCTGCACTTATAAAAATCTGCATGGCCGTCTGGAACGTGGCTTGTCTTTCACATCACTGTAACCACTGCTGAAATGTACCACCCATCACCTCACTGTGCTCACATCCACTGTTTGGTCTCCATAAATGTTCAGCAAACGTCAATGAATGTCAGTAGGTGCCATGTTTTTCACATGGAGGAATTCAGTGACACATCTTTTCCCCATACTCACTTCCATGTCAGACAGCATTCTGTCAGACTACCCCTCTGCTGCCATCTGTCACACAGCAACAACATGTAACAGAATACTGGTGGGAAGTTTAACCTCTACTGCCATACCACCACCATCCACTTCTGATGTTATGGGCCAAGATAATAAAATGGGAGGCATTACTTTTGGAGCAGTCATCATATTCTTCTTATGTGATCCACGTATGTAACTCTTGATGTACTTAGTTAAGAGTGAACTCTGCACTGGGCACTTACCACATTTTTATTATGGGGAATGCTACTATTTAATTTCTTAGAGAAAACAAAGTTATATTGGGGAGGATTTATTTTAACAAAAGTTAGCCTTATAAATGCTAGGTGTTATTCTAAACTGGCTTGGGATCTCTCAGTAATCAGTGGGAAAAGGCAGGCACCTACTCTACCATTCTATTTATCTTTACAGAGGCTTAGTGATTCATCCAATCTCCCTGTCGTCAACAGAGAGACATGACAACCAACTCAGGGCTAACCTCTTGACTGTGCAAGTTTGATGAAATAATCCCATGCATTGTGGCCAAGATAAGAGACTGTAAAAAAAAAAATTAAAAAAAAAAAAAAAAGAAGAAGAAAAAAAGAAAAGAAGGTGTCATGGTTAAGGGAGCTGAATGCAACCACAGGGAATTTCATTCTATCTGTGCATCTGTCAGGAAATTCCTTGGGGATGCTTGCTAAGTCACTGAACAGGTGGTCAATAATTGCGTGTTTCTTGTGTTATGGGTGTCTGGAGTCTGATTTACAGAAGCAATAAGCACTCACAACTGAAATTGAAGTAAATAGTAATTTTACTGTAGAATGCAACGTGCTCATAAATACTCGGTCCTGTTGTTCTTAAACTGAACATCCCAAACTAGTGAATACTTTGTGCCCCCACATTCTTTGTGCCATTATTCCCAACTGTAAAATGACACTCGTCTCCCAGTTGTGTTATGAAAGTCTTAGACTGTTGTCTAAGAAATATTTAAGAAAGTTATCCCTTGGGGATGTTAATAATTCTGTATTCAGAGGACGATTCAAATGGTGTGCAGTACGGTCTGAACACTGAACAAAATATTGAATATCTGTTCTTTAACTGAGCATCAGCCTTTACATGCATTGAATGAAGCAAGGGGAAACACAGAATGCAATGATACCAATTTGAAGACTTCCTAAAGTATAAGCACAGAGGCAAATTAGTTTTCAGAGGTAACCTTAACTTCGACACTTCATAATCATTGAGTGACTGACTTGTAAGTTTCTTTTACCATGGTTAATTTTGTTTGTAAGACATTAAGCAGAAAACAAAAACAAAAACCAAAACAAAACAAAAACCCAATCCATCCTAAAAAATGGATCGTGGACACCAATCACTAATGCTACATTAGCCACTTGAGTTAATGGGTAGAAATACTAGACTACTGTGTGTTTGTCTTGTTAGCTCAGCAGGTTCATCCTCTTAGCTGAATACATCAACAGGTACGTGGAACATACAAATAAAAATAGTTTCACAATGAATATGTGTCCTGTGAGGGGCAATTTGGTGGATTTAATAGATATTGGCTCACAGCCTACCTAGGAGTACTGGGTTTCTTTCCACTCTCTAGAAAGAGTGTACTTTTGGACACAAACTGCATGTTTTCATCCCTACTATGAATTTCATTACACTCTTCCTCCAAGCTACATTCCTCTACATAATTTTAACCCCAGCATCCACCTCCTCGCTTTCTCACCAAATCACACTGTGTCTCTTCTCCTCAGATTTTTCAACAACAGGTTGATTGAATCCCATTTTCCCACCTTCCAGCTTCTTGTTCAAACTTCTCCCACACTGCCTGCACAGCATCCCTGTTTCCAGCTCCACTCACTCTCCCTCCCAATTTCTTTTCATGTGTACCCTGCCCAATTTGTCTCCTTGTTTCCTTCCTACACTCTTCAACAAGGAGAGCTACACCTGAATTCCAATTTCACTTGCAAAGAAAGTTGTTTTCTGCTGAGGTGTCTGGTATGGATAAAAGCTCTCAGGAATCAATCTGTCAAATCTTACTGTTCTTTTATAAGTACTTTTGGCATAGTATCAGATATTTGTGATTCTCTCAAACTTGAGGTAGGTTTCTTGGGGGTGAAAGTCCCTGATCCAAAGGTAAGCTTGATTTTAATTGCTGTGTAAATGCCCCCATAAAAGTCTAGTTGGGATCGTGATTGAAACAGTCATCCCTTCACCCTGCTGCAAAATTGCCAGGGCATGTCCCTGCAGGCTGTGTCTTACAGTCCCAAACAATGTTCCCAGTGTGCAGCACATGGTGAGAAAGATCCCAGTGCCCTCCAAGCCTCAGAGTCTTTCTGTTCAATATAGGAATACATTACTGAGTTCTTTATCAAATGCTTAATACGTTGGGAAATTTTTCTCATAGCCCCCCATAATGAGTGTGGATGATATGAGCTGAAAGAAGGCAAAACAAAGCATGGCAAGGGCAGAAAACGTTTGGCACAAACATTTCAGGCTAAAATATTAATTTTATCATACAGGCAAAATAGTGTCTTGAATGGAGAAGTTCTGGGTTGCCTTTCTAACAGATAGTACCTCTATGCCACCTAAAAAGTCCTGATCTCCCAAGGGAGTTCTGGTTGTAATCAGTACCTTGAAAATGACTTCAGATCCTTTGATGAAGTATATTAAGTTTGTTTTATGCAAGTAATCAATATCTTTGTTTAAAAGTATGAATGCTAACACTATCAAAATGACATCAAACAGCAAAGATGGGTGACCTCTTTACTTTTGCTGATCTTTGCTACTAAAGCATTCAAGACACTTCTTTCCCCCCACTATTATATTTTTTGAGGATAATAAAGCAAAAGCTTAAAGAAATTTAATAAATAACCTTTTAAACACATGAAGATGCATAACATTGTAACTTTTTTATTGAAATAATATAAACAGGTAATAAAGCTCTCAGCACAAGTTTCTAAGGTATCTTAGTAGAACATCTAAGTACTACAGAAAATCTATTGATAATACAAGACATTATTTTCTGTGGCTGGGGAAATAAATTGTCGCACAGAACCTATTTCAGGTTTTGATGCATTAGCTGTGGTGTGAGGACGGCATATGAGTAGGCATTTTATAGATCAAATGTCCATTTATGTCCTATTACAGACTCTCATGATCTGAAGAATTCTGCTTTTAAGACCTGCGCACAGCTTGCAATTCAGTAACCTTCATGGGAGCCAGCAAGGTGCTTCTTGGCACTGAGCTGGTAGCCATGTTGTGAGAAAAAAATTGCTTCGTCCACAACTTTTTGTCTCCCCGCAAAACGTTGGCCACTATTCTGATTTCACTTCTGTCAGACTTGCATCAGCATAACAGTATCATTTCAGAACACTGGCACTGAACTGATAGTGGGAAATCAGGCATGTGAAACCAAGAACGGATAATGAAGGAAAGCGCTATGAGAATAGGTAGAAAAAAGTTTAGTTTTTAGAACCAGATTGATGAAGAGACATGAATGTCAACTCCTTATTCAGCTGCTGACTACACCTAACTATGACAGAGTTCTAGAAATTCATGTCCCCTTGTAAGGAAAATACTTACTGTCATTCCAGCACCCCACCAGTTCGGTATGTTACACAGATTTCTGATATCCTTTGATCTGGGTTCTCTCAGTCAGGCCTAATCGTACTCCCACCGGAGTGTCACTGAGAGGATCCCTCTCTGTGACCAAACAAGATTTCTTTGGAGTGGGCCCTGGAACCTGAGGCTCTGCCTCTTGTTGCACTCATTGACCACAGGATCTGGATGAAGGTGCACAAAGGCCACAAAACTTCGCTGTAATCCTCCACAGACTCACCCAGGCACTCCCGTGCTGTGGCAGTGTTGGGTTATTCCCTGGCTGTGGTTATCCTTGATGCTATTCGGATGCCCTCTGTCTCCTTGCACTTCTGCTGTGCTGCCTGGTGCACACTTGCCCTCACTTGGGTTATTGTGCCTGATGAGACAGCCTAGCTAAGTGGGGAGCCAGACTCCATAGCCATAAACATGTTTAACTTGTGAGACCTAAAAGGAAACAGTAAATTAAATACACAAAAAGTGCCCCGCTGTGCAAAATTAACAAAAAAGAGAAAAAATAAAAACTTGTTTCTCTGCAGTGGCAGCTGCTGGGCTTTTTAATCATTGTTTTATCACAGCAGTTTAAAAAAAAAAAAAAAATACTTCTTTCACAGAATTACTTTTAAACTCTGCATGTACAGAGGAAATAACGCTGGCCCTTCTGAGTCACTGGTTCCTTTTTTTCTCCACTAGGAGGAAAAAACAAAGGCAATTTTTGTGTTGTGTGTGTGTGTGCGTGTGACTGAAAAGCCAAGCTCTCCTCCAGAAATCACTTTTGCCTTAACAAAAATGTGCTCTTGCCTTAACAAAAATACAATTTCAAAACGATCAACCAGTCCCAACTGCTAATGCCACTAAAGATCTCCTCCATAAGGAAAGAAGGGCCTTGCACTGTCTTAATACAGGAGTGTCTGTCCCCTAACTGAAGGAACTGGGGCTGATCAGTCAGGAGAAAAGGAGGCTGAGGGGAGACATTACTGCTCTCTTCCAATACCTGAAAGGTGCTTACAGTGAGAGCGGGGTTGGTCTCTTCTCACTGGTGACAGGTGACAGGACGAGGGGAAATGGCCTCAAGTTGCTCCAGGGTAAGTTTAGGTTGGATATCACGAAAAACTTCTTTACTGAAAGGGTTGTTAAGCACTGGAATAGGCTCCCCAGGGAGGCAGTTGAGTTGCCATCCCTGGATGTGTTTAAAAACCATTTGGATGTGGTGCTCAGGGACATGATTTAGCGGAGGGTTGTTAGTTAGGGTAGTATGGTTAGGTTGTGGTTGGACTTGATGATCTTTAAGGTCTTTTCCAACCTGAGCTATTCTATGATTCTGTGATTCTATGAAACGGCGTGACTATTAGAGAGGAAAAGGAAAGCCTGATGTACTGCCTGTAGGTTGCAGTGTGCAGGGGGGACTGAAAGGCTGTGTGAGGGAAAAGGCTCAGCAGAGGCTGACACGATACAAATTCAAAACCTCAGTTGGATCATCTGCCCTTGGGGAGTCCCAGAGAGCAGAAAGGAGAGCAAGGTGCTGTGCTCTGTGCTGGTGGCCCTGGAGCAGGGAGAGGAGCAGAGGATGAGTGCAGAGTACTGAACACCCCACAGGTTTAGTTCCAGGAGTTCAACAAAGCAGTGTGACTTCATGGGAGCCGGTACTTCATTGCGTGAGAATGTGTGAGAGAAAGTACAGCTGCAAAAAATGGGGGCTGTAGAATAAATGGGAATAATGTGGGAATTATCTGGTTTCAGATTAACCACCGTGTTTCATACCCGAGCCACAAATTGGCCTTGTCCTGCAGCCGCTGTGTTTCCATGTCCCATTGTCTAATTACAGCAAGTTTGTTTTGACTGAGAACCAGTGATTGATTTACTTATTATTTTCTCCTTTGTTAGCTGCCTTGTGAATCTGTATTGCAGTCTGCATTTTTGAGCCTTCCCAGCTAGGCAGTTTAGACTTGATAAAAATGAAACAAAGGCAGAAAGAATGAAAAAAAGCGAATATTATTTTAGATTGCCGTTGCTGCTGGAAAGCGCTAAGAGGCGGCCGGGTAGGATAGCTGTGCGGGTGGGAAGGCGGCCCGCCCTCAGCAGAGGGTGCTGTCTTCTCATTCTAGCGCCGGCAGAAATGGAAGGTCACTCAGCCTATTGATAAATCACTGTGCCGTGATTCCTAACTGACAGCTCAAACTAACATCAAGCTGGATGAGAGAGAACAAAAGGCCATCAAGCAGCCATTTTCTTGACACTTTTATTCAATCACCAGCAGATTGCTTACGACAGCAATAGCAGCTGTTTTGTCTTCATCTTTCCACATTTGATAAAAGGTGTCAACTCAAATTTTTGTAAATAATTCACTTACCCCTACTGCACACACCAGCACTGTTCAGCATATGTATTCTGTGCGAGCAGATCACTGAGGCAGGTCAGGGCTCAATGATATCAGCTGAAGGTCATCTGTGATCTAAAAGGAAGCACTGATAAAGCTGCAGTCCCTCAAGGTCAAAGATAAGAACTACATTGAGATATTTGTAACGTGGACAAAAGGTTAAACAATAGAGAGAAAAGTGCGGCATTGTTTCAGTTAGCACACTAATGATTTTTCTATTGTTCTTTAGGAAACGCTGTTCCAGCTGATCCGGCTGGTTAACCCTTTCTGAGAATGGCATTTCTTTAAGTGCTGATGTAATTAATTAGACAATATCGCTTCCCCAGGTTGGTAATATTGGGCAGCAGCTCGCAGCCTTAACGTGCTGCTGCTCATACCTCTGCACTGCGAAAGCAAGCGTTTTTATCACAGGCATTCAAAGGAAGAAATACCTGGAGAGTTTATCTAACAATAATGGTTAAAAAGAGTAACACATTTAAGTAAAACACAGTTTATCTTGAATTCCTCCTTAAAATAAATTAAGGCCCCAGACCTGAGGAAAACTAGAGACTATGTCTAACATTTCCTGTTGTAACAGCTTCATTTACTATAAAGGCTTAGGGAAACTAATAGAGAAATCTTTGAATTATTGCAATATGACACTCTATCTGATGTTGGCAGTAGCCAAAGCGCTGAGATTAAAAATGATACATCCTTCGATACCAGGTTGTTTTTTTCACCCAGTTATATTACTCAGAAAATAAATCTAAGCCAACAAATAGTCACTGTTTATCACTATTTGGTTTATACTTTCTAATAGCCAAAGTATATGTGCATTTGAGATTCTGTCTGTGCTCAAATAGCAGGGAATTTATTGCATGTAATTGATGTACACGAAGATCAGAGAACAGTTGCTTTACATTTTCCTGTTCTTTCTGCCTCAGTGCTGTGGTGAAAGCAACTTTCTTTATTCCAGCATACTTGTGATAGAAAAATAACAAGACCTGAATAAAAGAAGCTATCTTTTCTTTCTAGCTAAGCGAGGTAATATGGGAATAATTTCTTAGTGAAAGCAGGAATCCTGTATGCATTAACATTACTCCTTACCTACCCAGTTGCATATGAACTAAGAGAAACGGTCTTAGAAATAAGCAAATGATTTTCAGCAACTTATTTTCGTTGCAGATATTGACTCATTTTCTTGTCATGCAGTATTCAGATTGTGGTTTCTCCAAGGAAGCTTCTTCCAGCTTGCTTAATATTCTTGGTGATTTGAAAAATCTTAGTCAATTAGAAAAGAGTTTTGTGGAGATTACATCTAAAAAAGAATTGTGTTTTAAGGCACCGACTAGCCGAGTAGTTCATATGGCATTATTTTCTTTTATTGACTGTTTGTTTTTTTTCAAGGAGACAAAAGGATGGCTTAAAAAAACCACTCGGATTCTGGACACCATCAAGTCTGCAAGATAAGAAACTTCAGAGAACTTTCCATTGCTGATCTTACTACTATCTCGCTCAAATTGCCCTTCTTACAAGAAAGAAGACCACTAAAAACTAGTGTCTGGGTGAAGAATTAAAATGTGTGTTCCTTCATTGCAAAGCAATTGCTTGTGAACGCATGCTCCTAGCAGTGAAGGGTGCTGCTATATTATTTAATTGTCATTGTGGAAAAGCACTAGTAACGATTTATGGGGACACCGATCATTTGTTTTTAAGTTGTATTATATTATGAAAAAGCAATCAATGTATTCCATTTACCAGTTTACTAATTCTGCATTTACCAGTCTATGGTTTCTGACACATAATAACTGTAGAGAATAATCTGTGTGCTTTAGATGTTTGCATCCATAATATTAGCTTAAACCTCTCCTTCCA
The DNA here is from genome assembly GCA_016647715.1 of Pavo muticus. Classification (NCBI taxonomy): domain Eukaryota; kingdom Metazoa; phylum Chordata; class Aves; order Galliformes; family Phasianidae; genus Pavo; species Pavo muticus. Next base: position 1,331,721 of record JACDJE010000257.1, on the reverse strand, counting down.
CAAGCATTAACGCAGGCAAACTTGCATTAGTCTTGTTAACTTGTGTTTACTTTCCATGAACATATAATAGGAATGTGTCTATTAGTATATTCATGCTATATGCAGCTTTGCCAATATTCACAGAATTATTTTTTCAACATTTGCTTCTGGAGTCAGCTATCTATTGTGAAACTACAATGTAACTATGTCAGAATTTATCCTCATGTCCAAAAGCAGAGTCATTGCCTACACCTCAGCTTGACCAGGACAGGCCCTGAAATTTCACATACCATGTGTCATACACAGTTTTAAAGAAAAAAAACAACAGCATCAGTTCTCAGTCTAGCTTCTTAGCTTGTGTAAACCAGCTCATGCTGGTTCAAGGTAAAGGAGGGAAGAGCGTGAAGATCTATTATTGAATTTGAAATGACAGGACTAGGAAGAAAGCAGGAAAAGATAACATAGAAATAGTAAGAGAGTACACTAAGATTAAGAGTACTGAAGAGTGAAGGGAGGAAACATGTAAGGTGGAGAGGCAGCAAAATGGACACGGAAGGTGCTACAGAACACAAAGCATGAACACAGGAGACTGAGGCCAAAACAGAGTAGGGCACAGTAGAGGACATAAGATGGAATCTTCCTTCCTTGTACTGAACTTTAAGTTTTTTCCCCTCTATCTAAAGCTATAGGCACTTAAAAAGAATTGCCAGGTATTGCTAATTTATTGCAAGTAATATGATTTTGGCCATGACTGTGGGAGCATTTGTGATAATTGATTCTGGAGGAAAATGCCTCTTTCTTATCCCTTAACTTGCACCCAAGGTTAAGACTTGCACTGAGCTCCCAGCCAAGAACTCTTACTCAATTCTATGTTCCCCATAATCTTTATTATTAAATATCTCTCTAGGTAGCTATTGCTCACAGATTTGCCAAACTAAGAAAAATAAAAGCTTGACAATGTCAATGAATTAAACCTATAAACAGAATGTGTCTTGTAATGTAGCAGACCAAATGCTATTTACTGTGCAGGAATTCATTTCAAAAGGAGTAAACCAAATGATGTGCTTATGTAGTGCATACTCCCTGTGCAGCTTTTTGTTAATGGAGTGGATTCTTTACCTCAAGTGGTGCCTAGAAAAATTATAGGGCACCAGGAGTGTTCACGGTTTTAAATCCAAAGTTCAAGTTTTATCCTTACAGAAGGTCAAGCTTGCCTATAACGTCTGGAAATCCTTAGTCCTCAATTTGTTTCCCTAAACAACAACAAAAAAAGATCCATATTCATTATTCTGCTTTTCTTGCAAGATAGTCTTGCAGCCTTACAAGATAAAGTTGTGTTTTGTCATCCTAAGGCCAGATCTAAAATGGTAGTTTAAAAATAATTTTAGCACTGCTTTCTGGCTCCAACACTAATTGACATAGAATTGCTGGCATTTATGCTGTTAAAATTCTTACTCTCCCCAACAAGGTAGCCACATATAAATTGCTTCCACTTGATCATGGTCTTTGGCACTTACTAACTCCTAAATTATACCTGAGAATGGCTTGGAGATAGTTGCTCAGCCTTGGCCAAAACCACAGAAAACACTGTTCTGATAATTCAGCAATATGAAGAACCACGTTTCAGAGCCTGGGAATGTTTCTAGGCAACAATGGTTCCTGAGAAAGCACAGCAAAATAATGCTGTGGCCCTTCCTAACTCTCTCTGAAGTTTCAGCATCTCTGAAAGCTAAAAATGTAAAACTCTTCTGTGACTACAAAAATGCTGTGGTGTGCTTACATACACAATAAAAAACAGAAACTTATTAAAACTATTGCAAAATTAGCTGAACTTCCAACTTGCCAAATACATTTAGTAAGTAGTCTAGGCTATTATTTTTGCAATGCTTGTTTACTACTTAATGGAACCTTTAGTGAGACTTTGAAATATTTTATTGTAGAACTTGCTTGTGCCCGAGAGCAGTATATGCAGGAGATATTATTACCTTTGTGTCCAGAGGGTAGACAACCTTGCCTGAGTGTTCAATAAAGGTCAAAATCTTGAATTAATAAGCTTATCTTTCAAAATAAACAAGATTCATTCTAGAAAGCATAACGTTAGTGCTTACCAGGTTGCTCTAGAGAATCACTAAAGATGTACAAGGCTTTCTACTCCATAGGTCACTGATTTTAATCCAACCTGGCTCAACAACAACTAGTTTTTCTTATGAATGCTTTGTGGCTAATGTGTATGTTGAGTGGGATTCCCATATGTTGAGACTGGTGCATACTACATATAATCTTCTAGTT
>JACDJE010000257.1:982274-1323762 GCA_016647715.1 Pavo muticus | reverse complement strand
TTTTTTTTTTTTTTTTTTTTTTAATGCAGTAAAGATAAAAAATGACATAAATCTCTAAAATATTTCACAGACATAGAAATGAGTACCAGACTGGTAAAAGAATGTGGGACAGGAAGACATACTGGCCGTCCTCCCCTGGGGGTCTGTTTTGGGACTGGTACTCTTTAACATCTTTATCAGTAATGTAGATTATGGGATTGAATGTACCCTCAGCAAGTTTGCTGATGACTCCAAGCCTAGTGGTGCAGTTGATAGGGAATATGAAGGGGATGCTATCCGGGGGGACCTTGGCAAACTCGAAAGGTGGGCCCTTGTGAACCTAATGAGGTTCAACAAAGCAAAGTGCAAAGTTTTATACTCGGGCCAGGGTAATCTCAGGTATGAATACAGACTAGAATAAGACTCCTTGAGAGTAGCTCTGCTGAGAGAACTTAGGAGTCCTTGTTGATGAAAAACTTAATGTGAGCCAGCAGTGTGTGCTTGCAGCCCAGAAGGCCAACAGTATCCTTGGCTACATCAGAAAAGGGGTGATCAGCAGAGTGAGGGAGGTGATTGACTGACTCTACTCCATCCTCATGAGGCCCTATCTGGAGTAGTGCATTCAAGTCTGGGGCCCCCAGCATGGGAAAGATGTGGAGCTTTTGGAGAGGGTCCAGAGGAGGGCCACAAAGATGATCTAGCAGTTTGGCAACCCTGCCTGAAGCACGTGGGTTGGAACATGATAATCCTTGATGTCCCTTCCAAACCAAACCATTCTATGCTTCTATGATTCTATGATGATTCTATGATTCATTGTTAACCTAGCCTGCCCCCTTAGGAAACCAATACTTTTTTTTTTTTTTTCCCTCAGTCTTGTAAGAAATCAGCTCCAAAAGCTCAGTACTCAGAAGGATAGGAGAGATCTTTAAACTTACCCCCTGAATTAAGTCATGAAGAGTTTATCTCTAGGTAAGACTTCCTAACCCCATTCTTGGGAACTGAGCAAGTTCCCAAGGGACAAAGTTGGCTGTTATAGGGGTCCTAGGTGGACAGTGACAGTTAGGAATAGCATAGCATATGGCTCTGCTGCTGCTGCAGCTTAAAGAAGTGACATGTGGATATGTGAACCACAGCTGTACTCTCCCTTCTGCTCTCTGCTTCTGATTTCCCTGACTATTTTATTAGCCTTTCTCCAGATCATTTTCAGTCTCAATTCATCTTTCCTGAATAAACAGAATTGTACTCAGTATTCCAGATGAATTGTGAATTGTGTGTGATGACATAAATATTTTTCTATCTCTGCTGGATATACTTTTACCATCACCCCGAATGTCTCCTGCTTCCTCCTTTCCCTTTTATCGTTGATCATGGCGCCATATGGTGTGAAATATCCCTTCGGTCAGTTTGGGCCAGATGTCCTGGTTCTGTATGCTCCTAGCTCCTCATGCACCCCCCAGCCTCCTCTATGGCAGGGCAGTGTGAGAAATAGAATAGTTCATGGCTCTGTGTAAGCACTGCTTTGCAACAACTAAAACATCAGTATGCTGTCAGCACTATATTCATCAAAAATCCCAAACACAGCATCATACAAACTTCTGTGAAGGAAATTAACACTATCCCACCAAAACTATGACACTGTCTTTTTCATTCCATAAAGTCTCTGCTCTTAAACTAAATTCTTGTTACTAAAAATTCTCAATTGCATTTCATTTTTACAGTAATTCATATCAGCCTATTTCTTGTATTTCAGTGCAGAAGGTCACCCAGTCTCTTCTGTAGGATGTACCCGTACTTTTCTGACCTAAATTTATCTTGCAGCAAAGGTGGAGATGTTGAGCCAAGTGGGAAAGCTGAGCTGCAGTGGTGCCCACACATTCCTGCTCAGAAACTGGAACTACAACTCCACCAGTTGATCCAAGCTACCACAACATGCATGCTGCATCAGGTTCCTGAAGAAATTCATACAGGTGCTATAGTCACTGAAGCCTGGAAAGCTGGGCACACTGAATTTCAGAAATTATCTTCATCTTATATTTTGACTAATACAAGAACAATTTTTGGAGTTGGTGTGTAGACACTTGCATAGAGTACAAGTAGCACAAGTAGACACACTTAGTGTCCCCTAAGCCAACACCAACGAAGATTTTTAAGGGGTATTCAAAGTTGTATTGAGAATATAATTTCTGATAGCCAGTTCATAAGAAAGACTAGACTTGTCCTGAGTTTTGCTCAATCCAGATATGGAACAATTGCTCTGGCTCTCAGTCCAAACAGATTTCAGCCATGAACTTGGTGGGTACTTGTGTTGTCTTTACATGGACATTATTGTCAGACAATGCTCAGGGATGCACGAAGTAGTTACTGACTGACTGACTTATGCAAGTGAATCTCTCCACATTATTTTTTTTTAGCTATATTTGAATGTGATAAAAATGGTAGGCATTACTGATTTTTTTGTTGTTATATTTTCTAGAGAGGTTGGTCCTTTTTGATATTTTTCCAAGATCATAGATATGATTTTATATCTCTAGCTCTGACAACAGCTTTTTATTGTTTTACTCAAAGTACTTCATTTTCTTTTATTTCCAAAGGTCCTGGAAATACTGATCTTTAAAAGCAAGTAAAATTTGTTAGCCTATTGTCCTGTCAGTAAAAATGAGATAAACTTCAACCCTGAAAGGTTAGTCTACATTTCTTAATGTTTCCAAAAGTAGATATTTACAAAGAAAAGAGCTAGAAATCTACATTATTAAAGTTTGACACTAACTATTATATTTTTTGGACCTTTCAATGAAGATGAAGGGTTTTGATAGTTGTACATTTTTATTTATAATAAGAGAAACAACCACTCTAATCTCATCTCACAGCCTCCATAACAAAAAGGGCTGATGAACTGTAGAGTGTTCAAAGGGCAAATGTGCCTGACTTTGACCAGTGAGTCAGCTCTTGTCTTGATGTAGATTGTCAGTCTGGAAAGAACAGAGATACTTAGCAACCTCAATCATTAGACATAACCTTCAGAGTCATGCAGCATCATTGGCTCACATTCCCTGAAGCCACATATTACTAGTTTTAGAATGAAGAAATTGTAGATGACTGGTGATCTCATAAAATGCCACTTTATTTCTGAGCACTTTCACAATATGCTGTTCAAAGAAATGCATGTAACTTTTTACACTTGTCTAATGCAGTATCAAAATTAGAAACTCTGTTTTGTGACATGGTATTGATATCTGGCTGACATCAAGTAACTAACTCCATCCTTTGCCTGAAACTGAACATCAATAAGGAAAATAAACAGACATGAGGCTGGGAGCCTTCTTTAAAGTAATGATTTAGCAGTTACCTGACACAGCATAGTTTTACAAAGCAGAAAGGGATACAAAGGAGATAATATTGTAGTAACTGAATCATGTGGTTGTCCATTTGTCCATTGTGTTAAGATGAACTTCAGTAATTGATTGCATACAGGTACACGATGAATATCATAATCATTCTAAGACTGCGGTGTTGCTAATGAGCAGTAAACTGAGGGCCAATATGAAAAGAATGCCAAATTTTAGGGGCAGAACTGATCACACCACTGCATGTGCTCGGGTGGATTTATTTATAATAATTTTCAGCTTAACTGCAAGCGCTGCAGTTAATACCTCTTCACCTCCTCGCAAGGGAAGCAGAGATTTTCTTGAGCTCCCATTACACTGACTTTTGACTGTATAACTGGTATTAATGGGGATTTTGTCTCAAAGATTCAGTCCCTCTACTCTTACCTTGTCCGTATTCTTGCAAGCACACAGAAGCACATAAACACATACAAATACAAATGCAGAGAGAAATGTTCAACGGTCTGCAGATATTTTGGACCTGACCTGCCTTCCCACAAACAAGTGGGCATTTACCTGAGACAACCTAGCATTTGCCTGATCAACCTGAGAATTTGGACTGTAGAGGCTGTTCCAGAAGGATCTGTGTTTCCCACAGGTCCTGTGCCATTTCTGCCAGCCCTTTGTCAATGTTAGATATACCTGTGACATCTCAAAAGGATCAGAATGTATGAGCAGCAGAGCCATGTCCATGGTACCCATAGGGTACAGTGTCTAGGCTAACACTGTACTCAAAGGTTTGTGGTGAGATTCATGCCTAAAAAGTTTATATTGTTATTTTAGGTACCATAAAAGATTTAATCTTATTCCAGTTGCTGTCCCAGAAGGGTACAAGTCTCCCGTAAGTCCTGTGCTGATCAGCCCTAAGAAGATATCTCAGATTCACAAGAACATCTGAAATGGCCATGATTGTCTTTGTTAAAGCAACTGAATTTCACCTTCAATGTCTGTTTTAGATTAAGCCAAATAGTTCTTTTTTGTTAATCTTACATTTGACCTTTTCAAGTCTCCAAGCCTCATTGTACACTAGCAACAAGCTGAAACAAAATTTCATAGATATATTTCACAGATATTTTCACCTTATTGGTCCTAGTCTTAGTGGTCTACATCTGGACCACTAAGACGTGTCCAGAAAACGAAAATACAAAAGAAAACATTCCCCAGATCCCTCATGAGAAAAACCCTTCCTTATTCCTCAAACTACTCATCAGAGAGAAGTGGAGAAATCTTTTCCTTCTGTGATTTTGACATGCAATCTCGATAAAGGAGAAAGCTTTTAAGGTAATAAACCAGAGAATTATTTCCTCTTTTCATTGAAGATCTCAGGCTAAATCTTCTACTTCTGTGTGCAAAAATCTCCTCTCCCATGCTCTGGGATAAGCCATAGTCATTTATGCTTACCAACTAATTCCACACAAATAACCAATCTGCAAAGCTATCTGGAAAATACTCCTTAATTGGTATAAAAGCAAATGGTAAAGATGGAGAAATTTAAGATAGTGCATTAAGGACATGTCAGTATTTTAAAGGTTCATAACTTAAACATAAAAATTTGCTCTGGGCTGAAACTTGGCATGGAAGGCTGCCATATTTGTAAGTAGGTTACTTAATTTTAGGTTATGTTACTAATACACTAATGCATTGTGAGCTGTTATATTTATTAACCTGCATTGATTTTTTTTTTCCTTAAAAAAGGAACAAAAACACTCTTTTCTTGAACGGGTGGAAAAGAGATGATAGATAAAACTAGAATTTGCTTTCCAGTGTGTCAGCATAAAGGAGGAAATAACTTTCAAGAGCTAGATCTATTTCTTTTATAGAGAAATAAAGGAAAAGTATGAACATGTTTGATTTCCAGTTTAGTCTCGAGAGACTGTATTATTGATAAACTTAGAATTCTGTAGGCAGAATTTCCTGTTAACAAAAAAAAAAATAATAATTTTTTTTTTGCATGATTATTTATCTTGGGAAAAGGAGAATGATATTTTTGAGAAGATACCAAAACAAGTTGCTTGATGATCCTTGAGGTCCCTTCCAACCCAAGCCATTCTAAGTATGAGGGGATAGGGTCTTCTGGTGATATTGATACGATCTTTAAATTCTTAAAAATCTCTGTTTTGAATGACTTAGTAGAAGTACTGACATATAGAACATCTATGGCAGTTTTGTAAGAAACAAAAAGAGAACACAGAAAGAGATTTTTCTGAGCCTTGTGTAGGGTTCTCTAAATATTCCATCTCCTTCCAGAATGTATGCCAACTGTCTCTGCTAAAGATTTGCCTGGTGTGGAATCCTTGCCAGAGGGTAATTTTGGTGAAATTTCTGTCACTGCTCCCTGTCATGAATATTTATTTACTTCCCAATGGAAATCATTGCTCATCTGAAAGGGAGTTAACAGTTCTTAATAGCCCTTTCTGATTTGATTGATGTTTTTGTCACTTCCTCCAGTAAATAGGTTTCTATTAGCATTCCAAACACGATATCTTATCCTTTTACTTCTGCAGAGACTTAACTGACCACTTACTTGAGGTTTAAATATCCCTCCTAGGGTTTTTCCAGTCACTTTAGGGCTAATTTTTGCCCACTACTTATTGAAGGACTTTTGTTAGGTTGGCTATCTCTGACCATACACAGTAATACCATCAGATCTGCTCGACTGGATATTTTGGAGGAATTCTGCAAAACCAATAGAAATTTATTAGTAGTAGTATTAGTAGATGAATAAAGTTCAGGGACATGTAGTCATATATTTATATTTCAAGAACAGGATGATGGTGCAATGTCTTTCATAGGCTGAGCAGAGGCTGGAATAGGTTTTTCATAGAAATACACCCTGAAGTCATGTTTTATTTATGTGCCACATGCTAACTTTGAAAATGAACTGTTCTGAGCAAGCAACATAGCATAGTTTCTAACAAATAAACTCTTTCAATTATTATCTACTATTATCAGGGCTGAAGGCATCTGTTTCTGAAGTAATTGTCTCAAAGTTTCTGAAATATTTTTAACGCTTCAAAAATATAAATTTTCTGTATCAGTGTTGGAATNGAATTTAAAAGTAAAGCTTTTAGTGATAGTGTGTCAGCAACATCTCTGAAGAAATTATGCCATTAGTTAATTACTTTCATTTAAAAAAATACCTTATTTCTAATTGGAATTGGTTGTGGGAAGTAAGGTTATAAGTTCAACTCCCACATCACAAACTCATCTCCTGCCTTTGGTCTATGCTGTTAAGTTGAAGTAGTAGTTGCCTCATCTTCATCGTGTCTATAAAATGCCTAGGGAAAATCCTGTGTCAGAAGCCTCAGTCACTTAACCTGTAAAAAGTTATGAGTAGGAAGCAAGCAACCCAGGACATTTCCAGAGAGTGTTGGCAGCAACAAAACACAGTCACTGGGTAATGTGATGCTCTGCTGCGTCTATTACTCATGAACTAGGAAGAACTGATTGGAATATGACTGTAGCTACTATTAAGCAGTGCATTTCAACGTCATAAATGGAGTAAGGAAAGCAAATGGCAAGGTATAGACACCAGGCTTAAGGCAACAAGACTGCAACTTACTCAGGAAAGTGGTGGTTGGGATCTTGTTGGAGGCAGCTTTAAAGGGAAAAGGAGTTTAGGAAAGCCAGGAGGCCTTTTAGGGCCTTGCAAGCTCAGGAATGGTCTACTCCAATACTCAGGTAAAATGGCAGACATATCAGGAGACAAGCTTGACTGAAACTGGAAATCATTACTGAACTCCAGTGCAAAAAGGCAGTATAACAGGAGGTGGTAGTAAGGATAGGATACAGATAATATATAGTGAAGAAACATCATGGTTTTGAAACTGTCAAAGCAGTTGACAGCTACACCAGTGCTAAGGGTGCTAGTGAACAAGGAGTTTGAACGTGAGTCAAAACCATGCCCTGGCCATGACGGTGGCTTGTATTATCCTCGGCTGTAGCAACAGTAGATCAAGGAAAATCAATGATTTTTCAGCAATCATTGATATGCATTTGGAGTATTACTATCAGGTTTGGCCCTCCAGTGTAAGAAAGGCATTGATAAACTGAGGTGAATTCAGTGGAGAACCACCAGGATTGTTGGGGCTATAGTGTTTCCCTTGTGAGGAGAGCATGATGGATCAGGGCTTGTTCAGGCTGGATAATAGACAGCTTCAGGGGCACCTAATGGGTCTCCAGTGCCTGTGGAGTGGTTTTGGAGAAGATGGAGCCACACTCCTCACAGATGTGTATGGTGTGAAAAGGGTCTTCTCCCAGTGGGCAAAAATGGAAGCAGAGGAAGTTCCAACTCCAACTCTTGAGAAGAGCCAAGCTTTTGAGAAAGTTGCACTGAGAAGCCATGTAGTTTCCCTCTTAAATATGGACTGGACAGCATAGAAATGTAAAAATCACAGAGTCACTCTTAGTTCCTAGTTTTGATTGCATAAATTGTTTATTACCAACTGTTGTTACTTGTTTACATTAGTACAAACATCAGCTGGTATGTCATTTGATGATCTCGACTGAAACTCTGAGTTAAATGGACAGGAGAGAAGAATAGGAACTCTCAGTCTCCATACAAATGGATTTGATGCTGATTATTGAGACAGCATGGGAAAAATGTGTTCAGCCATTGCTGGTGATGGACCTGTACTGTCGTTGTGTAGAGCACTTCAGTCTTTGAGGCTGTCAACTTCATAAGGAATAGATTTTACTTTAAAAAGTAACTGACATTATTTTAGAGAACTTTTTTTTTGCAGCAGCTCTGGAGTATGGATGAGGAGACCTGGGTTCTGTTCTCGTGTCTGTCACAGACTTCCTGAACCATCATCTTACATCTTTGTTTCTCAGCTTACCCTTGGGTATAATATGGATAATACTTACCCACTTTACTGGGCTTAATTCATTAATGTCTGTAAGGTGCCTTGAGATCTGTGCACACAAGGCACATTAGCACTGCAAAGCATTTAGTATATTATTTTATTATTTAAGACATCTGGGACCATTTTCACTGATGTGCTCTATCCATTTTGCACTGCTTTGGTGTTGCAAAGCAGCCATATCCCTCTTTAACAGGCCAGTGAGGCTGAGTTTATGACTGGCTTAACAGACCAGACATCCAGTACATCTGAAGCTTGTTATCAAATATGTCTCTGCTTTTTCCATCCATCTTGCTAAAATGATGAGTACTATTTTTTTTTCCTCTTTCTTGAGGGCTAAGGAGAGAGCAGTGCGATGGTTCAGATCTGTGGGAAAATTTTGTTGTTTAATGATGGACAGTGGTAGAATATTTTGGCAATGTGAAACAGGAATGACATTGGTGTAAAAATGACCCCCTGTATATATGCTAGGTAACTTCTCAAGGTTAATTATATAGCTTGGAACTCTGATATGGACAAGAACCTGGCTTTAGGGCCACAAAGATCATAGAATCACAGAATCATAGAATCACAAGTTTGGAAACGACGTACAAGATCATCTAGTCCAACTGTCCTCCCATCACCATTGCTACCACAAACTACTAAACCATATCTCGTAGCTCCTCATCCAGGAGCCTCTTGAACACTGCCAGGGATGGCAACTCCACCACCTCCCTGGGCAGGCCATTCCAGTGCCTGACCACTCTCTCAGAGAAAAAGTTCTTCCTCATGTCTAACCTAAACCTCCTCTGGTACAACTTGAGGCCATTTCCTCGGGTCCTGTTTGTTGCCTGGGAGAAGAGGCCAAACCCCTCCTCATCATAACCTTCCTTCAGGAAGTTGTAGAGTGCGATGAGGTCTCCCCTGAGCCTCCTCTTCTCCAGACTAAACAATCCCAGCTCCCTCAGCCGCTCCTCATAAGACTTGTGCTCCAGATCCCTCACCAGTTTCGTTGTCCTTCTCTGGACACGTTCCAGGGCCTCGATGTCTTTCTTGTAGTGAGGGGCCCAAAACTGAACACAATACTCAAGGTGCGGCCTCACCAGTGCTGAGTACAGGGCGATGATTACCTCCCTGCTCCTGCTGGCCACACTATTTCTAATGCAGGCAAGATGATAAAGGGCCTGGAGCACCTCTCTTATGAGGAAAGGCTGAGCAAACTGGGTCTGTTCAGCCTTGAGAGAAGATGACTGAGAGAGGATCTGAATAATGTTTATAAATATCTTAAGTGTGGGAGACAAAGGGACATGGCCAACCTCTTTTCAGCAGTCTGTGGGGACAGAACAAGGGGAAATGGTCATAAACTGTAGCATAGGAAGTTCCCTACCAAGATGTGAAGGAACTTCTTCACAGTAAGGGTGATGGAGCACTGGAACAGGCTGCCCAGGGAGGTCATGGGTTCTCCTTCTCTGGATATATTCAAGACCCGCCTGGACACCTACCTGTGCAGCCTGCTGTAGGGGGGCTGGACTCAATGATCTCTAGAGATCCCTTCCAACTCTCACAATTCTGTGATTCTTCTGGCAACCTGAAATTGGTCTGAACTTTTTTATTTAAAACTTTTGGAGGCATGCTGGTATAAACGCTGGCAATTTGCAGTACCGTTCTTCAGTATTTTCTAGTCCTTTCTTTGAAATGTTGATTTTTTTCTACATTGCTTTCATGAATATGGTCACTGAAATTTCTCAGATAAGCTTGTATACAATAGTTGCCATTTCAATAGAATTGTGCACTATGTAAATTATTCTCATTAAAATAAAAAATTATTTCAACATTATATGTTTATTTACAGACAGACGTGTGCATACATGTGTATGCTGAATATAACGTAGAAAAGGAGAGATCTAAACATAAATTAGCCACTTCTAGGTCCTCTGAATGATAAAATTGCCATTCATTTATTTAAAATGACAATAAAAAGGAATGGTTTAGCAGAGTTTTTGCCCTCTTGTGGGACACATGGACTGGAGCCCAAGTTGCAGCACAATCCTGATATTGATCTCTCAGAGAGAGAGTTAATTTGTCAATGACTGTAATTTGCCAAGCTTTATGAATCCATTCTTCTTCCTTTGGAAGAATATTTCACTTCCTGATCTGTGCTATTACATCTTTNCCTTCGTGTGTGGCTCAAATGAGTAAATTATTGCTTATATACAAAACAGAGGGATCTTCTGAATGTTCTCAACAAATCAAAGTGAAAAACCTTCCTCTTTTATTAATAATGGTAATTTGAAGCAGAGGGAGGACTTACATTAACAAGAGGTTTAAAGTGCAGTTATCTACTAGTTCATGCAAATATTACTATGCTGTAAATCTGTATTCTAGTGAATAAAAGGAACAGAGGAAAAAGCAAAGTATGGAAATATGAAATAGGATATACAATTGCTTGAGACACTAGCTTTTGGATAAAAAATTTCTTATTACTCAGGTACTCATTTCTTGATTGCAAGTGGTTGGCTGATTCTTCTGCATTAGGAACACACAGAGCAAGACACACAAAAAATAATTTAAAAAATGCCTTTTGGAGGACTCTAGTGGAAAATAGGTACCTAAATGAGGCACAAGGCCCCTACATAGTCCTTGAAAGTCCATGTGTGCCTAAGCTCCTACCAATAAGGTTATCTAAGCACTCATAAAAGCCAAAGATGCTATGCTTTGCCTGAACTGAGAACCTGACTCATAACCACGGTTCATAGTTTTCCCAGGCTCACCTTCATCAAATCCCTCACAGTGTAAACAACTTATTTGGGCTACTTAATCTAAAGGATTAGGTAGGAAAATACAGTGGGTTGGGAGCAATAGAAATCCAAATTCTTAGAAGCACAGCTGGCATAAGGAGAAAATAGGTTGTAGTTCCATTTATTCCTGGAACTGCCAGAAGTGTTTACAATGTTGAATACGTAATTTTTAATCTGTTGTGAGTCATTTGGTATTATGATGGAAGCAAGGATAGTGTGAATTTCATGTAACAGAACAAGGAGCTACCATTGGTCCTGAAAATCATATGCCTTCTACTGTGATATATGCACTATTATCCTTTATGTCTGGTTAGACTGTATCAGCTAGCTCTGAGATAAATTGTCATGATGGAATATATTGTAAGTGACCCATGGAGTTGATTTGGGAGCAAAGTATAGGCTTCTGACTCAATATTTGGTGGTATGGATATAATTTCCTCACTTTTGGACCAATGTTTGGATCAAAACCTTTTTAATTTAATTACTACTCAGGAATACTCTAGAATAGGGATGGATTTTCCATGGCAAAATGAAAGACATATTTCATGGCAACTGTTACTGCCTGACTACATAATCTCCGTAATCATAGGTTCATCCAGTACTGCATATAGTCTTGAGCAATTAAGCAGGGAAGTTCTCATACAATAAATTTTCCTCAGATAAACAAATTCCATCAATTTTGTCTTTTATTATTTCTGCATTTATTTAATACATATAAGGTTGTTACATTTACTATTAATATAATACTTATTCTGTTAGGTTGGATATAAATACTATTACCAAATTACCCACTTTGGGCAGCTGGATGTTGCCAGCATCAACATCTGCTGGTAATTTTAATGATTTCACAAACTCACCATAGTCTGAAATGATATTTGCAAAATCAAGCCTTTAACTAGGTTTTAATCTGAAGTTTTCTGTTTTTATTATGAAAATTAAACAATGTATGTCTATCCTATTCTTTTAGCAGAATTTAAGACAATTCTTGGTAGTTTGCAGTAATACCAAATTTTGGTCCAATTTGGTTTTATTTAGCTAACAGAAACATAGAAAACCAAATAGTTCTTCACTTTACCAATGCTACAACACTGTAATATTTTCTGCATTTTAGCAGTTTTCTAATGGAAAAACTAGCAAGCAGTTCTCATGCTAAAATATAATCCTATCATTTTTACACAAAATATTGATAAGGAATAAACACTTAGTATCCCTGGTGTGAATTCACTGGACTTCACGAAACTGTAATATATGGATTAAGAAAAGTTAACATAATCCTTTTATGGGAACTAAAATCAATTACATGTCAGCTTTGTAGTGTTATAAATGTATTTAGTCAGCATAGAATTTTTCCAGCAGCGCTCGTTTCAGATTGAAATTGACTAACCAGATGTTAAATATTAAATAGAACTAATCAAAGTATGGTTCAAGAGATTTTAAAAACAATGATCAAAGAGAGCTATTTATTACCTGATTCATGTTCCTATTCAAACACTGCTCCTATGATGTTATATCTACCTGAATTCAGTTTGCTGCAAGCTCTTAATTTTTTTTTTAGTTCAACATGAATGAGAAATATAATTCAATAAAAAAATGTTAATGCAGTACTACAGACAAAAAGGCACAAAGCTCAGGGAATTACAAAAAAAAAAGCATATGTTAGAAACAAACTGAACGTTAAGCCTGATAGCCTGATCTGAAAATGATCAAAATCGGATATATTCATTCAATTCTTTCCATATCCTGTATTAACTCATTGTGCAAGAAGTAGGTTTTATATTACTTGTATGATAAATTTCATGTATAAGCAGTACAGCAATAACTGGAAGAATAGCCTCTGACTTTCTTATGTGCAAGCAGGCTGAACCCAGTAATCACAAAAGAAAACCATAGCATCTCAGAATCATAGGATATCCTGAGTTGGAAAGGACCCACATGAATCATCGAGTCCAACTCCTGACTTCACACAGGACCACCCAAAACCCAAACCCTATGTCTGAGAGAGTTGTCCAGACACTCCTTGAACTCCAGCAGTTCAGTGCCATGATCACTGCCCTGGGAAGCCTATTCTAGGGCCCAACCACCCTCTGGTGAAGAACCTTTTCCTGACACTCACCCTGACCCTCCCCTGACACAGCTCCATGCTGTTCTGCAGGCCACCATGAGGCCTCCCCTCAGCCTTCCCTGCACTGGGCTGAACACACCAAGGAATCTCAGTTTCTCCTCATACATCTTCCCTACCAGGCCTTTCACCATCTTTGTAGCCCTCCTTTGGATGCTCTCTAGTAGCTTGAAGTCCTTTCTACACTTTTGCACCCAGCCCTGCCCCCAGTGCAGAAGGTGAGGCCGCACAGCACAGAGCAGAGCAGGACAGCCCCCCTCCTCACCCAGTGGCAGCACTGGACCTGCTGCTACCCAGGGTACAGTTGGGTGGCTCTTTTGGCTGCCAGAGCAAAATGATCGAGTATGACTGATTATGCAGTTGTCTGAACACAGGATAGGACTCCAAAATCCACAAGAACTCATAAAATCAGTGTGTTTTACAGGGGAGTTTCGTACTTCCGAGTCCCAGTGAAACCAACAGAACTGCAAATGAGTCACTGGCTGCTATTCCCCCTCTCACTGTGTAAGGACAAAGCAGCTCTCTGCACAAAGAGAAACATTTAAAATGGATCAAAGGAAATGTTCTTTTACACAATATGCATAATTAATATGTGAAACTCATCACTGTAAGAGATGGCGGGGGTGGGACAGGGGCAAGAGTGAAGTAATCATTGCAAAAATATAACTGAAAAGCATAGTTGCAAGAAATGAATGTGTGTACCAGTGTGTTTGATAGAAAACAATCCAAATTTTGGAGTATCTGACCCTATCCATTTTATAATTTAAAGAACAAATCATGAGAGATGGCAGAAAAACTTGCTTTCCAGAGGAAATTTAGTAACTGTCCATTAGGGAGTTAGGTCTCGATTTAACCAGCAGTAAATGCTATCAAAGACAGATCACTAAAACAGATGGAATATTGCTCTGATTGTGTGTGGCTTTTCCTTTGTTGCAATGATGGGCTGCTCCCTGGCTTTCTCACACAATTGCAAACAGCACATCAAGAAAAATCAGAGTGAGCATCAAACAATTATCTGTCATTTCTTGCTCTTAGTCCCTCTTTCCCTTTTGAAAATTGGTATTTAGTTAGGATTGCGGTGCAGAGCATAGTCTTCAAGGTCCACAGCCAAAGGGGCTTTATGTTACTAAGAGGAGGAAAATGACTCATGGATCCCTAAAGTATTTCTCTTCCTTCTTTTGTATTGCAGAGAGCCAGCTGGGCACCTAACTTGAGGTGACTGCAGCAGAGCCAATAGCTCTGACAGTAACTGAAGAACAGATGCAGATCCCTGACCAGAGAAAGGTCCCAGACCCTTGCACGTGGAAGGTCACAGGACCTGGGTTCAGTCAGATCCACTGCAGTGTGGTAATTGTGCCAAAATGTACCTCTGGGCTTCCAGTCTGTAAAGCTCTATTCCTCTAGAATGCATAACAATAACCTGAAAAAATCATTCTGCCCTTAGAGAGTTTTTTTCAGTGACAATGCTTGAAATAAAAGATCTGAGAATAAATCTCTCTCCACATCGTACCTTTCTAGGTTGGTTCTCATTTTTCCCATTCTGACTTTCCAATCTTGAATGGCAAGATTCATTTCTTCACAAAGCTGCACAAACTCTGCGCAACTAAAAATCATCTGCTTTCTGTCACCCCCAAGGCTCAGCTGTGACTTCCCCTACCCTCTCTGCTGCAAGAATTCCCTTTGCTCCTTTCATGATCCTCCCAGCTTACACTGCAGGTATTTATGGCTTCCCATTTTCACCTCCGTTCCTTGCATTTTAAAAACTTCCCCAGGAAACAGATCTCATTCTGGCAAGAGCTGTGGACCTCTGTTTCTAAAGGCTTAGCCTCATCCAGACTGGAGGAGTCAGAACAAAATGAACAGGAGGCCTTCCTTTCTGCTGTTTTAGGCACAACCTTTTTAACAGAAAAATAAATAAAAATGCATAGTCTTATTTTACGTGAGTATATATTTATATGAATACACACATATATAACGTATGCGGCCACATATATATTTATACACACACACACAAATGTAAGTGAGCAGATACAGAGCAAATCAAACACTACCTGTTCTCACAAGGACACATTTTTCATTCAGCACTAGGAGTTATGTATGTAACTAAAAAGCACAATTGATGGCCAATAGTCCCTACATAAATGGGAAAATTGGTGGAAGATGTATGGAGTCAAGTACAGTTTTCATGAATAAAAATTTTTCTCTAATCTTGTTCTGACAAACTTCCAAAGCCCTTTGCTGAATTGCTTCTTCTTTTCCAGTAAACAAGCTATAACCAGGCAGAGGCATAGAAAATTACTGTCTTCATGATTCAGCTCTGCCAAAGTTATGAGCAGCTAAAAGCAATGTTATATTTATGGAAAATGTTAAGCACCTTTAATTCTAGGTGACACTACTTTTGCCACCAGTGCAGCAATTCTTTAGCTACCTTTACACTGAAAAGCATTTGCAATTTTCAGTCTTCACTATTAGGCAGAAAATAATTTAGCTTCTGAGTAATGGATCATTTTAGATCAAGTTTTATGGTTAAGCAGATTGAATGTGCTTTCTTATGTCTTCTTTATTTTAGTAGTTCTTCTTTAGAGTTTGAACACAACATTACATAAAAATTATATTTTTTTAAGTGTTGTGGTAAACCTGGGTACTCCTTGAGAGGTAAAAAGCAAACTAACCACTGTTCCTTAAAGCTACAAAATCATTTGCTTTTATTACCTTTGCACAAAATGGCCCCAAAGCCTCAGAGAGATGATTCTCCAAATCACTGCCTTCTAAGCTTGACTGATTGATTTAAAAGCTTGCAAGAGATTTATAGTGATTCACTGTGTAAGCCACTGATTTCATATTTAAGGCAGAAGACTGCTTTTAAATGGCAGAAAACTTTAGACCTAGCAGGTGATATGCTCTCTGCTCAGAATTTATATGGCACTGTTTTTCTGACACAAGTGTTTGAACTGAATTTTTGAAATACATGCACAATGAATTTCATCTAAGATTATTGCAGAAAGCATTAAAATCTATGCCAGAATTTTTGAAACTCCCCCTTTCTATGTTTAATCACAGAGTGGTTTAGGTTGGAAGGGGCTTTCAATGCATCGCTTCTTTCCAACCCCGCTCCCATAGGCAGAGTTGCCAACAAGATCAGGCTGCCCAGGGCGCCTCATCCAACCTCGCCTTGAACACTTCCAGGGATGCGGCATTCTCAGCTTCTCTGGGCAGTCTGTCCCAGTGTATCACCACCCTCTGAGTAAAGAATTTCCTCCTAATATCTAATGTAAATCTCCCTCCTGCTTATAAGCTCCCTTCAAGACCTGGAAGGCCACATTGAGGTCTCTCTGGAGCCTTCTCTTATCCAGGCTAAACAAACTCAGCTCCCTCAGCCTTTCTTCATAGGAGAGGTGCTCCAGCCCTCTGATCATCTTAGTGACCCTCCTCTAGACCTACTCCAACTGCTCCACATCCTTCCAGTACTGGGAGCCCCAGGCCTGGATGCAGTGCTCCAAATGGAGCCTCACGAGGACAGAATAGAGGGAGGCAATCTCCTCCCTCTCCCTGCTGGCCATCCATCTTTTGGTGCAGTCCAGGATACCATTGGTCTTCCAGGCTGCAAGCGCACTGCTGGCTCGTGTCCAGCTTTTCATCCACCAGAATGTCCAAGTTTCTCTCCTCAGTGCTGCTCTCAATGACTTCTTCTCCCAGTCAGTACAAATGCCTGGAATTGCCCTGACCCAAGTGCAATACCTTGTACTTGGACCTGTTGAACCTCCTTAGGTTCACATGGGCCAACTTCTACATAGTAGGTACACAAACAACTGAATGATCAGTGTTTTTTCCACAAGTATTCTCAAAAAGAATTTTAAGCACTTGTCTTTTGAGATTCTGTACAGATGGCCAGAATTGGAAATAAGATTAATTATTTTGTGTAGGTCTAGGGGCAGAATTAGTTTTACAGCCTGGTTGTTTGTGGATAAAAGAAACCAAAGGAGGCTCTGCTGGATGGTGGAAGTAACAAGCCATGTGCACTCCGGTACAGTGAGTTAATGGAAACAGAAAAAGAGAAGAGAAGGAGAGGAATGAATGCAGAAGTCCCATAAAGCAGGTTCATGAACTTTTTAAAAATCATTGTTTACATTTTTCATCGTGGCATTTAATATCATGATAGTAGTTTGAAACTGTATTGCTAAATGAATGGAACTAGAAATGCCATGTGCCGTGATTATAACTGGAATTTTCTGTTTTCAATTCATCTGACTATGGAAATTGATCTATGACTGTAGTAAGGGATGAAGCAAACTACTTGGAGCACATTTCAACATCTTCCTTAATTTCTGCCTCCTGCACAGTGTATGCTTGGGAGGCACACAGATGAGCACACTGCTTTGTAAGGGCGCGGATTCTTAGGAGGTTATTGCTCCATCTGTTCTCAGGCTGAATCAAGGACATAGTGAGTGACTTCAACAGCTCTGTAGCATGAGATGTTAGACAAGAGAACAACTTTGCTGAGATCACTATAGGTTCTAGCTAAAAAGCAATAGCAGACCTGGTAGAGTCACTTTAACAAAAAGACTTATCCTATGCATTAGGTTTGTATAGAGGAAGATAATATTCTATATAACCTGCATTTGGAGGTATTCAGGTGCACATTTCAGGTGCATCTCATCTTGATCAGGATGGCTCCAAAATATTTGGTGTCAATTAATTTAAATTGGAGTTACCAACAACAACCCCTACTATCTATCCATTCCCCTTCTTGTGTATCAGTGAAAACAAACTGTTGGAATCACTGCCAATCTGGCATGAAAAGACACCAGAGACACACCAACATAGTAAATCCGGCACCAAACATCCAGTTCTGTGTTATTTCTGCAGGATGAAACTGCCTGCCCTTCTCTGTCACTCTGCACTCAGACAGCTTTCCCTGAGGTCCTTGTGTCTGCAATTCAAGTCTGATCAAGTGAGTTGTTCCCAGAACCCCTCTGCTTGGGGACTCCATCATGGCTATTTATTTAATATTTCTTTATCCAGTATACTTTTAAAAATGTAGGGATTGTCTACCGGATTTGAGGCTGCAAGTGCAGGATGTAAGATGAAGCCACGCATTGCATTTAGAGAAAAGATTTAAATGTTTTCAATCAGCATTTTGCCTAAAATAACATGAATTTTGAATAATGAGTGAACGAAATATTTTACACAGAATAAAAGTCTGGGTATTTGGGTTTCTCAGGGTGCACATCTGTATGTTCTGTACCACTTCTTCCACTTAGAAGACTGTCTGTATACAAAGGAATATTTCTTAGGTTTTTCTAAGAACAGCAAAAAAAAAAAAAGAGATGCTTTGTAATATCGATCCCATCACAACAGATCACACATGCTTAGGAATGATAATACTGCTGTGCAGAAGCACGCCCTACCCAAAAGTAAGTCCCTTAGTAATTGTGACAAATAGAGAAACGCTGTTTTATTGCCTTACATACCAAAGGATTACTTATTTTCTATTTTATTGACATAAAGATTGAGGATCAGGGTGTTTGTTTCTGTTTCATTTATCATTTAAGCTTATTTCAAAAAAGTAAGTCAATTTGCCTCTCTGTTAGTTAATAGCAGCTAGTGGCTGATACATTTGCTCAGGAAATGGTAATTTCAGGTCCAGCACCTTCGGAAGATTAAGAAGATAAAATCAACACCTTCTGTTAGATTTTGGCTGGGTAAAACTACTCACCCTCAACATTCATGTGATAAGTGAGACTGGGCAGGAATTTTTTACTCCCGTCCAGCTGAAGCTTGCAGCCAACAATACAGTATTCATATGATCTGTACCATCGCTGTGGTCTAACAGATATGGACTGATCAATTATAAATAGCCTCGGAAGGAAAGGGCCTGGCTGTGATTCCCTTTGCATCACTGATAATGTTTCTTTAAATCAAAATGTGTGAACAAAGTAATGACTGCAAGATCAACCCAAGGTTTGAACCAAGCCACGGGTTTTGGGTCCTTGGCTGAGTATGGCCATGAGTAAGCAAAGTAGTCCTCCTGTGCTACTTACTGCTTGTTCTTAATTTGTCAGCAGATGACAATATTCTATCCGTAGCCACTTATTTCTCTATGACTGTTCTTTCCTGGGGGGTTAACTTTTATAGAAAATGTTTCTGACTGTTCTTTTCTCTCATCTGGCCATTAAAAAAAAAGCACAGAAAATGACTAGTCTTATTATGGCTATTTTGTGATGAGATGTCACTGGTATCTCATTCTTTCTTCTGGTATCTTTCAACCCGTAAGTGACTGATATATGTTTAGTTCTCAGTTTGCGTTATTCCGAGAATATGGTGTAACTGCACAGGCTATCAGTCTTCCTACAAATTGGCTGTAATATCTCTTCCTTTAGAAGGCAGATTTTAGTTCTGGGATCCCTTTTCAACCCAGGGAGTAAAATTTTATATTGAAACCAAAAAAGAGAACCTGAATTAAAATACTTTGTGAAAATCTGGTTAAAATTGACCTTTTTTTTTTTTTTTTCTAAATTCAAAAGCTGCTCATTTTCTGAAGTGCGTGTGAAATATCTGCTGCCTGTGGTCCTGCACCCCAAAACTGAGTTCATTCTGAAACACATTAATTCTTCCTTGCCTATATTTATTTAGGGTAAAACAAGCCTCTATGAAAATCATTTCTTGCTTATGGTTTTCCCTTTTCCTTGCCATTTAATGCTGTATGTCTGAGAGGAGTCTGAAAGAGCAATACAGGACCTGTCATTATTTCCATCTCTTTTTAAGTCTCTTTTTACATTATTAATATTATTTGGGAAATATTTGAGACGGGGAAACAGTTTTCTTATGTGTCTGATGTAGTTCTCCTACAGTCACATCCTGATCCTTCTTGGTTTTTGAACACTATGGCAATACAAACAATACAGAGCTTTTTTTTTTTTTTAAATTATAATTCAAGATTCAGGTCACAAATGATTTGCATTATAGCCATTAGCATAGGCTAGATTTACAGCAAACACATTAAAATAATTAGCATTATTCTTAAATATGAGTTAGTGTAATTGAAAGTGACAGATACTAAGTTGATGAAGGTAATAAAAAAACCTTAATCTAGTTGAGAGTGTCTGAGTAATAAAAAATATACCTTTGCAGAGAGCAAATGTTTCATGCCAGTGAGCCTGCAGAGAAAGTATGTCCTGGGTGTATTCAGCTCAGGCAGGCATTGCCACTCCTGCACCTGCCCAGGGTTAAGTCCAGAGCCCCTCAGTGCTGCCCCAGCCTTTGTGTATTTTCACATCCTCAGGAAAAATGATGGCCCAGAGCTGCTCAAAAGGCTCTATCCTTGCAGCGTCTTGGATCAATATCTGTTTTCAGCGAGCTTTGAGGCACGCCGTGAGCTACAGGGCAAGAGAGGGAATAAAGCTGAGTTGTCAGATCCTTGAGGACAGTGAGACCTGTGATAGATGGCATCTGGTGTATTTGTTTGCTAGCTGTTTTTCCATCAATGTATGTCATCTTCCTTTTAAAGAGGTAGCTAAAAAAGCGGGCTAAAAATAAGGCTCCTCTCCCCTTTATTTTTGTGGATGCACTCAAGCTGTGGGGAATCAGCACTGGGAGAGCCTGGCTCATCTTGGGGAGCAAGGCATGGGAAACCTTTCCAGTGTGCAGCCCTGGGCAGGCAGGGAGCCTGCAGTGTGCTGGGGACAGTGTGTCGGAGAGGAGCGGGATGCCCACACTGCTCAAGTGCCACAGGGGTGGAGAACCCCCTGCACTTATCCTAAGGACCTGGAACGACAACAGGGCTTGCTGCAAGAGAAAGGCTGCTGGACAAAGCAGAAGGCTGAATAAAATCATGCATCCTGCCAGTGGGCAAGGAGGGTGGAACAGAAGGGTTTATGAAGATTCACCTGAAAGGCTCTGGCTGACCTGGGGTCTTATTGCAGGGCTGCATTTACTGAAAAGGGCCACATGTCCTTTACATGATGATTTGTCAGCATCACTTTTTCCTTTTTTCTTAGTGAAAGACTTTCTGCACAGTAGCTACATACAGAATGAGTAAGAACAGGACTTTCAGTCCACAAAATGTGTTATCTAAAATTCTGTTAATGTTAATGTGCAGAATCTGCAGTGTCCCATCCTGTTGTCCTCTCTACATTATCCTTTCTTTCTGTATGGACTTACTTTCCCCAAAACAGCAGTGTATTCACACTGCCATCTGTGGAGGTGCAGTATGAAACTGGTTTTGAACTGGTTTCATCCTGCATAAAGCACTAACAGCGGTGGGTGACATTCATCTCTTTATCTTAGCATGAAATAGAGAAACTAGCAGAGCCCAGACTTGCTCTTTGTCTTGACAATTGTTTTGCTTTAACTTAAATATCAACAAACTTAAGGAGTCTGACAGTGGTTTTGCTTTTGAAATGGACTACATCAAGGATTTCACTCTTTGTTCTTTCTAGATTTCAATGACTCAAAAAGAAAAACAACCAAGTGCTGCTATACCCAGCTGGTGTAAATACAGCGCAGTTGATCTAACGTAACCAAAAAGCTCAAGATCCAACAACTGATAACAAGAAGAATTGCTGTGGGAGTATTTCAGAGTAACATAGATGTCAGAGGCCAATGCTGAGCCTGGAGCCAGCCCAACTGCGAGGAACAGGGCCCCCAGTGGCTGTCCTGGCTTATCTCACCTGTGCAGCAATGTGACTGCTTGGAGCAGATTACTTAAGGACTAACCCTATGTGATCAAACACATGGCAGAAATCACGCTTTGACCATGTTTTACATGCACTTAAAGTAGTCAGAGGAAACTCATCCAGCTGTGACTGTCTTAGCAATAAGGAAGAATAGGTATATGAGGGCTGCTCCAAAATAATGCCTCCTATGTTATTATGTGGGCGCACAATGTCAGAAGTGGATGTTGGTGGTAGGGCAGTAGAGGCTGAACCTTCCTACCAATATTCCCTTACATGTTGTTGCCATGCAACAGATGGCAGCAGAGGGGCAGTCTGACAGAATGGTGTCAGATGTGGAAGTGCATATGGAGCAAAGGTGTGTCACTGAATTCCTCCATGCAGAAAAAATGGCACCCATTGACATTCAGTGGTGCTTGCTGGAGACCAAACAGTGGATGTGAGCGCAGTGAGCAGGGGGGTGGTGCATTTCAGTGATGGTGACAACAATATAAAAGACAAGCCACATTCAGGACAGCCGTGCACAGTTGCCATACAATGAAATGAAGAACATCTTGATCAGCTCATCCACACAAATTGGCTAATGGTGGTGACTGTGTTGAAAAGCAGTGTTTTGTAGCTGAGAATTTGCTCTATCACACAGTGTTATTGTGCTCTTTGCAGCTGTTGTAGTTTCCATGCAATTAAATAGGAGGCATTGCTTTTGAAGCAAGCTGTGTGGCTTTATGATCAACCTGAAATATGCACAAAGTGTGGAGTTGAAATTACAAGGATAGGTTATGGCTTCCTTTAAGAGTGTAGAAATCCTGCCCATGGAATCTGAACTGTTAATGAAAGCTGTGATTCTCTGAAAGAAATTTTCAGAGTTGTTTCAATGAACTCTCAGCACTGCAGAAAATAAAAATTGATGAATTTGAAGGTGAAATTTAATCTTAAATATTTGTTCTTTCTGGCTGCATGATGTTACCATTACCCCTAGGTGGTATTCCAACTTTATAAATCAAACTTGCCTTTTATTCATCCTACTTATCATGTATTTGATGTGTAATGCAATTTTCAGAGATTAAAATGATATACCCCTAATTCTTGGATGCTCTTTGATCATGTTTATTCCTTTACTCCTTTAAACATTGCTGAATAATTGTATATGTATTCAGTGGCTGACAAGTGCATTCCCTGTTTGATGGGCTAATTATGGAGAGACGCTAGTCTCCTCGTAGTTAAGTTTATAACTCGCTTTGAGCTGCAAGGCCAGTTTTGATCTCTCTTCTAACTCTACTAAAATAAATCCATGCAATAGAATCTTAAGAAGTACGGTATAATTGTTGAAAATTTTGTGAAGTTTTGTGGTTAACTGCATGTTGCTCCAGACAAAATTTTATATTTTTCAGTTAGAAAATTTTTTTCCACATTGTTGACCCCTTAGAAATATTTCTTATGAGAAAGTATGTTAATTTTGATACTACTGAATACATTTGATACATTTGGGTTGACTGGGAGAACATCTCACTAATGATCTTTTGAGGATTTTATGCAAGACCTCAAAGAACAGTAAGCACACAGGCTCCACAGAGTGAATTATTCTCCTACATGACTTCTACACTTTGATATGGACTTACATCTCACATCTCTGTAGAACAGAAAAATGAAATAAACCTTCCAAAAATGAGACCAGAATAGCACTATCATAGAAAAGTCTTCGATCTCCTCAGAAATTTCAAAAGAAAAATGGGCTTTTAAGGTAAAGTTGCATGAGCAGAACCAGCTCAGATACATGCTTGGTAAGAGAAGTGCTGCTTGGCCAAAAGAGGATGCTGTCGCTGTATTTAACAGCTGTTAATCTCCCTGGAGTAAAACCAGCTAATGTTGCTGGCAAAGTTGGATCTCACCTGGGAATAATAACTTGTAATACGGTGTATAGTAACAGCCATACTTCCTCTGATCTGTCACACGGGACTCTGCTGGGACACGAGACACAGCGAGCTGCAAACCATTTAGGTCACAGAAACATATTCCCCATCCTATAATATATACACTCAGGATTCACCTGCTGACAACCTACCGGGTTACAGAGCCCCTGGGGCCTTCCTACTCTCCTAACACAGCAGAACTGGACATGGTTGCTGCAACCCTCATTTAAATACCGACAAAACCAGGCCTGCTGGACACCAAGAAGGCAGAAAAAACTACATGGAGCAGTTTGTTGGTATGGGAAAAATCCTTCCTATCCCTCACACCTGGCAATCAGCCTTTCCATCTGCAACACAAAAAAGCTGGCAATTAGACGAAGGGAGAGGCTGAAGCAGGCAATTGTAAGCAGCAATCCTTCTGAGGATAGGGGCTCCTGTCAGGAAACTCACTGAAGGGGAACGGGTAACAGACCCAATTATTGGGTAAAGCTGTTTCGGGGAACTTTCATCTCCACCTAACATTTTAATTCTGGTATTGTACTAGGCTGCAATTCTACTTGAAATCTGTGTAGCTCTATTACTTGGCAGAGGGGTCATCCCTACTTTATGATAATGTAATTATATTGATGCAATCTAAGTTAGAACGTAGTTATATGTACATACATACGGTAAATGTATGTATATGTAAACATATGCACACATGCACACAATGCATAAATGCACGTATGTCCAGTTCCATATTTTTTATCTCTGTAATGAGCAGAGTTGTGCTGGTATATACCTGTGCATAGGTATATATTCTCATTGCATTCATGCTAGGGTGGGAGCAATGCTAGACATTTTGACTTGTAGTTCATGCTGATTGCACTGTTCACAGCATTTTCATTTTAACAGAAGGTGAAGTGTAGAAGCAGCAGCAACACCAAGGAAAGAAAATGCTTGTGGTAGAGCTCCCATTTGAGGAGCTGGCTTAAGAAGTTTTATTCAGTAAAGCACTCTTTTGTCTGTGTAAGCTCTATTTATACTGGAGAGGCTTTGTGGAATAAAACAACAAACCATACATGATCTGCAAACCTCACCAGGGGTTGTAGCACTTTGTTAGAGTAGCTTTGCTGGGCAGAGAAAAACCCCGGCGTGATTTTCTTTCATGCCTCTAGACAGGAAGTTTTAATGAGAAACAAGAATGTATATTGGTTTGGCAATGTTGGTTTGCTGGTTTGGCACTGAATAAACACCTAATTAGGCTTAATATAGCTCTCCTCATTCCTTTAACTATTTTTGTATCAAATTACGTGATTTGTTCCACAGACTTTCTAGCAGCTTTCTATCACCCTTTGTGCAAACCCTGTTAGTCCTTTCTAAGAGACCAAATGTGAAGAAATTTTAAATTTCAGTTTTCCAATTTGCAATGTCATTCTGAGACAATGTTCACTAAAACAGGACGTAATGGCTATCAATTAAATTTCTTTCTCATGGTCTTGTCTTTTTTTCCAAGAGAAGCTCAGTCTGTTTCACCTTTTGAAAGACTATTAAGTGTTTTGGACAGGCTAGAACTGTAAATCTAGTATTGCTGAAGCCTACAGAAAAAGAAAAAAGCTTATGAAATATATTCATTACAACTGATAATGATATTTGTACCCTTCTACATTGGAGGCAAATAAATGACTATAGAAATACTCTAGCACCACAATGGGGTCAGAGAGTTTTCTTCCCGGATTTTAGATGACAATACTACAGGACTGTTGTGGCTGGAGCCTTTGTGTGATTGTGTCCTTGCATTCTGTGAACGCTCTTAGCAAAAAGTCTTATTTTTCAATGTGATAAAGTTCATTGTCTGTGCTTCTAAGTTCCCACTGAATTTGATAGTGAATGCAAGTGATTAACAATTACATGTCCTCAGAATTCCTGATTTGTTTCCTGTGTCAGGACTGCAAGTCTATTAAGAAGCGATTAGGGAGGATCTCCTTCAAGTCTCCTTCACATCAAGATTCTCCCTTTTTTGGTTCAGTTAACTTGAGGTGGGAGTTGCCTGTGATATTTTCTACATTTCACCTTCTGAGGTTATAGGCACTATTCATATGCCAGATCTCCCTCTGAGATGAATAAGTACGACTTTCATGAATTTTTCTTCACTTCTAGAATTTAATTTACATGAATAATTAGAAAGGGATGAGTTAAAATTCCCATTTAAAGAGGTAGCATCCTTTTGTTAGCCTGTTGTCCAACTGTGGAACCCAATTGTTTTAAAAAGGATCTGGGCAATTCTCCACAGGGATTCTCTTCTGTGTAGTTTTGCCTTGATCTAAGTCAGCCTGTTTGTTGTAACGAAAATTCTGGCATGAAGTATAACATATATGAAGTATAACAAGAACTGTTACCTAGAGAACTGAAGGAGCTTTCAGTTTTCTATAGGAAATATTTACTGGCTTCTTTTTCTGATGGGGCCAGGATTAGCTACCAGACTTACTACAGTGTTGTTTAATTCATGCATCAAAATAAACAAATGAAGTGCTTAACTTCATTTAGTTCTTTGCACAGCTTCCTGTACCATTAGGGCTTTAATGAGCCCAGCTGCTCTGTAGAGTTGCTGAGGGTGGAACCTGGTCTGGGAGGGGAAGGAACAACAACTCTTTGAAGTACTGTGGTGGCATGATCACCAAAGCAAGGCTTTGAGGGAGGGGAAATTCCTGTTTCTCTTCCTATCCTACTTCAGTGGGCCTGAATGCAGCTGTTATATTACGAGCTGCACTGAGGCTTTCAGATTCAGCTTCTTGGTCATTTAATGCCAAGCTTCAAATAGGAACTGTGAAGAAAGGAGAGTGGGGAAAAAAAGAAAAAAAAGAAAAAAAAAAAAAAGGAGAGAAGATTAAAATTATTCTTTACCTATACCCATCCCAAAATCACGCCTGCCTGCCTTGCTGTCTTTATGCCTAGTAATATATATGGTGAAAATTAGGGAAAAAAATTGTTAACAGCCTTACATTTTTGAGAACAATTAGCTACCCTCTGTGTTTGCATCTACATATGTGTAAGTATATATGCGAATAAAGCAAGTCACTTACATGACAGTGCGATACTCTGAATCACTCCCTTCTCCTTGCCCCCACACTTGGAAATTCCTTGCAAGTCCCTGACATCCATTACTACTCAGCAGACTGCCAAAAATTTGTTTCTTGTAAATACTATCTTCAAATCTTCCCCTTCCCTACCTATCCTATGCATTCATTTTAGGGTGACTTACCCTCTAGAGGTGCTTTTCCTCTTTATAGTTAATAAGGAAATGCTGGTTGGCTATGTCAGTTGAGAAATTTAATTTTTAGATAGCTGAGGTATATCCCTCTAACTCTACTAAGCCTGGAGAGGCAAAGCTGTGATGTTGAATCAGCTGTTCTCAGCAAAGTACCTCCAAAAGATTGCTCTTTACAACTCAGAGAAGAAAAACTATCCCATTGATGTTGAGGGGAAGGAAGGAAAGAATGGAAGTGAATGAGATAGGAACAACAATGCTATGTGACTGCTGAGGAGCCTCAACAAGGTATTCCTCCTTTTTCCTGAAGGCAGTCATCTTCTCAGGTAACAGCAGAGGAGGTGTTAAGCAATAGCAGTGTCTTTGTACAGGGAGACTTCTCAGAATTTTTAAATTTAAATTTTAATGCATTTTAAAATGTTGCCATAGCAATAAGGCAGTTTCCTTGTTCTTTTAAGGTCTTTAAAATATCTTCCGTACTTGGACAGTGTGCCTTGCTTAAATACTCAGGGCTAAGCTACCAGATTTAAGAATAATCAATTTTATTTTTTTTCTAGAAGCAGGTACACATCTAAGTTGGCTATGTCCCTTCTCTTTGGATGTCACTCTTTTTCTCTGAATCACTATTGCTTTGATTTCACTTTAAGCTTACAGTTTATGACATAGGGAAGGGAACTGATCTGTGGCTGGCCCGTTGCTTGCAGTAGTTTTGAAGAAGATGCTTAGCAGACTTCCTTTAATCTGACATTGTTGCACTTCTGGACAAGCTTGAAAAATGGGCCCATGTGCACCAAACGAGGTTCAACAAGTCCATGTGTAAGGTGAGGGAAGACCTCACTGTGGCCTTGTATTATTTAAAGGGAGCTTGTAAACAGGAGAGAGCATGGTCAGATAGTGGCAGGACAAGGGGGAGTGGTTTTAAACCAAGAGAAGGGAGATTTAAGTTATATAGGTGAGGCATCGGCACAGGCTGCCTGGAGAAGTTGTGGATGCCCCATCCCTGGAAGCGTTCAAGGCCAGGCTGGATGGGACCCTGGGCAGCCTCATGTAGCGGGGGCGTGTCTCTGACCATGGCATGGGAGTTGGAACAGATGGGCTTTAACACCTCTTCCAAATCAAACCATTATATGTATCTATGATTCTAGAATTATGATTCTATGAACATCCCCTTCCCATGACTGTACGTATATAGCCTTGGTGACCCACTTTATCCCTTCTAGTCCTGTGCTTCTAAAATCAGACATCTGTATTATTACTACTTAACTACTGTCTCTTTCTTGATATGAGGGCTGCTCCAAAAGTAATGACTCCTATTTTATTATTTTGGCTCACAATGCCAGAGGAAGATGTTGGTTATATGGCAGTAGAGGCTGAACTTTCCCATCAGTATCCCATTGCATGTTGTTGCTGTGTGACTGATGGCTGCAGAGCAGTCTGACAAAGTGGTAGCTGACATAGAACTGCATATGAAGCAAAGGTGTGTCACTCAATTCCTCCAAATGGAAAAAATAGTGCTCATTGATGTTCATCAACACTTGCTGAACATTTATGAAGACCAAACAGTGGACGTGAACTCAGTAAGGTGTGTTTCAGCAATGGTGACAGAGATGTGAAAGACAAGCCATGTTTCAGACAGCCATGCACAGCTGTCATGAAAAAATGAAGACAGTCTTGATCAGTTCCTCTGCGTACAAATAAGTTAACGGTGGTGACTGTGTTGAAAAATGGTGTTTTGTAGCTGAGAATTTGCTCTATTGCACAGTGTTAGTGTGTTCTATCTGTTGTAGTCTTCATGGAAATGAATAGGAGGCATTTCTTTCAGAGCAACCTATGTACCTATACCAATTCTTGAAAAAAAAAAAAGGTGATTGTAGATTGTTATGCAGGTGTTTCATGAGACTTCTGTACACTAAAGAGGAGTTAGTTTGAATGCAAGTTTTCTACAGTGTCCTGAATATTCCTTGTCTGCTTGTAGATTTTTAGAAGCGTAGATTAGTGTTGGCAATTCTTGTGTTCTTTCTTACCACTGTAATAGTCAGACAAGCCCTTGGAGTGCTTGATTACTTAGCCAAGATACCTGGATAATGTAAGGTAATTTGCATCATTTCAAATAAAATATACTTCTTGTGTACTTGACTTTGCAAAGCTGTAAGATCTAAAATGGTCTTTTTATCTTAAGCATTTTTACATTAAAAATGTTCATCAGTAATTTTTTTTTTTTTTTAAGCGGTAACTGTATTACAGGTATCAAATTTCTCCCAGTGGAATACTCTTTTCTGATCCTTTTAAGGGACTTCTGTCTTTTAATGGAAAGACCTAGAGGCATTCTGAAAGCTCAAAGGAGTCTATGGAAGCTCTTTTCCTTTGATTTTTACACATCTGTAGTATCAAAAACTACTCAGCTCATTCTTTATTCATCTAAGTTTGCGCAAGAATCATAGAAGATACCTTAAAAGTGTTCTTTGACCTGAATTACAACACAGATAATACTCTGAAATGCAATATACTTCACAACACAGTAACCAGGTAGCATCAGTGTACATCCATATTTTTGCTACGTGTTATCATGCAACTTTCTATCCCCTTTTTTTCCCACTCAAATTCTTTGCTTCTCTGGAAGCAGAAAATCTGTTATATTCACATTCTCATGGTAAGCATACAGGTTTTGAAAATTTTAGCTTAGAGTTTGTTCCTGATTATTTTTGTTCCTTGATACTTCAAAAGGCAGAGGGAAAAAGGCATTTTTCATATTTTTTTTCCTCCCTCAGACAACTTCACACAGCAGAATCAAGAAGTTGATAGTTATCTTATCATGAACTGAAGTTATTTCTTGCATCATAGACCAGATACTTCCTCCTTGAACTTTTGGTTGGCTTTTGCAACTGCAGAGCTCTGGCCTTTCCTGACCTTCCTAACTGCTATTTCATTACCTGCATAGGCTGAGATCCAGCCTTGACTTCCGTATCCAAAATGTATTAATGTCTACAATAATTTTCTTTCCACTCGAAAATAACACTAATCTACTTCTTGCCACCTAGAGATAAAATTCTTGCTCTACAAAAAGAGGAAATTCTTTTTGGTAGCCACACAGTTTCAATGTAATTCATTAGATGGATGTTGGCATAGTATTTTATGCAAATGCTTCCAACAGAAGACATTGTCATGTTAATAAGACACTTTATAACAAGATTATGATCAGTTATTCAGCAACTTTAATTCCATTTTCTGCAGTTTTCTCTTACTGTTGGAGTCTGTCTTCTAGTTTGTATAGGAATGACGATGCTAGAAGAGTAGCACAGATGTCCTTCAAACAAAAGGGAACATAAGAATTGCACCTAGGAAATTCTGCCTGGGTTGGAGCAAATGTCCATTTGGAGCACTGATTTGCCCTTAATGGTGACCAATGGTAGAGCCCTAAGAAATGAAGTGTGAGAATACATATAGGATGAACACTATCAGATTTACCCTCCTTGTTTCTTTAATCAGTCTCTTTATGATGGGTCGGTGGTTGTATCTGCAGTGTTAATGTCTAATAGTTCTAAAACACTTTTCTACCATGATTTTATGTAACTGTTTTTTGAACTATTTTGCTTTAATGTGGCATTGTTCTGATGTGGTTTCTGCCACATCCAAAATGAGTCACACAATTTAGTTTTGTATTCTATAATACAATATTTCTTTTCAATTTTTTTGTTTTCTCTGAAAGTTAAGAAGTATTCCAACACTTCAACATTGTGATGAAGCCTAGCCAAAAAATTTAAAGTGGGAACTTGCTCTGAAGTTATGGGAGTGCACATTTGGTCAAGTTCAGTTATATTTTGCTGTGATTTTTGTTCTTAAAATCCTTTAGAAAACATTTTATTTAGTAATTATTTCAGTTAAAATTAATTTGAAGGTGACTTAACTGCTTCAAGAACTGGCATTATATACCAGTTAACCACTGACTGTCTTCGGAAGAGAAGGAAAGAAAATAATCAGCCATCACACAATGACACTTAGAGATAGCAGAATCAGAAACTATTCTGAAAGCAGTGTGGAAGCATGACAATATGGGTAGAAAGAGCTGAAATTTTTGAAAGATTATATAGGAAAAAATTTAAGAGGGTAAGAAAGGCCACAAATAAATGTATCAAGCAGGATGATAATGATAATAGAAACACTTGTTTGGGCTGAAAGGGTTCTAGGGTTTTATATTTTGCTTGCTTGTTTTTGCTTTTAAACAGATGTATGTTCTTGCATCTTTGTAATTCACCGAGTGGATTCATTATGATCATTAGGTACCTGTGGCGGTGCTACATCAGGTACATTTTCATCAGTACTGCTGCTAGTATCACCAGCTAATGTGAAGATGAAGATAAATAGAAGATTATTTCCTTCTACAGTCAATATGAGTCTTAATTTCAGAGAAGATGAAGTGCCAGATCCCAAGAGAGCCTAAGCACCTACACTTCCATTGACACATCTTTTTCAGCCCCTCTCCGGTTCTGCATATTAACAATAATGCTGCTAATCTGCTTCTTAAATCTGAACACACTGTGTCATTAAGCTTAGTTTATCAGCAAAGTTTGTGTTTTGTTTTTTCTTTCCTGCAGTCTA
Source organism: Pavo muticus (assembly GCA_016647715.1). Classification (NCBI taxonomy): domain Eukaryota; kingdom Metazoa; phylum Chordata; class Aves; order Galliformes; family Phasianidae; genus Pavo; species Pavo muticus. The sequence goes on along the minus strand of JACDJE010000257.1, from coordinate 1,292,217 downwards.
ACAGTTTTGGTCCTTTCAGTTCATTACTGAGTCAGGAACATCACTGTCTAGTGTATTTCCTCACTGTCTGCTGTATTTTCCTCTTGCATTTAAAGAAATAGTTACTGATTCACTGTAATCACTGACATTTCCTCTGCTTTCATTTGCTCCTGTACCACTGGCTGTTTTCTCAATTTCATTATTATCAAACAGCTCTTCAGTGATAGACTGCTGTTCCTCATCTTCATATTGATAATTTTATTTTCACATGCATCATCCTGATTTCTAACATCTTCAGTGCAGGCCTCAGAAGATGAGTCATTTGCAACAGACAGCTTCTCATTACTGGAGTCATCTGTAGAGTCAGAATGCGTTGGTCTATTCTCAGGGATATTGTTTGCTCCTCTGTGCCTTTCATTATCTCTTGGAAGGGATGTGCCTGATGTACTTGCTTGGTCATTATCTAGATAATTAAAATCAAATGTACTTATTTTGTAGATTAAACAAGAACATTTTTTATTATGATTGTTTGTCTTTGAAGCTTTAAAAACAGCATAAATGTTGAACTTAATTTCACTGGCTTTTTAAACATTAAATTTAAGAAATATTTTCATTCGATAGGCAAAGCTGTTAATTTTTAATAGGTTTGCCTCATGAAAATATATATGTTGACACTGCATCGTTTTGCAAAAAAAAGTGGAAGAAAATACATAAAAGTGCTGGCTCTGGAAGCTTCTGTATGAAGATTTTCATTTACATATATGATAACAGTTGCTGTTAAGGGATAGAAATAGTAGATGCTAAGAAAGTTAAGTGTGGCTGCAAGATTTACATGGGTCGATCTTCTACCAAGTAGAATGCATAGAGAAATAGTATATATGTCATAAACTAGTGTTTGCAAAGTCTGAGTCTGTCCCTGCTAACCTGCCTAGTCTAAACTGGTAATTTTGACTCCCTGCGTGGCCTGTGGAAAAAGCTTCCTGGGTAGTTTCAGTCCATATATTGTAGGCATCTAGAGCAGAGAATTCATTGCTCTCTGGAGCTATTACTTATTATGCACTTTCTGTGCACTGGCTATGGATTGAGCTTACATATCTAATTGCTGAAGTTAGGTGAGAAGTAGACTCCCCGAAGACATGTTAGATTAGCTAGTGGCTGTTAGTGATGCAGAAACCCACTCTTACCCTGTTGCCAACCATTCCTTTGAGGCCAGATCTATCATTCAGTCACATTCAGATTCCTTTTATATCTGTTACACCAAGCTTTTTCCAATACAGCACAAGGCACTCATTCTTTGGCCTCTCTTACAGCTTTTTGTCAGTAGCTCTGTTGTCATTTTAACTTTTAGCTTTTTTTTAATATGTTCCCCAGTATTTAATAAATATACTGAGTTAACAGATCAGTTTTTTACTAGAGAAGTTTGTCACCTACTTAGAAGTATTTTCTTTGAGTTCTGACACAGCAGACTGAAACAAACAGCAGCTTCTTCAGCTGCAGCTTCTTCCAAGTGGCAATATTTCTGCTAAATCTTACGAAAAGCCTATGGAAATTTACACAACGTAATAAAAATCCCATTTATTGTTTACTTACGTCGATCAATTACCATTAGTAGCATAACCATCACATCAGTGTTCAGGCACCAATGAAACAATTAATACGTTTTTAAAAATAAATAAGATCTGGTAGTGGATTCTGGGAAGCTTTTAAAATTACTTGGCTTTTGTTATGGCTTTTACTGCTTTCATAGACATTTCCAAATCTGGGGAAGTAGATTTAACTTATGGAATTACTTTATGTATATCCATAACACTATTATGAAATTTGAATCAATATGTTCTATTATATTTCATTCTCATCAATGTCAGCCTCCCTAAAATCACTGCGCTTGTATTTTCTAGTACACATTGTGTCTCCCTGACAATAATTCTAATACTGTTTGTACAAGATGTTCTGTAGATGCAGCCTTATGGTGCTAATCATGCTTGGCTCATTCCCTTGAACTGGATCCAGAATAACCTCATTTTGCATTTGGGTTACCCTCTTTGAAGAGTCCTTACATCCGCTGGAGAGATTTGGAATGTGAAGGAATGAGATCTTGTTAAGGCTACCCCTTTTCATATTTCCACAAAAAAAATTAAGAAGAGAATGAAACCACTATAAAGTTTCAGTTAACTACAAGGAATTTGTAGGTCACAGTGAGTTTTGCCATCATTACCATAGTCATTTTCTTATGGGTAGCTCTAGTTATTTTTCCCTTTATTTTTACCAAATTCCTTTTGTGCATTTTCTTGAACTTTCTGAAATACAAAATAAAGTAATAAAATAAAATGAAACGAAACAAAGCTTTAAATCACAGTAGTTTCTGTAGAAACACTTCAAAAGATTATCTTAGGTTGTTTAATGTCCATTATAATCTTGATTCTGTTGCTAGGAAAAACACATAGAATGGACTGTGAAAATGAGTTCTTCTGACTTGAGGCTCCAATATGCATTTTGAAGAATGATCATTTCTGTGTTCAGATGCAAACTTTTAAGCCAGATTTCTGCCAGCCTTTCTTGCACACAGGCTTACTTGTCCATTTAAAAAAAAAAAAAAGATTGAATTTTTCTTTCTTCATTTTACATTCTAAAGAATCTACATTCCTTGATTCTATGTTGTGTATATATATATATTTGTATACGAGTCTGTATATATACATGTGAAGATGAAGTAATTAAGAGTAGAAATGTAAATAAAAACAGGCTCATGGCATTTACAGTACTCGAGAAGTATCAACAGACCTTCTGCTGTGTAATCTTCACTAATAATAATGTCATTTTCTGAAAACAGTGTATAATAAAGGGAAAAAAAGGAGACATTATATCTGGATACATGCTAACGTTAAATATTATCATTTTTACACTGATAAATTACCTGGGGAAATTTAGGAACTTTTTGAATTTTATAAGTAAAGTTTTAAAAATATTTTAAATATTTTTATTATCTCTCATTTATATATTTCAGATATTTTGAACAAGAAATTATTTCTAATTTTCAAAATAAGAAAATAAAGAAAAAAGAGAGAAGTTTAAAGAAAGAGAGCTAAGACAATAAAAAATTGGACATGAGCCAATCGAGCCAAAATTATTTGCACAGCTCTAGTAACAAGTCATCATTTAGTCCAATCAGATAATACCTACACATTGTTTTTACATGAAAGTTGATCAAAGGCATCCGAAGATCACAGATTTTTTTTCCTCAGTCTGGACAGTGCACATGACTTCAAAACGCTCTGCTGCCATCATCGTGCCAATCTAGCCAAGCAGTCTGGGCAAGGATTAAACAAATACATAGGTCGCTCCAAAATTAATGCTTCCTATTTATTTCCATGGAAAATACAACAGATACAAAGAGCACATAACACTGTTTGATTGAGCAAATTCTCAGTTACAGAACTCTGCTTTTCAACACAGTCACCACCATTAGCTGTACATTTCTGCCAGCAATGACCAAGAGCTTGTATGCCGCTCTTGTAACTATCTGCACCAGTGGAGATAACCCACTGTCACCACTGCTGAACCACAGCACGCATCACCTCACTGTGCTCACATCCACTGTTTGGTCTCCATAAATGTTCAGCAAGCCTTGATAAATGCCATTGGGCACCATTTTTTTCCTTATGGAGGAATTCAAAGACACACCTTTGCTTCGTATGCACTTCTATGTCAGACGCCATTTGTCAGGCTGCCTCTCTGCTGCCATCTGTGACACAGCAACAAAATGTAATGGAATATTGGTGGGAAGGCTCAGCCTCTACTGCCATACCATCAACATCTGCCTCTGACATCATGAGCCAACATAGTTGGCATTAGTTTTAGAGCAACCTGCATACAAAGGCTTTCAACTTGACTTGAGAGATCATTGCAGAACAAGCCAGGGACATTCTGAAAGGTTTAGATGGACAAGACGTGCAAGATTCAGTGATTAAATCCAACCTTTATATTCTCATAGCATTTATAACTTCCCACAAGTCTAAACTCTTGATATCTTTTTGTATCAAAAAAAGGATGCCTGTTACTGAAATAGTATTGGAAATGCTTTTTAATAAATGTTATTTCTATCTGTCATACCTAAGACAAATCTTTCTCAGAGCCTGGAATTGAGTCAGGGTATGTAACAGCCAGTACAGAAAATTGTGGAAATCATGGAGAGAAGTTCAAGCTTTGTTCTAGCTCTGTTTGTGGATAAGCAGAGACATACCCACTACCTCTGGAACAAAACTGAATCTTGAAGGTTGGTAGTACTGCTGTCTTCAGCTTTTTCACAGATTGGATATGGAAGGCAAATCTTGTAAGATATAGAGACCTATTCTCTGGGAAGGATTTGAGGCTCCAAAGAGCAAATGCTTACAGCCCTATTTGCCTAAGCTCTCAGAATAAAAATAACTTTATTCCCACCTGTGTGCATATTATTTATTACTCTTTACGGTACTTAAGATGTAACTTGGATAGGATTCTATGTATGCAGAGAAAGAAGGTTGAAAGCAAAAGAATTTTTTTCCTATGTAATACTGCAAAAACGTTATCAGTTGGCACTTGGTTGTTCTAGTGCAGAAGTCCCCAGTTACCCAATCAAGAAGGAGATACCTTGTCCAGAACGTGACTTTTTGGGAGGTGGAGGACATTGCTTCTTTTAATGAATTTTCTTATCATTCTGCTGCTGGCTTTGCTAAAGTAACCAGAATTAATGACTAGTCCAGCACATGGCAGTGTGTGGATAAAGACAGCACAATACAAGTGCAAGGTATTCTGAGCAGATGACATTGTACATCTCCTTCATTATCCTGCTAATCCATACCTCACTTGGGAAGGGAGCTGCTTTTGATATGATTGGTGAGATGATTGATTTTCACTTGTGTTTGAAAATTTCATACATTTTTGTGAAATGAAAAATAAAATACTTTCATGATGGCTTGTTGTAAAACATTGCAGCTACTTGCTATGATGTTGACTTTCAATAACTGAAAATTAAAGGTCTACTGAAATCATTTTGCTCCCCAGTGATTTAGAGACCCAGTCTCACCATAATTTAGAGTCAACTTTTTGTCCCCGCATAGTTCCATGATTTGCAAGCTGTTTCTGGCAGCCATCGTTGTCAAACCAATGATATTTCTTCTTCTCCTCCTCACATTTTGGCCCTTTTCCCTCATAATTAACTTCTTTGTCAGATTTACAGCTATTTAGGTCTACCTTTCTAAGGGATACAAACTCCCGAATGAAAATGCTTTGGTAAGAGTACTTTTTTTAACCATTTCCTTACCTTACATGACCATGTTTTTTATACACAAAATTCAACTAGAAAATGCTTTTCCTCACAAATGTATAATTTTAGTTCATAAACACCACATTCTCAGACAAAGTAAAATTAAGTTCACATCCTCACATTCCAGTGGAAACTGCGTGTTATTAAAATAGGAATATAATTAGTTCTACTAACATACACCCCTTAACAGAAAATTGGTGATTTTTTTTCAAGCAAAACAAAAGAAAATACTATGTTTATGCTACAGCTTGGACAAAAGTGTTTGTTAAACTGCCGTTAACTTTAACTGTATTGAGTATATCTTCCCAGCAAGAAAGTAGCCTAATGCACTTGTTGCAAACAAACGCTGTAGTTTATTATGCTCTCTCCTCTTTGTCACGCGTATGCTTGGGGCTGCACACATGCCCACATCTTTATGTGATTTTTCTGTTTTGAAAGAGTATAGAGGCAACACATCTACCCAAGTAAAAATAAGCATTAAATCTAATGCGGAAGGGACAGGTGCCTATTGGTGTTGTACTTTTTTGCTTGTTTGCTTTTGTTTGTTTGTTTTCTCCTGGAGCTATAAAAAATCTGCCTACTTTGAGGAAAGTCATACTCTGCCTATTCAGTTTGAGACCTTCAGCAAATTTTTGCACAAAAGCCTATTGCACTCCACTGAACCAAATCACATTTTTATCTGATAACTGGGTTTATGTTTCCAGTAATTATTTTGCCAGCTGAGTTAGGCCAGTTTTTTTTCCTGAGGTCCTCGAGAGCTTGCATATGCTCTGCTACATTCTAATTGAGGAGTAATGCTACTATCATCACTGAGATCTGAAAAATCATATTTCTATTATTACTTATGGATGCTCAGTTCCACTGAGAGAGTTTGATCTGATCAACTATGAAACAAAACTTGTTCTCATAAGTATGAAAAAGCTGTGTTGTGTCCCCATTATTTGAATTACTATAAATCACTACCATGGACTATGCCCCTTTTGCACTAGGTACCGGACAAAAATCAGAACATAAAGTTGGTGACAGATATAAAAAGTTCTGGATCAAAAGAAAAAAAACAACAAAACAAGATTGATATAGACAGATGAGGAGGTAGAAAACAGTAAGTCAGTATGATGAGAAGTGATGCCAACAATACCAACCTAACTGCTGTCAGGTCTTTCATAGGCCTTTCAGCAAATGGATTTGAAGGTGGATGTTTACAGAGAGCTTCCAAGCATGAAGGGTAGCACAAAAGAAAGCATTTGAGGATGCAACAGATGAATGATGAGTATGGGCAGCATTCACTGGCTGGAGCTGGAACGTGACAATGTGAAACAGAGTAGGAAATAATAGCCAAGTGGGCTAAACCACTAAGAGCGTGGATTGAGATGGAGTTAGGGGAGAGATTTATGAAAAGAGGTGTTATAGTCAAAACTAATGGGTTTTTCTACAGGCTAGAAAAATTGAAGTCTTGAATTTGTTAAGAAATGTTTCAGTTGATTGAGAGGATTAAACCCTGGGCAAAATTTAACTATGAATATGCAAAAAAGGCTGTGTCCTTAAAGAACATACACAGAGAAAACCTGCAAAATTTAAGTACAACTTTCACCTGAGTGATAACTTGGGTTATACAGTAGTCCACAGAGGCTGGAAAATAATAGCAGAGGAAAAAAAGAAGTCTGTTTTAGCCTTGTTGAACTGAGCTTACAAGAAGAAATTTCAGAAGAGGTGTTGAAAAAGAAGGTGGCCTGTTTTGCTGGTAAGATGTGTTGGCTCTGTGAGCTAACCGCATAAATTTGGTTACTGAATTTGCATTTGTGTGAAATATTTTGTTAAAGCTAGAGTAGCTAGGGGGACCATGCACCTGTATAACTCTTCACCATCCCCAGAAATACAGGCTGAGGGAGAGACTTTCAAAAAAGTAGACTGGAGAGAAAATTAAAGAAGAGACCAGGAGAACAAAGCATCTTGATCAAGGAAGGATGGGATTTGAAAAATGTAGTTTGAAAGTAAGCTAAGGATGAATCTGAACTATATCAGTAAACAGAGGCCATAAAGAAAGAAGTTTCAACAGAGATCGATTTTGCAATTTTAAGACTAACACAGATTTGGAAGAGAATTCTCAATGGCGATTGTAAACACTATGTTTGTTGAGGTTAAAGATGAAAAAGAACAGCAACACCAGGCAGGTATGAGTAGAATGCATTTTTATAAGATTGGAAAAACCAACAAAAGTACAAGTGGTGCTGGTGACTACACATTACAGGAGTTCAGTGGAAGTGTCAGATGTGGTCATGCTCAGGTACCAACACACAGTAATTCTTGTCATGGCAGGTTGCAGCTATTTTTTTATCTTCAGATTCTGATCCCACAGCAATCTCAAGTGAAAATCATTTATCTATGATGTATGTGATACAAGTGTTCTAAACTAAGTACTGAAATATTGAAATGTTCTACCAATTCAGATAATAATAATAATGTTCTACCATTATTCTTTCCTACAGTTTCGTTATAAATTATTTTCAGAGATTCAATGACAAAATTTGGCTTAGTAGGGTCATTCCTGGCAAAGGGACAAAGCCAGACTCTTTTCAGCAGTGTGTGGCAATAGGACAAGGGGAAATGGCCATAAACTGAAGCATAGGAAGTTCTGCACAAATGTGCATAAGAACTTCTTCACAGTAAGGGTGACGGAGCACTGGAACAGGCTGCCCAGGGAGGTTGTGGATTCTCCTTCTCTGGAGATATTCAAGACCCGTCTGGATGCCTACCTGTGCAGCCTGCTATAGGAAGCCTGCTTTGCAGGGGGTTTGGACTCAGTGATCTCTGGAGGTCCCTTCCAGACCTACAATTCTGTGATTCTGTGATTCTGGTCTTATTTATATTTCACACTTAAAATTCATACTTTCATAAAACAATTTAAACTAAAACTAAAACTGCTACAAATAAGAAACATCTTTTCCTCTTTCAAAAATCTTCAAAAAAAACAATTAAAAAAATCACTGTGCTGAAGTTATACAATTAGAAGCTCAGTTTGACATATTTCATAGAGATGTTTCCTTGAATTAAACAAATATATTTTATGTAACAAGTTAAAAATAAACCTTCATGGTACTTCAGTAGCATGAACTGAGATTAAGACTTCAAAGACAACTGTGAATGTGATGCAGTTACTGAATGTGGGACTCTTTGGAAACATCATTCTGCAATATCAGTGTTCAGTGTCAGAGCTCTGCATTTACTTTTCACTGGTATGGTTGGCTCATGTTCAATGACACGAAATGAACAGCGCTTCCTTCTATCATTTTAAAAATATAAACATATAAGCATAATATGTAAGCATATAAACAGGAGGGGGAACAGCTGTTTACGAGGGTGGATAGTGACAGGACAAGGGGGAACAGTTTTAAGCTGAGACAGAGGAGGTTTAGGTTAGATTTTAGGAGGAAGTTTTTCACACAGAGGGTGATGACGCACTGGAACAGGTTGCCCAAGGAGGTTGTGGATGCCCCATCGCTGGATGCATTCAAGGCCAGGCTGGTTGTGGCTCTGGGCAGCCTGGTCTAGTGGTTGGTGATCCTGCACATAGCAGGGGGGTTGAAACTAGATGATCATTGTGGTCCTTTTCAACCCAGGCCATTCTATGATTCTATGATTCTATGAAATACCATTACCTTATATTGCCCCCTCTCTTCCTTACCCAAAAATCAACCTTACAACAAGCAGAACCCCTAAACAACTCAGTACTAGATGACTCTATCACCATATGGTAAAGCCCTGTTAGTATGAGATGTATAACAAAGAAAAATTGTTGCTTTTCTTCTGGGAACGAAAGAACTAAGTACAGAGGGAAGGCAATGTTCAGGATAAAGGATTTTCTTCTTGAAGAACTACCTTGCTAAACTACTACTGAATACATATATATATATAAAGTCGAGGTCAGCTGCTTCGGAGCCGGTGCAGCCAGCACCACGACAACAAATCTCGAGGTATGGGGGGGTTTCAGCAGTTCTCCTTTCCCTGTGGAAGCCCGGGAGAGAAGCGTGACCTGATAGTGGCCGCCAGCTCTCGGGAGAGCGGCTGATGTGGTGTGGGCGTTGCCGAGGAAACGGTGACCGCACCCACACCCTCACTAAAAGCCTCGGGGAGAGCCGCGAGGTGTTGCTGCCCAGCATGCATGGAGAAGAGGAGTTAGTGTGTGTGTATCACGTGAGCCGTTCCAGCACGGTGAAACCATAAGCCACCCATTCATGTGGCTGCATAGTGAGGAGGCTTATCTCACTGAGTGATAAGTGCAGGGGCACCTGTTAACGGGCTGGTAACATGGCATGGGCTGAGCCAGCGCTGCCAGTACAGGGCAGAACAGATCTGTCACACCCCATCATGGCTACCCTAACAGTGCTGGTGAGTCTGCTGGTTTGCCATGGCTGCACCCCAGCAGAAGGCTTTTGGCAGGGAAAATATGGAGACCCAGACTGAGGTCCCACAACAAGATGTTAGTGAACAGGTCTCTGGCTGCAGTGAGTGCCAGACCCTGACTCTTAGTTCAGGGCTACAGAGGCAGCACTTGTGTTAGACGCAACCTGCTGAATGATTTACTGAGCCCAGTGGTTGACCTGAAGGAGGAGGTGGAGAGGCTGAGGAGAATAAAGAAACGTGAGAGGGAGACTGATTGGCGGTGCCAGTCCCTACTGGCCCTGACATTTAGGCAACCAGCTGAGGCTCCACGTGAAACACTTCACCCCCGAATGCCTTGCTAACAAGTAATAGGGGGGACCAGCAGGCAGACACTGTTCCTGCTGCGGTGAACCCCGTGTCCTCTCCTCCTATCAACAACAGTGATGAACTGGGGGACAGGGTGCAATGGCAAAAGGTCCCTATCAGGGATGCAGGCACACCTGCACAGCGATTCCCCTGCCTCCCCAGCTGCCCCTGCAGAATAGGTACAGTGCTCTGCGGGGACAACTGGACAACAGTAGGGATTATGGTTCTCCCTGCTTGGAGGTGCCACCAAAGTTGAGCCAGACTACCCTTAGCATTGAAACCTCCTCAGCAAGGAAAAAAAGAAGGGTCACTGTCATTGGTGACTCACTGCTGAAGGAAGCAGAAGGGCCAATAAGTAGACCAGACCCTCTACACAGGGAGGTCTGCTGCCTCCCAGGAGGCCAGGTTAAATATGTAAGGAAGAACGTTCCTTCCCTAGTATGGCCCTCAGATTATTATCCCCTGTTGTTTTTCAGGTAAGCAGTGATGAAATAGGAAGAACTTCCCTACGGACTGTGAGAAAGGACTTGAGAGCGTTGGGGCAGCTGGTCAGGGGTTCTGGAGCATAAGTTGTGTTCTCCTCTATTCCTCCAGTTATAGGGAATGATGAGGGACTGAACACCATGGGCCAATGGATTAATACTTGGATCCGAGCAGGGGTTTGGCGATTTTTTACCTTGGCTGAATTTACATGAGACCAGGCCTGCTGGCAACCAATAGGAATAGCTTATCCCACCAGTGGAAGGGAGTTTTACGATGGGAACTGGGAAGGTTCATTGATAGAGCTTTAAACTAGGTATGAAAGGGTGTGGGGTGAAACTGGGGTCACTAGAAAGGAGCTGTCTGTAACGTGTCAGTGCTTGTGGGAGGGGATGTGCTAATAAGATCCCGCAGTCTTGTGTCTTGGTGAAGGAGGAGGATGATGCACCTTTTTGTAGGAAGAACACAAGGGTTGGTTACTACAGAAACACCTGAGTATGGTCTAGAGAGTATTAGGGCTTCTCCTACTCAAAAGGAGGCCCAGCTCAGGTGCTTTTACACTAATGCACTCATCATGGGTAATAAACAGGAGGAGCTGGAGGCCGTTGTGCGGTCAGAAAGCTATGATATAGTTGCCATCACGGAAATGTGGTGGGATGACTTGCACAGCTGGAGTGCTGTGATGGTTGGCTACCAACTTTTCAAAAGAGATAGGCAAGGCAGGAAAGGTGGTGGTGTAGCCCTCTGTGTTAAGAAAGAATGCAGATGTATGGAAATTAATGATGGTGATGGTAGGGTTGAGAGCTTATGGGTCAGAATAAAAGCAAAGGCCAATAAGAGTGACATTATCATGGGAGTCTGCTACAGGCCACCCAAGCAGGATGAAGAGGTGGATAAGATACTTTATAGACAGTTGTGTGAGGTCTCAAGGTCTCTCCCCCTTGTTCTTGTGGGGGACTTCAACTTTCCAGACATCTGCTGGATTTATAATACAGCAGAAAGGGAACAGTCCTGGAGGTTCCTGGAGTGTGTGGGAGATAACTTCCTGACACAGCTGGTGAAGGAGCCAACAAGGGGAAGCAAAATCTTGGACCTGCTGTTTGTTAACAGAGAAGGTCTTGTGGGGGATGTAAAGGTTGGAGGCCATCAAGCTCTTGGGAGATGATAGAATTTATGTACTTCGTTACATCCAAGTTTAGTATACAAATATTGTGAACAGCAAAGTAAGTATAAAAGCTGTGGAGACTTTGATTCCTTCCTCCTTTTGTCAAAATTTCCTGATGTTCTTTTGGTACCCAGATATTGTTCATTTGCTTTCCATTTGCTTTTCCACCCCACAAAATTCTTCTCAGAGTTATATGTTTGCAGACGGAAACTTAAGATCATTTATTATTCAGGCAAAGAAACCCAGATGCAGATGTTCTCAGGTAGGCCACTTTACTGCTTTAAATCAGTTTTATGAGTCACTTCTGCATCATGTAACCATGAACATCCAGGCTCCAGGACCCAATTGCAGCCTCACTGCACATGGCACAATCTACTCATTGGCCACTGTGCACAGGGTGATAACAATAAATTAGTACCTGCAGATTCCCATTTCACACATACACTGGATTTATAGCAATACAACTCTGTCTTGCTGTTTCTTTGTATCTGCATAAGTAGGAAGATGGCCAATCAAGTTGTTCCTTGACTTATTTTAAATATTGTAAACTATTCTCTTAGATTTTCTCTTTCTTAGCATCTTCATGGTAACACCTACTGAAAACACTATCCAATCTTATCATTCTGGGCAGGCTTTCCCACAGGGTGTCAGTCACTTGTGCATCAGCCTGCACATGTTCCTGAAGTACAACAGAAAGCATAATGCCAGAAAAGTTTGCAACATACTTTCTCGTTTCCTTCATCCTTTTATAGCAGTCATATCACAAACCTTTACCACTGAGGCATAATGAATGGTACTGGCTAACTGCTCTTATGCATTGCTTTTGTCATAATCTTTCAGGAGAAATCAAAGAAGGGAAACATTTTGTTTTAAAATGTTTTTTGAGTAGTATATTTATTCATAAGTCTATTAGTTTATGTTCATGTTGGAACAAGTACCTCAGTGGAGAGAAACTGACATTTAATTGAAGAATATGAGATCTGTGGTGGTTCTTCTTTCCATGGTTGCTGTTTTACTCTTTTGGAACTGCATGAAAGCTTTTGAAAAACAGTTTTACCTACGCTTGAAGAACTCTGATTGTTTCAAAGAGGAAACTGCCTTCATCCTTTCGCTTTACGTAATATTCTAGTATGCCTGAGACTCAACAAATAAAGTAAGAAGCAGCAGAAATATAAAGCATGCTTACAGTGATCAGTATCATGTAAGTAGTATGCCATACGTATTGTAACATACCTTTTGAACTTAGATAATAACGTCTTTATGTACAAGAATCATATTGCTGTAGTATAGGCAAAACATGACAAATGTGAGTAATTGAGGCCAAGACATAATTTTAGGGGTGGAAAGGAGTCAGTGAGACAGCTGGAGAAGTCAAAAAGCATGAGCTTTGCCAGATAGGCTATAAGGAATCCACCCTAGAGCTGCGCCAGGAGCCATGAATATCTTTGCTGGAAGACAAGATTTTGAGTATATAGCAGCAGTCTTTTTCAATCATCATCCACACTGCCAACCACAGGAATTAAAAAATCATGAATCAGACACCAAGACAACTTGGAACTGACTTACACTTGATGATATCTGGGAAAAAAAAAAAAATCAGGGTTTTATACATCTTACTGAGCCTCTAGGTACTTTCATGATCCCTTTTCCTTCAGATTTCTTCAAGGATCTTGGTTTTCATTAAAATAAAAAGAAGAGCATTTTATGATCCCCTGAGTTCATAAGAAAACTTCAGATTACTGAAAGCTGAAGGCAGCATGAAGGGATCCACACAGGCCTGACTCCCCTGCAACCAAATTAGTTAATCCTTAAGCAGATGGCTCATGGAAAGGGAAGGAATAAGGCTGTGAAAATAGCAGGTAGGGAAAGGATGCTCATTTGGAGGGCATAAAATTGTCTGTTGCTCTTCCTCCACAAATTTTATCACAAGGTGAACAAAGGTTGAAGAGTCAGACGATCGTGCTGCAACATCTCTAACACATTCAGACTTCTACTTCATAGTTTGAATCAATCTAGCAAACCCTGAATTATGTGAAAACTTATTGTCATGACAAAGACTATAAAAAATGGAAAATGAGACAATTAAAGACCCCATGACAAATTTTATAACGAGTATAGAAAATAACACAAAGGTAATCCATAGTATTATCTTTTCAAGGTTCTTCTTAGATGTTGTAAATAGGGTTTATAGTACTAGTTATTTTTTTAGCTACTTTGTCATCAATCACCCCAAGCCATTACTAAACTGTTACTTATCTGATGACAGGTAAAACGAAACTTTATTGCTGATATTACTGAAGTTTTATGGCTGAGCATCAAGAGCTCAATAGTATCCAAAGAGAGAAAGAAAAAAAAAGCAAACTTTGTTAAAATATTCAGTTGAAATTTTTAGTTTAGAATCATAGAATTGTTCAGGTTGGAAGGGATCTTAAAAATCATCCATTTCTACCTCCCCCCTGCCCCACTCCCATTCTGTCATGGGCAGGTTTGCCACCCACTAGATCAGGTTGCCCAGAGCCACATCCAACCCGGCCTTGAACGCCTACAGGGATCCGTCATCCACAGCTTCTCTGGGCAGCTTGTGCCAGTGCTTCCCCACCCTCTGAGTAAAGAATTTATTCCTTACATCAGTTCTAAACCTATCCTATTTTTAGAAAAACTGTTAACCCTTGTCCTATTATATTCCCTTATAAAGAGTGCCTCCCCATCTTTCCCGTAGACCTCCAGTACTTAAGTACTGGAAGGCCTCTTTAAGTTCTCTTCTTTAGTCTTTCCTGAAGACTTCTTTAGGCTAAGTAACCACAGTTCACTCAGCCTGTCTTTATAGGAGGAGTGCTCCAGCCCTCTGATCATCTTCATGTCTCTCCTCTGGGCCCTCTAAATGAGGTCTCCCAAGAGCAGAGTAAAGGGGAAGAATCACTCTCAGCTCTATTTCTTTTGATGCAGCCCAGGATATGCTTGGCTTTCTTATCTATAAGTGCACTTTGCTAGCTCATGTTGACTTTTTTAAACATGTGTACTCCCAAGTCATTCTCCACAATTCTGCTCTCCATCCATATTTTTCCTAGCCTGCATTCATGCTCAGAATTGCCCTGACCCATGTGCAGGACCTATCACTTGGACTTGTTGAAATGCATGTTTTTCTTACAGGCCCACCTCTTGAGCCTGTCCAGGTCCTTCTGGATGACATCCCTTTCCTCCATCATGTTGACTGCACCCCTAGGCTTGGTGTTACCTACAAACTTGTGGAGAGTGCACTCAATCCCCCCTGTCTGTGTCACCAACAAAGATGTTAAATTATGCTATTCCCAGTACAAACCCCTGAGGAACATCCTTTGTCACTGGCCTCCACCTGTGCATTGAGCCGCCGACCGTAACTCTTTGAGTGCAAACATCCAGCCAATTCCTTATTCACTGAGTGATCCATCCATCAAATTAATGCATCCAGGCAGATGATGTCAGTTACTCTTTCCTTATCCACGAACACTATAACCCTGCTGTAGATGGTCACAATGTGTCAGGCATGATGTGCCCTTAGTGAAGCCATGCTGGCTGTCACCAATCAACTCTCTGTTATCCATATGCCTTATCATAGTTTTAGAAGGATCCACTCCAGGCACAGAAGTGTAGCTGACTGGTTTGTAGTTCCCTGAGTCTTCTTTTTTCCCCTTTTCGAACATGAGGACAATATTTTCCCTTTTACAGTTAGTGGGAAATTCAGACTTCTGAAATATGAGAAGTGGCTTAGCAACTTCATCCAACACTCCCATTTGATGCATCTCGTCAGGTCCTATCAATGTGTGCAACTCCTTAGGTTGTTTTGAACTTGATCTTCTCCTAGAGTAGGCAGTATATTCTCCCAGTCTTTGCTTTTGGATTCTGTGACTTGAGTGGTGTGGCTAGAACAATTTCTGGTGAAGACTGTAGCAAAATTTGTTGAGTACCTGTCTCCTCCATGTTCATATCCCAGGTAACCAGGTCTCCAATTTCTTTTGGAGAGGATTCATGTTTTCCCAAGTTTTCCTTTCAGCACAGATGTGTTTATAGAAGCCCTTCTTCTTGCCTTGACATGCCTGGCCAGACTAAAATCTATCTGGACTTTAGTTTTCCTAATTTGATGCCTGGCTGCTTGGGGGTGAGGTTGCTCACTTTTCTTTTGTTCTCATGGCAATTTTTTTTTATTTTTTTTTTACTTGAATCCTTTGAACTGAGGAAGAGAAGGAAAGGAAAAAAGAGAAGATAGTTGACCTTCTAGTTATCATTCATGACTGACAGCTTTTTTTGTTGTATGTTGGTCATATTGAAGCAATCATTTTGTTGTATTGCCCTCTGACACCAAGAGAAACATAGATTTTAGACAACTACTTTGTTATGATGGATGTATAATTATTTTTATTTAGGATTCTAGCATGTGCAGGAAAATGTTACAGGACCTAACTATCAATAACTTGAAATTAAGATATTTTTTTTGCCACTAATCCTTATTATTAAACCACAGATTTCTGCAAGAATCCTGTTTCTTTGTTTATAACTGTTAGCTTTGATAACAGTTACTGAGCAGATAGTCATATCTCAAGCATAGATAGCACAGAGAAAAGCAATGAATATAATTGTGCCACAAAGTAAAGAAGAATCCTGAATTTGTGAATTGTACTAAACACTATTGAAATGGAGGCAGATTGCTAATTAAATCTATCTAGGTTTATCTGTTGGTGATGGATTCTTCAAAATGTATCTTGCCCAATCTTATGGTCTAGTTCAGCATGAAATGAAGCTGGTGAATTTCACCATAGTCTTTCCCCAAAACCATAAATTTTAAATATACTGCAATTTTATTTTTGCTTCATTTTTTTTTCTTTGAATAAAGAAGACCAAAAATCAATCATACGTATATCTGGGATTTAGCTGCTTCAGATAGAGGTCAACTGAATAAAAGCTGGCTTGCTATTAAAGAAAATCTACAATGCCAAGGTAAATGTTTTAAGCAAGCAGTTTTTAAAATACTGATTTTAATAAGATGTGTGACCCTGATGCTTGTTATTTAGTCTTGCACATCTTGCTAACATTAGCTTTTCTAAACTTGGCCAGCAGAGAAGCTACTGTTATTTGCTTCAGCAGCAGAAGTACGTATTAAGTTTCTTCGTATAGAAATTTCTCAGCAACCTGAAGTTCTGTTCTTCTGCCTTACCCAGTTACAAGATCAGCATTCTATTATATCTAGATGAAAATTAAGTCTTTTACTGCCTCATTCTGTAATTCTGAATTTTAGCAGTTGTAGTTGTTCCTTTGTAATTTACCAGTGATATGTACATATGACATGATATAGTCCTTAAAATGATGTCTCTTCCCTTTATTGTCTGTTGCATTTGAAGGTGTGCAAACAGAAAATACCAAATGGAGATGCTGCATGAAAATCAGTATATGCAGAAGACAACAAACCTTACAGTACTTCAAGTATCCACAGGAGCTGAAGAGGAATTATTATTGGAAAATGTACTTTGAAAGATAGAATCATAGAACTGTAGAATCATAGAATCATAGAATGGCCTGGGTTGAAAAGGACCACAATGATCATCTAGTTTCAACCCCCCTGCTGTGTGCAGAGTCGCCAACCACTAGACCAGGCTGCCCAGAGCCACATCCAGCCTGGCCTTGAATGCATCCAGTGATGGTGCATCCACAAACTCCTTGGGCAACCTGTTCCAGTGCGTCACCACCCTCTGTGTGAAAAACTTCCTCCCAGTATCTAACCTAAACCTCCCCTGTCTCAGTTTAAAACCATTCCCCCTTGTCCTGTCACTATCCACCCATGTAAACAGCCTTTCCCCCTCCTGTTTGTACGCTCCCTTCAAGTATTGGAAGGCCACAATGGTCTAAAATATATGTGTAAAAAGACAATTTGGGTTAAATCCTACAGATGCTGAATTCTGTGGGAGCTTTACCATTTAAACAACTCAGCCAATACTCAGTCCCTGGCAAGTAGTGCCCAAGGAGACTCAGAGATGGTAGATGGCAATGAGCTGATCTTGACGCTTTTTGAAAATGTTTGCTTATATAGACACATTGGATGCAAAAATATCTCAGTTACCAAATCCAATCTCAGGTAACGTATTCTGTGATTGGTACTTTAGCTCCTGTTTCAACCGTGTCATTCATTTTGTAGAATGCACTTATCTTTGTGCTGTTTTTTGTGATTCACGTAGTTTAGGGTGACAGTGCAGTTAGTTTGGATATGCTGAGCCCAGCAGACAGGATTGCACAAACATTTATGTGTTTCCTGTTGCAATATTTGCATCCTTTTGATGCACATGCCAGTCTACAATGCAGTTCACCTTGTGAGGTTTTTATGATGGAGGACTTGTGGTTTTTGTTCACAGAAACCTGTGGTTTCCTTCATGTGCTGCTCTACCACTGCCTGTTTGCACCTGAAAGCTCAAAACATTGGTAAGTTATTCTCAGTGTTCATCAAGATGACCTTAAAGCCCCTTCCTTGAAGCCTATCTTTCACATCTGGGCCTTGTTTCCAAGATAGACTCACAGCTCATCATACCAATCTGATTTTGATAATGTATACACATATTGGTGAAAGAATTGCTCTGCATAAATCAGTGTGCCTTCTGTACAACATCCAGCTATTCTACTGATAGTGCCATGAAAGAAGCACATCAGATGTACACATACTTGTAGGATTCTCAAATAATCTATGAATACTTAGGACTGGGGATTTTCCTGAAAAACATTTTTTTTGCGTGTGTTTAAAATTGTTTAAAAGTGTTTCATCTATCATGGACAGAAGTTCTTATAGTGATAATGGTTTTTATTAGGAAAAAAATATTCCTAAGAGTAAAATGTGGTGAAAAAAAGAGAATGAAAAGACATCATTTATGAGTTCTAGCATTGTTATTCTTACTTTGAGAAAAGAGGAAGATCCAGTATGGGACATGCTGCATTTTTAACAGCTAATAAAAACATTTTATTTATTCTTCCACAACGAAAAGGCTGGATTTAATCTCTTATATCTAAAGGAAAACAGATGTTTGAGCAATTTGTACCATGAGTCACCTGATTCAGCAGAGTAATCAAGAAGAAATGTCCTTGCATAGTAGTTCTAATGATCTACTTAATATTGGACCTCCACATATGAAATACAAAGAAGTAATAAAGGGCATAGATTATAAAGAAAAGTTCATTTTGGAAACTGAAAATTCAGTGTGTTGCTTGAGACAAAACATCGTGAAATAACGGTTGGATTCAGAAGTAGCTCAAACATAATGTCTCATGCTGGGACCATGAAGAGATTTAGGTGTGTCTTGTGCCTATTTTTGACAAGTCAGAAGTATATCAAATGTGTGCCTTGGCAGTACTAGATTAGACATACTAAGAGCCTAACCTACGGAATGATTTGAGGTCCCCACCTGTAGAAATGAAAATGCATAAATGTCATAACTCTTCCTATGCTCTGTAGCACAGGCAGCTCCACTGCAGTACCTCACACTGCCATTTGCTGTCTGATATGTCTAATCTGCCTCAACTGTCCAGTCTCCTGCTATGATTCATTTTCTTAGTATATGTTTGTCCTCACGCACAATTTTGCTACTTTACATAGAGAAGAAATTATTTCCCCTGCTGGAATACAAGTACTGGAAAGTTTACTGAAAAGTGTAAAAATTGTATTTGAAAACAGTGAAATTAATATGTTATCTAGTTAGCTTGTAAGAACTCTTAGGGTTTTATACATCATAAGTGCATAAAGGAGATTCTATTTCTTGCAGTTTGTTTGGATAGTTCTGTGATTCTTGCTTTTCCCTCCACCTTTACATTGGTTTTGCAGTTAACCTTCAGTCATGAATTGACTTTCCATGCCTTCAGATTTTACTAGTATCTGCTTGTTTTCCTTCTGTTTTCGTCATTATCTTCTTAGCTGTTCCAGATACTACTTTCTTCACAGCTCTGACAAATACTATGTTTTTAGCAAAACTATTAGTAACTCTGATCATCATTCTCATTGCTCTTACTTTACAATAAAAATGAAGGAAATAAAAGAATAAGCTTTCAGCACTTATAAATGCAGAGAAGTACTGAAAATTGTGACTTAAAGAATGTATAAGCCTGAAGTCTACGAAGAAAGCTGGGGGTATATTTAGATTAAGATATCCTTGTTCCTGATCGTCTAGACTGGGAACGTACTCAGGCCATATTGCAGTTTCTTCCAACAGAGATGCTTGGAGGTTCTTTCAGCAGAAACAAACTTTCATGGGTGAAGAAAGGAAGAAAGCATATGATCTCTTACGCCCTTATAAAGGCCTGGAATATGGTTGAGACATGGAGTTGCACATGCAGCATGCTTAGCCAAAATGACCATTCATGCCCTTACATAGATTTTCTCTCCTGACCACTGCAACCACTGCACCTGTCCCAGAGAATTGCCCCCACATCTGGTATCTGTCCTAAATACCTTTACCCACATCATCGGGCAATGAAAATTCCTTTACTTTAAATGAGTTTAAAATTCAAACAATTTCTTAATAGATGATACTGTAATGCAGTTTTTCCACCATTTGTTTTTAGTAAAACATCTTTCATCATTATTGCTAAGGCCTCTGTTCCTCCTTTCTGAAGTATTCTGTTAGCAAAGAGGTGATATTGCTGTCTTCCCTCCTGTCAATATTTTGTTGTTGCTTTGTTTATAGTTTTGTTTTTTCCCACTTTTTCCACCTTTAGGGGTTTCTCAAATGGTGTCTGAATGAGATACTCCATGGGTGAAAGTTCTGCCACTCTGTTCACCTCTAAATGTGTTAAGACTGAGTTTGTTCTTTCCTTGCTGATGCTTTGTTCTTCATAAAACACAGAGCAACAGTAGTACAATACATATAATATTCTTGAGGATTTTAGTGCTCCCCCTAGAAGAGAGAAATTCAGGTATTCTACCACCTTTTGTCCCAGGTGCTACTAACTCCAGACCTAGCACAGCACAAGAAGAACAAGTAAGCTCTCTGTTTTGCTGTGTCTTCCCAGATACCAGGGCTGCTGTGCTTTATTTTTTTTCTATTTTTACAAAGGAAAGCATATCATAGAATCATAGAATCACAGAATGGCCTGGGTTGAAAAGGACTGTAATGATCATCTAGTTTCACCCCCCCTGCTATGTGCAGGGTTGTCAACCAGTAGACCAGGCTGCCCAGAGGACAGACCACCAACATACAATGATCATATCAATGCTAGGCACTTAGGCCCCCATTTACTTTGGGAAAGTCTTCACAATTCAGCATTAGCAAATGGGTTTTCTAAGGCAGTTGCTGCAGTGATGTCTTTTCTTTTCCCTGAAGGAAATGGTCTACAGAACCATTTTGTGAATTTATCTTAAGATTTCTGACTAAGAGACTTTCAGTGAAGATTTAGTGTTTTATAGACACAAAGGTTTCAGACTGGAGTACTTTGAGTAGAAAAATGAAGCATTCCTGACAACAAATAAAGAAAACACAGGAGACTGGTCCTAAAAGAATATTTTTCCCCCCAGATACTGTTTTCAATATAAAACTGTTTTTGAAAGTAAAAAAATAAAAAATAAAAATGCAGGCAATGTTCTGGAGACCTCAGAAAAGTCAGATCAAGAACTATACAGATATATCTTATTTACCCCCGAAAATGGCTGGAGAGCCTGGTATTTCTTTTATACAAGGATGTCTGTTACACTGATCTGCCAACTGAAGTTAACAAAATACTCCCACTGGTTTCACTGTGTGATAGATTGAGCCCTGAGGGCTCTGCGTGGTTGTGCAGTCGAGTTCTGACTAGCTGTGTGTGTGTTTGCTTGCTTCTAACCCATCTAACCTTGCCACACAGAGAGTGTTGGTAAGCCACACAATGCAGAGCATGCAAAACTAATTTTCAGTAGAATATAGCCCTTGTGGGTAAATAATTTAATTCTCCTCCCCCAGGTACTGTGTTAGAAACAATATTCGGCATAAACTGATTGTATAGATAGCCTGATTGTAAAGCAAGATTAATATGAAAAGGCAAGAAGTCTGTAATAAAACCTACTAACTTAAATCATCCACATTTGTATACAAGCATTCATATTTAGCAACAGTCCCAAGGCTGAGATTAAAGCTGTTTGGTAGGTTACTTCAAGGCCTTTTTATTGCTAAATCTTATTATGTCTCTAAAATGTAGAAATTAATCACCTGTCATCAAAGCTACAGTGGATTATTGACTTCTAAATGTCTCTACAAAGTGATTCATGACAGAATGAAACAGAAGACTGAACTAGCGCTGAAATTCTTTTTGCATGTGATAAAAAGGGTCTATTAAAAGTGTTTGAACAAATGCTGGCTATTAGGTAATCATCACAAAGGATTTTGTTATCAAAATGTGGTGCTTCTTGAATAACCTTATTCACTTACATAGATTTGCAACACCAATCCTCTAATGGGGAAGTTATCTGGAGAATTTAGCTTGTTCATCTGAGAAGCCTGACGGTAGGCAAATTGCAGCAGGATCTTCTGAGCTACCTTTGAGTCAGTGGTGGTGAAAAGTTTTGTTTTTTTTTAATTCACTCCCAGGTATTGCAACCCCAAATCATGTCAGTGTTCCAATTCAGAATCACTGTGATGTGACAGGAAAATTTCTTTCGATTTGAGTATTTTGCCATATATTCATTGTCGGTTGTTCTTCGAAATTTGTCAAAAAAACCACGAAGATGTGCTGCTGAGGGCTTTTGATTGAGTCAGGCTGTTTCTTGAAGGATTGATAACTGCCCCATTTAGTTATAGCTATCGTGTTTCCGGATAGATAGATAGATTCGGATAGATGTGACTGTGTGCTGTAATCTGGGGATTTAAAGTGCATTTGCAAGCATTTACAGGAGAAATCTTTAGATCCCAGACTGCTCCGGCTAAATCTGTGTGTGTTCTACACAAAAAGGCTTCTGGAAATCATAGAATCATAGAATGGCCTGGGTTGAAAAGGATCACAACGATCATCTAGTTTCAACCCCCCTGCTATGTGCAAGGTTGCCAGCCACTAGACCAGGCTGCCCAGAGCCACAGCCAGCCTGGCCTTGAATGCCTCCAGGGATGGGGCATCCACAACCTCCTTGGGCAACCTGTTCCAGTGCGTCACCACCCTCTGTGTGAAAAACTTCCTCCCAATATCTAACTTAAACCTCTCCTGTCTCAGTTTAAAACCATTCCCTCTTATCCTATCACTATCCACCCTCGTAAACAGCCTTTCCCCCTCCTGTTTATACACTCCCTTCAAGTATTGGAAGGCCACAATGAGGTCTCCCCCGAGCCTTCTCTTCTCCAAGCTAAATCAGAAGAGAAGTCCTCAGCACAGAGAAACAGATACATATTTTGTCTCCGAAAAGGAAAGCACTAAAGATAATTCCTAAGAAAATCAACCCGGCAAGCGTGTTGATTCTGGATGGATATTCTAGGTGTTTTGCAGTAATGTTAGTTCAAGCTTATGACAAGTTTATGCCTTTGGAAAGGCATTTCTTTAATGGCTTTTAAGAATATGTTTCTGTCAGTCACATTATGGGTCAGCAGAGTTTGCCTCAGTTTTCTGCTTCCTACAAGCAGGGTGCAAAGCTGAAGATTACCTCCCCCCTGAAATTTTGCAGCATGGGTTCTCTTGCTGAGTCTATGCAGTCTGGCAACATCTGTGCATGAGCTTGTTGCCTACATGCACTATAGGACAGAAACTCACCAAGATTTTGCTTAGAACCTCTTTTACTTCTAATACCAGGTGGAGGAAAATGAAGGAAAATATCTTTAGCAAGACCAAATATTGTGCTTTTTGTTACGAGACTGGGCATAAGGGAGGCTGTAATTACGAGGAATAATGAAACAGCTTTTTTTTTTTTTTTTGCTTTAATTTACATTTTAACCCAGAATTTCTTTCTACTTGTGTTTTTATTACCCTTTATCTACAGGCTGTCTGACTTAGCTGCTAAAGCCAAAAACCTGGAATTCCTACAGTCATCCTGCCTTGTCTTGACTTCCAAAGGGCTCAGTAACTCCATCTTCCTCTATACTTTCTTTCTATCTATTTGTAGAGGAAAAAGTGGTGACATTGATTTGGATAAAAATGAAAATATTTCTGATGGCACCATGTGGAGTCAGACAATTTGGGCACTTAAAATGATTGCCTCTGTTCAATCTGACCTGCTCAGACAGGGATCTGTGTGTGCATGTGTCTTTGCCTGCTTCTTATGTCTGCAAATGGCTCTTTTTGGAAGTCTTGAGTGTGTGAAGGGTTTTCCCCCTTGCTCTCTGTCAGCTTTTTTCCTCTTTCTTCACTGCCCTGACTGGATAGTTCATTTTGAAGTCCTGCAGGTAAACTGTGGTTAAAGCTATTATGTGAAACTTCGTCAGATGTGCATGTGTGCTATACACACATACTAATGTGTGTTTATAGTCCCTGTAAAGACTTCAGATTACCGATAAAGAGAATATAAAAAAGTGTTCATATGTGGACATGCCAGTACAAGCAAGTTTTTTCTGTCCTTATCTCTGCCTTTCTCTGTTTTAACTGTCATTGCCGTGTTTAATAATTAAATACAGATTTAAATGTTTCTGTTAGTGTGTTCTTATGAAAGTGCTTGCAGTCTTCCCAGCCAATCCACATTTCCAAGAGTTTATAGTAGCACTGTGTGGGTCACAGGTGTTGGTTGGAAGATAGCCCTGAAGATCATCTAATGCAACCTTCCGCTCACTATGTGCTATTGCCAACAGTGGAGCACATTGGCCAGGGCTTTGTCTCACTGAGTGCTGAAGACCTCTCCGGATGGATGTGCCACAAATGGTTGGGGGAACCTGTTCCGTCTAAGAATTGTTTTCTCCTAATGCTCATCTTGAATTTCCCAAACAATGACCTCTGGCCCTTGGCCTTTCTTACTGGCTGCTACTGACAGAAATTTGGCTCCATCACCTGTGTAGTATCTCTTCTAGTGGTTGTAGGTTGCTTGATCACCCCTAAATCTCCTCTTTACCACAATAAATGAAGTAAACTCCCTAAATCTCTCTTCATAAACTGTAGGCCTCTGACCAGATTTGTTGCTGTCTACTATAATCTTGGGATCCCTCTTCAGTTTCATCATGTCACTTCTACACTGGGGAACACACACTAGACACTGCATTCTGGGTGGGTGCAGCCTGCTCACCCAAGCTGTATGCAGGGCATGTTGCTCCTAATGCAACCAAGGATGTTTTCACCTTACTTACGGTGAGCTACATTCTTCACTCATATTGATAGTGTCTATTGAAAACTAGTTTGTCATTAAAGTTCAACAGGGCTGTCCATTGGAGAGTTACAGCTTGGCTTGCACTGATATATTGCATAATAGAGTTATTTAACCATGAACAGAACCTTGCAGTTTTTCTTAATGAACTTCAGGAGATTTTTGTTTGCCCAGTCCTCAAATTTATCAGAGAGCTTCTGGATCAAAGCTCAGCCATTCACTGCGTCAGCCACCCTCTCCAAATTTATTTGCAGATTTGCTGAGGATGCAATCTGTGTCATTGTTCACATTATTGAAGAAGATGTTGAAAACCCCAGTATTGATTCCTGGGATATGTTGCTTGTTACTGGACACCAGCCATATGTTGAAGCATTGATCACTACTCTTTGGG
The DNA here is from genome assembly GCA_016647715.1 of Pavo muticus. Classification (NCBI taxonomy): domain Eukaryota; kingdom Metazoa; phylum Chordata; class Aves; order Galliformes; family Phasianidae; genus Pavo; species Pavo muticus. Next base: position 1,266,911 of record JACDJE010000257.1, on the reverse strand, counting down.
CATGCTAGTACAGTATTCAACACACTTGACAGTCTAGTCCGCAGAGTATTGCAATTTATATAATGTACTGTCTCCTTAGGGATATTTTCTTTCCCCATTTTAGAATAGATAGCAACGTGGAAATAGTAACAACTTAACATGTAATATGTGTGGCCAGTGATGAATTCTGTGACAACATGGACCTCATGCTCTATTCAGCACAGTTCTGGGGGCCGAGTAACATGCCACTTTAAAGCAAGCATGATAGAAGAAGATACTCTTCTTAATTTTCTGCTAAAAAATACTGCTAGCTGTCAAAATAGGTACCCATTTTCATGGAACTTAGGGCTCTGATAAGGTGAATAGAAGCTTACCTGCGCATGTAGGGTTATACATATTTTGTCCTAAAATCTTTATGCTTAATATGAGCAAACACATCACATTACATGGCTATCTTGTGACAATGATGTAGAAATGTAGATGAAAGTAAAAGTTATTAAGATTCAGAGATGAATGACAGACATCATAGCTAACTAATATCTGCAGCAAATCTGAGAAATTCATTTCTTCACCATTTGAAATAAACCACAAATGCTGTCTGAAAGCCTCGTACTGATAGTTCCAACTTCTTGTGCATTTTTAGACAGAATAATTGAAGTATACTTTGTTATTTTGAATAAACATCAACCCCTTCTCTTAGAAATATGTTAGGAATATGTTCCTTCTAATCTTATGAAGCTATGATTTTTAATTTTAACTTTTATTCAAAAAGTTGGTAAAAAAAATTCTGCATAAAAGCCAAGGTGTGAATTCAGAACTGGCCTATGACTACACAGATGCAACAACGTGGTGTGCTAGCTGAAGCTGATTTGAAGAACACCTGGCTTTGTCACTTTGCCAATCTACAAGCTGGCTAGAGAGCTTGGCCTACAATGAGCATGCTTCAGAAATTCAGGGGCTGTAATTACCTGTAATTACTTCTAGTTCTTCTAGGGTCTTCTGCATTTTATAGGCTCCCTCTTTCCTGGATTTTGATTCCTTTTTTTCCTGTGGACATCAATAAAAGCTGAAGAAGAAGAAAAGAACAAAACACTATACACATTCTTCTCCTCGCTGCGTCTTCTCAGTTTGTCTGCAATAACACACATATGGAAGAGGAAAACAATCATAGAACCATAGCATCATAAAGGTTGGAAAAGAGCGCTAAGATCATCTAGTCCAACCATCAGCCCATCACCACCATGCCCACTAAACTACATCCCTCAGTGCCACATCCACACATTTCTTGAACATCTTTAGGGACGGTGACTCCCACCACCTCCCTGGGCAGCCTGTTCCAATGTCTCACCACTCTTTCTGATAAGAAATTCTTTCCAGTATCCAACCTGAACCTCCCCTGGCACATCTTGTGTCCATTACCTGTCATCTCAACATACATGGAAATGGTCACTGGTATGGGAGCAAGAAAAGATCACAGGAAGATGGTATAAGGGGTTAGGGACATGCTCAGTTATGCACCAGAACCAAAAGAAAGAGAAAGCAAACCATAATGTGATGCTGAAACTTACCCCCCTTCTGAAGTATGAAAAGGGGACAAACCCTGAAGGTCATGGTGATAATTAGGGCCCACTTGCCTCCCTTGGCTCCCATGGCTGCTTTCAGCACTGGTTGAGTTGATTCTCAGGTTCTACTTCAGAACCATTCAGCGTCCTCTGAGCAGATATGCTCCCTGTGGATTCATGCAGATAATCAATATCCATCATATCTGTTCTTGTATGAAGCAGGGAGTTTTTAGACAGTTTGTATCCATGAGAAATCAGGAGGTCCTCCACACTGAACATGTTGTGCTGGTTTCACTCAGAGCCATGCTATCGGAAAGCTCTTTCCAGCAAGACCCATCACAAAAAAAAAAAACAAAAAACTTGAGACAGAATGAGGATGGTTACAATAGTCTGGATGACTTCCAAGTGATATTTTCCTCACTGAGTGGACGTACGTGCATGTGTGTGCATCTGTTCAGGGGAAGTGGACATTTTTGTTACTATGAAACATTTGTATACCAGGCAAATGAATGTACATAAAATTGCTTGTGCTGAGAATGACAGGAGATCTCTTTTTGGTCTTTCATGTGAAAATGGAGGTTGTAAAGGGTCCTTGTGCTTTATTCTGTAACACAAAGATGATTGCTAATATGTGCATGAAAAGCTGGAGCAGGTAGTGACTTTTATTGAAATATCTTTTGAACTAATTAGCTTTATCAAAAGTTTTGTAAAATACTTTGTGTCTGGAACATTTATTATTATGTGATCTTTAATGAATCAGTTACTACATATTAGGTGAATTTATTGTGAAAAGAATTATAAATTAGGATTTGCAGTTACATGTCATAGAATCATAGAATGGCCTGGGTTGAAAAGGACCACAATGATCATCTAGTTTCAACCCCCCTGCTATGTGCAGGGTCGCCAACCACTAGACCAGGCTGCCCAGAGCCACATCCAGCCTGGCCTTGAATGCTTCCAGGGATGGGGCATCCACAACCTCCTTGGGCAACCTGTTCCAGTGCATCACCACCCTCTGTGTGAAAAACTTCCTCCCAGTATCTAACCTAAACCTCTCCTGTCTTAGTTTAAAACCATTCCCCCTTGTCCTATCACTATTCACCCATGTAAATAGTCACTCCCCCTCCTGTTTATATGCTCCTTTCAAATACTGGAAGGCCGCAATGAGGTCTCCCCAGAGCCTTCTCATGGGGCAAAGATCCCTTGCAAATTTGCACTAAATTCCAAACATTATTCAGCAACCAGATTCCTTATTAAACAATGGAAGAAAGGAGGCACTGCAAAGAGCCTTTCAGACTCTCCTCTCTGCATTGCTAGCTTCTTTGGATAAAGAAGAATCTAGCTTCCTGTATAATGAGAAACCCCCTCAGACCTCGCCAATCTGGAACAAGAGGCCTGGGTTTTTGCAGCATAGTGGACATTCAGGGCACCTTTTCCCTCCAATCCTAAAATGGCAGATTGGGAAATGGTTTTCATGAGAGCCTCTAAATCACAGTGGTCCCTTTCTAATTATGGTATGCCTGTCTCAATCTTGATACAGCACCTTTGCAAAGACATTCTGCGGGCAGTGTGGCACAAAGGTGTAGTTCATGAATGACTTTACTAAATGTAATGGTATTATGCTGGTGTAAAATATGTATAAGTGAGATCATATTTAGGTTCATTAAATTAACTAATAGCTACCCTAACATCTCATAGTCCCATGGCATCTGGCACTTAGATTCATGTATTATTGGATAAGTCAGGGGTGGGGATGTATTTGTCTACTCACAGTTCAGTAGTTCAAAGGAGAATTTCTGTGAATCTGTTGTACATTTTTGTGCCCCCTGGGGCACATTCTCCCTTGTTTTCCCTACGCTAATCCATTGTAGCATCTCTGATGTCAGATGAGTTTCTTGTCCAGAGAGTGGTTTTCTCTACTGAATAGCAGATTTATGGAGAGTAAAATTTGGCCTCTTGTCCTTACATTCTTTTCTTTATTTCTTTTCAAATTAATTTCTCACTTCACTTTTGGTGGCATATTTGGCGACCCTCAAATCCTTTGCAGAGCTGCATTTTCACTGGTAGCATATGGCTGTCTAACAGGTGGAGCAGACACTCTACAAATGAGAATTTGCCTTTGGGTCTTTTCCTACTTCAGCTTCTGTGAATTTGGCTGTTGCACTTACTGCTCTAATCTACTCATCTTCTTCCAGCACATTTGTGATGTGTCTGAACAAGTTTAGAGGACTGTAACAAACTGAAAAGCCCCCATGCACAGCTTTATGGCTTTATGTTCTGTAGTCCCCTTACCTCTCCTTTCCCTCTCTTACTACCTTGGTTTTTTTGTTCATAATACACTTTCAGGTGTCACAGTACCTTTTTCTTATCTCCTACTAAGCTATCTATGCTCCTTTTTCAATGCCTTTCATCACTGATCTTTGTAAAACCACGAACTTTGCCTCAAGCTTGTATCACTGTTTGGATGCAGTATAACTGTCTCTTACTTTAGAGCAGTATTGGTGGGAAAGACTTTGAGTGTATCACCAATAGTTCAGGGGAGCCTCACCAGGCAGCCTAAATAGGGTGAGTTGGGGATTACTTTGTGTTGCTAGACGCGTGCCAAATAACTGGTGAATCTGGCCCACTACCTTTGTACATGCATATAGCATTAAGCACAGAACTGTAACTTAGTAGACAATAAGATAATGGATGCCTTAAAAATACCTATGACATTCAATACAAGATTTGAAATACAGGGTGAGTGGAAAGGTGAAGTGTTGGTGAAAGTCTTAAATCTCAAGCTGACCTTTTTTTTTACCCACAGGACTCGCCGTCGCAACTTCTGTGCTGCTCTGTGGTTGCTTTAATTTATATGACTAATGACATGAAAGATGTAAAATCTGTAAAAATACAGTGTTTGGCTGCTTAAATTAAGTTTATGAGTTTTTCTTAAGCCTGCCAAACAACTTAAATATTTCATGGCTTTCACAGGCAACAGTTCTAATATTTATAACTCTTGTGTGAAGATTTCAAAAATTATAATTACAACTCCCAGGATCCCAGATATAGCAGATGTTCAATATTTTGTATGATGTTGGCAGAAATGCTTTTCATGCTCTTTTTGATCTCAGTACTCCATGTATTGTATCTGCTACAACACACTGCTGATAAGAGAGTTTATTGTTATTTCCCTGTAAAAGACTGTAGGGCAGATTCAAGAAGGCGTATGAAGGAGAATGAAGGGTGATTCAGCCCTAATGAGTAATGAGTAACCCTGTCTAATGCATTCTTTCAAATGCCGCCTTCTTAAACGGAGAGTAGGGTGTCTCTCTTTGCATATATCCACACTGGACTTATGGAGCTAATGTGAGCCTTGCATTTTAAGCTATACCTCCTTGCCCCATTTCCTGGTGCTGATGGATCATCTAATTTCCCATTCTCTCTTGTGTATTCACCCCTATGGTGCCTGTGTTCCCTCCACGGGGGTGCAAGAATAGCCTTATTTGAGTCAGGTGTCAAAGCCCATTCACGTGTTTTAATCAGAGAGTTGATGTGTGAGTTAAGATTACAGCACTGATTGAGTTTTCCAATGCTCTGCTTGTACAGAAGAGAAATAAACTTTAAGCAGCTGGGCTTGTCTCTGGGCTTTGCTGTATTTTAGTGATATTTATTTCCTTGTTATTGTAATTGAGCTCTTTTCTTACAACTGTATATAGGTGCTCAGTAAAACAGTTAAACGGTTAAACTTCACTGTCACTCAAATGATTGCCCCACATTTATGGTGCCGTAGATATAATCAGACTGTACTCTTTACAGGCAGATTTTAATGTGGTCCACAAATGTTTTTTAAAAAAATGAAATCAGTAGGTTAATATATTATCTACAGTAGTACTGTAAATGTGTGGCAGTAGCAAATAGATAGTCCTTACCTAAATGAAATCAATTTTGATTATACAGTCATTCATTTAAACCACAATTAGCAATATACAGAGTACATTAATATTCGCAATGTTTTTAAGGATACCCTATAAAAAATTCAGGCTTCGTACATTGTATTTGGTGTTCAGTAATACCATAAAAATATCTCTGGGAATATAAAAAATTAGATTGAAAACATAATGAAACTTGAAACAACATCATTTAATGATATATGGATGTCTTCTATTATTCATGTCCATAATACAATTGTAAGAAAACTAATATACCACACCTACAGGAAGTTATGTAGTTATTTGGGTTGAAGGTGTTTTCTGCTTGTTTGTTTCTTTCTTCTGAGGTTTGCAAACAAAAACAGCTAAAAATCCATAATTTTCTATTTGAAAACAATGAAATCTGTACTATAGATAAAATCTAAATATAAGGTGGATCAAATATGACAAACCCTTGAAGCCTAATGAGATCATCCGGAGCAGAAAATGATAACTACATAAAATGTCATCTGATGTCATCTTGGTGACATCAGATCTGATAAAGATACTGTGGACAACAGTCAGCTATGGGTGGTTGTATGACAGCTAATGTTCAGTTTGTTTGTGAACTTGAACACCACTACTAGAGCAGTATAAACAGAATTAAAGCACTATTGCTTAAGGAATGTTTAAGAGTATTGTTTTCTATACTGTATGTAAATTGAGTTTACAAAAATTGTTCTAGGGACTGTACAGACAACTGAAGATGCAAATTTAGTTATGTATTTTGTATTTGTCTCCTAATGGAACACTATAGAAATCAATCCATTATGGAGTTGGATGTCTAGAACCATTGCAAAGGTTTTTGGCATCGCAGTCAAACACCCTTTCATTGGTTTCCCTTTCCCATCGCCATCCTTTCACAACTCTTGGAATTACGTTTTCTAACTTTTATATGTATGGAATGGATAATCCTTTTGCTTCTCTAAGCTACAGATTTATTTCAGCACAGATATAAACATTGATATTTGCTTTGCTGCAGTTGCAGTACTTTTAATACTGTGATTTTAATACTAGCATTGTTTGCAACAGAAAATTATGTCCTCTGAGCTAGAAGCACTGGGTTCTCCTGCCAAGTTGGAGTTACAAAAATGCTTTTAAGTCTGTGTCTCAACAAAAGATACACTACCATCCACAACTGATGCAGAGGAGTTACTCAGAAACCTGTAAAATTAACAGCATTGTCACGGCTAGTGAACTGAAAATGCTAATTAATGAAGCATCATGGACTGTGGGATGAGGCAAGATTCATAATGTCCCAGCTTTGCCATTTAGTTCAGTCTTGAAGATTCTCTATTTTAAACTAACTGAACCTATGTATCTGGCTGAGCTTTGTTCAATAGTCTGTCCAGAGAGCATTTTTGCATACTTTTATAGCCTTCTGGAAGCCTTTAAATTTTCCAGGACAAAGTTGTTATGTATGGGCATTATTAAACTCATGCTTCACTCCAGAAAATCCTGTTGTTTTCACATTTCTTTTCTTTTCTTTTTTTTTTTTTTTTGCAACAGCTCTATCAGTTACTACAAATGGTAGTAACTAGTGTGGTATCCTGTGAAGTCCCTAAGATATGCTCTATCTTTGACTACTGGAAACGTGCAGACCTGAAGCCATAGCACTGTGAAGGAAAGCTCGTCTTTGCAGTTGCCATTGTAAGGACTATGTGAAATGAAGCAGAGGCTGTTTCTAAAGAGCATAAAAATGAAAATGCAGATTGCATTCCCGTCCCCCAAAGTGCTGTAAACATGCATGCATCCATTAATGTTTGTGAAATTTTCTGACACTTTTTAGATGTGTCATAAAAACAAATCCTATCAAGGAAAATATTTTTGAGGTGAGGTTTGAATGTTGCTCAGTAAATTAGGCTTTGGACTGTATTCTGAAATATGAAGCTAAGAGGAAACACAGACAAGCTGTCTCATTCGTGCAGCATTGTCCATGTTGTAGACCAAGTAGGGAAGTCTTTCCAATGGAAATGTATTGTGCAATTGTATAATTAAAACCTAATTACAACAAAGATGCCAAATGAAGCAAGACATTTTTTTTTTTAGAATTCATTTCCAACTCTTGATGATTCCACTTTGGAACCTTGAAGTACAATTTATCATCAGAAAAACAGCCCTCTAAACTCTGCCTCCAAAATGGGTGAAGCTAGCGTAACAAGTTACGCCTGTTTCTTGGAGAGGTGCTCACCCCTTCACAGAACGTATTCAATTGTTGTGGAGATTTCACATTCCTTTGCTCTGGATAGTAATTAATCATTATTTTGCAGCTCCTTTTTAATTATGTGATTGATGACTTCTGATGTGTCAAGAGAAAATGAAACAAATGGAAATCAATTGGAAAATGAAACTGGAATGAAAACAAACACTGTGAGCCCCCACAGCACATAGAAACAAAAGGGGTGGAGGAGTTTTTTGCATCAGATAGACAGAATCCTTTGAATAGTACAAGAGCAGTAGTTACAATTTAGAACTGCAGATAACTAAAGTCCTTTTCTTCTCTTGGCTTCTTGTAATCCCAGTTTGTGTAGTCTAGCTTGTTTCTCATGCCTATGATTATAGCATAATGAGCGACAAAGCATTGTACGGCAGAAGGGACATGGCTGGAACATTTAATTATTAATAACCAGAGTTTTTAACACTCTTTCTCCCCACCTTCCTCTCCATCTCCACACTGAGACTATAACAAGACCACGATTGAGCGTTAGTTGAATCTGCTCTAAAACATTTACATCATCAGTTTTAAAAGAAATGTTGCGAATATTTATCTATTGTTCCCAGGAGCGGGACTATGTTATATGGTAATGGGTGAGCTCTCTTACTCCAGGAAACAAGATTAATATCTCCCAGAGTGAGAATGGGAAGAGTTTTGTATATGATGAACTTTGGCGAGCAAGTAATAGGAAGCTTATGAATGCAAGAAATTCAAATGGAACTATATCCCAGGGAGCAAAAGAGAGGCTAGCAGAGACATTGTTGACTTGACAATATGAACCTTAAAGGCAGAGGAACAGAGGCAGTTCAGGATGTCAGCATCTCATAGCATCTTTGAGAGAGTGGTGAAAGAAAACAAAAAAAGAGTAGGGGGTCCCCACTGCACATGCTGCAGCTAGAAGTCAGGCAAAGACAGAAGTGCAAATGGCGATTGCCAGGGCACATTTTTCTATTTCTGAGTAGGAGAGTAGAAGTAATGAGCAGCAGGAGTCTCACAGTTGTGGGACTGATCTGCAGGAGAAAGGGAACCAATTGTGGTGGGAATGGGATTCATCAGATGGCTTTTCAAGACATTTTACAGTCTGCTGGGAGGTCTGGCCTCTCTTATCTTTGGGACCTTGTAAAAATAGTTCTGAAATAAGGATAACTGAACAGAGGAATTACACTGTCCTTCTTCAGTTCTGTTGGGACTACTTTGACTTATTCTAGGTTTGGTTTGGTTGGTTTGATTTAGTTTAGTGTTATTTTCCTTTCTCCCTCCTCCAAGGTAACCTAAAAACTTGATAGAAGATTTGATTCATAGTTTGACAAAGGACAGGTTTAATATGCCTGTATTGCTTATATCTGTCTTCATTTCTATAAGCCAGCATGTTCTGTAGGTTCCTGCTGACACACAAAACTTGTGCCTAGCTGGGAGGAAATTTACTTCACACCATTCACTTTGCTATTGAGGTGATATTATCAGTGGTTTCACAAGAAAAATTTCTTTAAATGGATGTATAAATCTCATAAATGGGGAAACAGTTGCTCTGATTTGTACTTGGTCTAATAGTAGATATTTGGTGAATGAAGAGATTGCTTTGCAACAGTGAAGATACCAGATCATTGACATTTAACCCAGTGACTCTTGAGCCTAATAGCAGGTCATTGATGAAAACACAATTGGGATTTTCAGCTTATCTTCTTTCAGATGGAAGCTTATATCATCCAAAACAATTACACATACACCGTGTGTAAATGTACAGCTGGCATCAACTTACATTTAAAGATGAAACTGAGAATATCCTAAACAGGAAAAGTCTACAATAATATTAAAATTTTATCATTGCGTGTCATTGACAAAAGATAGCTTAGTACTAATGTTGGAGATTATTTGAAGGACTGGTAGACTCAGGGGATCTGTAATAGACAGGAAATTTCTCATCCATAACTCGTTTCACTCAGCCCAGGTCAGGTGCAGATAAAAGTCGTTGCTTGACACATATTTGTGTTAGTCAGTGTACAATGAGCTGAAGCTGCTCCTTCAGTAATACAGCACAAAACCCATCACCGGTATATCAAACCCAATGCCAGCACAGTCAGAATATACAAATAAAGTAGCTGAGATGCAGTACTGAGAGTACCTGCAGCTGGAGTCAAGGCAAACCCCCATGAAGATAAGTTTCTATAAACCTATGGCTCCTGACTAAATTGTCAGAGATCTAGTAACCTGAGAGCTCTCCTGGATACTTCTCTTGTGGTTGGAACGATCCTTGCAGCTGCCTCTGATATCAGCTCTCTAGTGTTAAATGAAGATAAGCTCCCCTTATAAGCTTGTAGAATATGCCCTATGAGGAGAGACTGAAGGAACTGGGGCTGTTTAGTCTGGGGAAAAGGAGGCTGAGGGGAGACCTTATTGCTCTCTTCCAATATCTGAAAGGTGCTTACAGCGAGGGCGGGGTTGGTCTCTTCTCACTGGTGACAGGTGACAGGANAGGGATGGGGCATCCACAACCTCCCTGGGCAACCTGTTCCAGTGCGTCACCACCCTCTGTGTGAAAAACTTCCTCCTAATATCTAACCTAAATCTCCCTTGTCTCAGTTTAAAACTATTCCCCCTTGTCCTATCACTATCCACCCGTGTAAACAGTATGTGATCATCTGTTGTCATTTTAGGCATTTTGGTAGGAGCCGACCCTATGCTAGGGTAAGTGAATGAATCCTTTCCTTGAAGTGACTGTTTTTTCTATGGCTTTACAGCTTAGGATAGATTCCAGATAGTTAGCTAAAGTTACACATGCTGAATCACACACTGTATCTAAGTCATAGCTCTCTGTTGTTGTACTTACCATTTGAAAGTTGAAAATATGCCTAATTCCAGCACCTTTCCACGCTTCAGAATAAATCAGCCATGGGAATCTGTCTGAGCTGTGCACAAAGTAATGACAGGCTCTTGCAAACTCAGATAGATTTTATGGCAGTTCTATTTAGCAGTTGTTTGCGGTCATGTTTTGTTTAGAAATGCACTGTATGTCTTTATTCATTTGTAGCTTTCTTATTAATTTCTTTTCATTATAATTTACTAAAAGCACAAACTCCTTGGATTCTATGCATAAATATTATTGTCAGCTTGATTAGGGAAGTTTTGGAATAATATCTATCTAATTTATACCAGTAAACTAGCACACAGAATCTAATCTTAGCAATGTGGAGAAATTCATAGGCACCTGATAATAAAAAAAGGAAGTGTAGGAAAATAGATTGGAGCGAGCCAAATGCTTGGGTTTGTTCTGCAATCTATCATTAGTCTTAACATTTTATTTTCTTCCATTCTGATCTGGCCATGAATAGACACTGTAGTTGTAGTATGGTTGTATATATGTAATATAGGTTTGCAGAAAATATTGTTTATTCTGGATTTTAATATTTCAGAGCTGCGCTTGACAGATCTTTATATGAACATACATTTTGATGCTTCCTTGAAGTTAAGTATCTATGAAGTTTTTGAAGGACTGTTTTTGCTTGTTGTTTAAAAGGAGTTCCTTTGTACCAGATGCCAGGTGTAATTTACGTTAATGTTAATTAACAATATTTGAAGCAAATCATGATAAATAGATGTCCCCCCAAACATTATGCATATAGTTGTCTAAGTAATCTGATGAGTAACGAATCAAATTAGCAAAAGCTTTGCCAGTGTTGAGACATAGGTCTTTATTAGAAGACGTATACATCATTTCAGCTGTGATATTTTTTATGCTTATTATTTTGATCAAATCTGCATCACAAAATTACAATGAAGAAATTTACTGCCTTTGGAAACTCCATTTCTCTCTGCTTCTGCAGGGTAAGCTTTACTTCTCCTTCTTGCATATACTAGATTAAAGGAAATCTGAATTTAAAAAATAACACAGAAATAGCTTGTTTTATATAAAACCTTTTTTAAAAAGCTCTCTGTTTTCATAAAAGCAGCAAAATCAGATTTGGCCATCTGTGTTTAAAATATATAGAAATGTCTTCTCAAACTGCATTAGCAAGAAAAACATCATTTCTATGCGTTTTGACTTTGACCTCCCTACCACATGCTATCTGATGGACAAAGGGAAAATACACGTATATATTTATATTGTGTCAGTATTACATTTTATAGCAAAGGATAAATATTAGATGAATTTCTACCACCCTTTGTTTAGCTATATGGGGCTCAGCTGCGTTGCTTCTAACCCTAACTACATCACTTCAAATTACCAGTAAATTAACAGAGTAACACTTGCAACCTTACAGCAGATTTGATCCAAATAGTCTTTAAATGCCATTTCTGTTCCTATTAACCTAAAGATCGGCATAGCAGATATTTTCGTAAGGCTGCCCAGCAATACAGGGCATTAATGGCTAAGTTGTGACAGCACTTTTCATGATGATTTATGATTCAGTGTTTAACTTGATTACTCCACTGCTGACTCTGAATACTATTTCAATTAGTGCACAGAAGGTCACATCACAAATATTCCTCTATAATCTATTCCTATTAACACTAATACACAGAGTAACCAAATCTTTTCACCCTTGTTGATTCGAATCATCCATAGCACTAACTGCAGGCTTGTTTACTAGTTTACTGCTCTGGACACATCCGAAATGGTAATTTTCAGTCCTTTGAGTATCATTAATGGCTGTACCATGACACTGTGAATAAAGCATTCCTTTGCTGCTGTGTGTACATTAATAATTATCAAAGGCTGGGATATTTTAAATAGAAGGTACACTTTCAGAAAAGGACTCCTGTCTAAACTGCTATTTTGCAGCTAATCATGAAGGGGAAAATAATAAGAGAAGATAGTTTAGAAACAAAACAGGAAAGGTTGGTTAGTATAATGCAGGATGATGTATAAAGCTAAAACGCTGTGGGTAGGAGGCTCAGTAAAGATGGGATTTGTAAGCCATGTTTTGCCTGACATCTGACATCACGTTCCGGTGTACACCCATATAGGCACTGATGTTAGGCAGCTGAATCACACTTTAGATCTCTAACTTTTGGTTGGTCCAGGTTGAGTGCAATGATGGGCTGTGCAGAGGTATCACACGTTCTCTAGCTGAAGAGCTGTGTTACATCAGTGATTATAGTTTTTACTGAGCAGAGGGGTGAATAGAATTTTCTGGTGTGATGGATAGGGCATTAACTGAGCAGTAGGGTGGGACTACTACTAGTTCCTGCTGCAAAGACCACCTGAGTGTTTAATACATGTTGACATCATGTTAATATCAATGCCCTTATGGTAATAACCTGAATGTCTAGCCTTTGAGGACTTTTAAAAATACAAATAAAAATTTTATTAGTGCTGTTTTGAAGGACAATATGTTATCTGTCCTACTTTTTGAAGAACATTTTTTTTCCGTGTCTGTGGATGGACAGTGCTTCAAATTGACTAACTTTAGTGGATGTAACTACATTAGCATTTCATTTCAGATCAGGAACAAAGTATCCTCATCGCTCCCACTTTCGATGCTGTGGTTAATGCTGTGGAGCAGCTGTAGAGGGCACAAACTGTACCCCCTTTTGAATGAAACTAGCTCAGAAGATGTGGTCTAGGAGCCACATAATGAGCTCCATCTACTAATTTGTTTTCACCATGTGGATCAGATTAGCCCAAAATAAAACCTCACCAAATCATTTCTGTGTACATAGGTTCTCAGCACCAGCTGTTTTGCTCTAAAGACGCACTTGTTCTGTCCTGCAGTACTTGATGTAGCCATTAAAACTCTGAGTATTAAACATCTAGGAGTCACCCATTCTAATCCAACATATCACTTTGATTTAGTACTAATTAATACTTTGATTTGTTAGCAATGTATACATCAGTTAGGGAATGCGAGTGTTTCAAAACTGAATTCAATTACTTGTTACATTAATTATTTTATAGATAACTTTCTGGTTTTTTTCCCCCAAATATTTCATTCACAGCTAGCTAACACAAATCTGTTGTTAATTTGCACACAGATGTCACTCTCTGCAGGACATAAAAGCAAAGCAGAGATGGCCAGCAGTACTATATCTTGTTGCATCATACTTACAGAAGGAGCCTGCCTTTCATGTTTGTTCTTTGTAAAACAAAAGCAACATCTCTGGACAGAAAACATACAAAGTCCTGATTTTCTGTTCACATATTTATACAAAGATATTTAGTTATTTGTTGCAGTGCATGTACTCTTTTTGGAAAAATGCAAATTTACTGAAAATGGAGAAGATGGAATAATTTCTAGAACAGTGGCATTGTTTCCCTCTGTGCCACAAAATGTATGACTACAGGTTTGGACAATTCTGGGGGGAAAAGAAAATGGTGATGTTGTCTTTTCCTTAGGGAAATGAGAGCAAGTTTTATCGTGCTGACACTTCCACCAAACATTCTAATATGAACTTCTGTTAAAAAGTGTTTGTCATATTGGTGGTAGGGCTTGGATTGAGGTCTAGTCGTTTACACAGGTATATGAGAGCGGAAAGAGAAGAACTGACTTTCAGGAATTAGTGCTTGGGAATAGCACAATGGTGACTGTAGGTGGAGGTTTAAAACAATCTGACTTACGCTGAGTTGTGTGCTTTAGAGAAAGTCCAGGTTTAGTGTGATATGAATTGAGGGATTAGTACTACTTTCTGCAGATACTTCATGCTGTAACAGTTTGATGCCCTGTCCCTGGAGGTGTTCAAGGCCAGGTTGGATGGGGCCCTGCGCAGCCTGGGAGGTTGGTGGCTCTGCCTGTGGCAGGGGGGTTGGAGCTTGATGATCCTTGAGGTGCCTTCCAACCCAAGCCATTCTATGATTCTGTGATTCTATGATTCTATGATTTATTCTCTTATACTAACCTTTTTTTTTTTTTTTTTTCCACCCCCTGTGGTAAATATCAAGGGGCATCAGTAGCAAAAACACTTTTACATTTTGATACTTTCTGTAAACTTTCTTATTGTTCCGATTCTTCTTTTCCAAGTGATCTGAAAAGGGATAAAACTGTACCTAAAAAGCATTTTCTGTGATAATTGCAACTAAATGACAGAACTTAATTTCCTAAAATAATCACTGTAGTAGGTCTTACAGGACAGTGGAAAAAATCCTCAAACTAATGAAACCAACATCCATATATTTCTTGCCCAGTTCACAACCAAATTCTAAAAAGTCTTCAGACAGTTCAGAGGTGTTTATGGTTAAGTACTAAAAAGCAATATTTGTCAGCATATTTATAGAAAAGGAGTTGGAATTTATTGGATTAAAGTAAGCATAACTACTTCTAGTACTTGAGTGAATGTGGGGACCACTCTTGGTATATGTATCAAAAAATGCCAGTCCTTTTAATATGCATTTAACATTTAAACATCCTTATGGAAGGTCATATTGTTTCTTTAACAAATACGCCAACATTTTCAAATGTCAAAAGTGGTCTGAATCAATGCAGAAGAGAGGGAATGGGAAAAGGAAAAGGGCAGCCTGGAGGCAACATGTGCAGAGATGGACAGGGGAAGGATAGTTTGATAGGAATAAAGAGAGAAAGAAATGGCAGAGGCAGAGCGGGAGACATGCTGTGGGTAGACATTACCAAAGATGGGGAAGGAAATCCTATATGCACAAAAGGCTACTTCTCTCCAAAGCTTCCAAGAGAATTTCTGAGCTGCAAACATCCCTTGGTAGTGCAGGAAATGGTTATACAACTGACAAAACAGACATCTCACTCCCATTGGAGTCTAAGTTCAGAAGAACTCTGGGAATTGCCATTACTTTAATGAACCTCAGCAAGGGTGCTGAATTAAGGGTACATAGGTGCTTTGCACTGGTACATGAATCTTTGTGAATTAATTTTTCTATGATCTGTTTTCTGTAGGTAATTATTCTTTCTGGGCATTTGTTGTCTTTGTTTTTGTTGTTTGTTTGTTTTTTTTTTTCCTAGTGCAGAGAGTATCTCAGCTAGGAGAAACAGGGAGAAGCATGAAAATTGATATAGGAAGTAGTTGACTTTCTCACATCAGTTGAAAGTTCTAAGCAAACAAACAAAAATCCTGCAACATTTTAACTTACTGGCTTCAGTTGTTAATAACTACAAGTATATAAAGGCATAAACTGAACAGTGAAAATCCTCCTCCTACAACTTGAAAATCTTCTCTGCCAACAATTTGATTATGTTCTATGGATACGTAAAGATGGAATTAAAAGGAAAGATCCTTTATCAGCTCCTTTTTGTTTGTGTATTTTTTGTCATAGGATCCATCTGAATATGTCGAAAATCTTTACAGTGAGGTTCACAGGGCACTGGAACAAACCACACAGAGAGGCCGTGGAGTCTCCTTCTCTGGAGATATTCAAAACCCACCTGGATGCTTTCCTGTGTAGGGAACCTTTAGCAGGGGGTTGGGCTCAGTGATCTCCCGAAGACCTTTCCATTCTCTATGGTTCTGTGATTCTGTGATTCTGTGACAACTGTACAGTTTTTTGCATGTATTTTCTAGCATTTTTATAATCCTTAGAACAGTTATTTGCAGAATTTAAAAGAAAAATTGAAAAGATGAGTACAAACATTAATGCCACTCATGGATCGACAACATCATGCAAAAGAAACAGTGACAACAGGTATTTTAGAGATTTCACTGTTTTGATCTCTCCATCTCATGATTTTTTTGTGTTTGGTGGATTATCATCATTTTGAAATAATTGATATTTTCTTTTTAATTTTAAGATGCTATTGATTCGTAGCGCAGTGATTCATCACAGTAATGACATTCCTAAATCTGAAAGATTTTGAATTATTTCTTCCACAGATATTGAATTGTAACAAATAGCGTAACAAAAATAAAAATAAAAATTCAGTGGTTTTTCTTTTCTTTCTGATTGTTGAGCTTTTCAGATGCATTCTGTTTATGGTCCAGTGCCCATAGAAAAGAGAGCTATATATTCATAAAACAGATGCAAACTGAGATTATAATTTATTTGCTCTGTTCAAGAACTAGTAAAGAACTGAGTAAAAAATTAACTGTTACAAGATTCACAATAAAACCATGACTTTGGACAAAACTGGTGTCTGTTTTGTGTAATGGTGAAATATGAAGTCTTGATTCAGTTTTCTACTGCTGTGCATTAGTAACGTCCTCTAAATTACCAGGCAGGGAAACTGTGTCAGTTTTTGTCATGCAAGAAGAAATGTTTTAATCTGCTTAGGAGGTTGGTGCAGTATGAATTACTGAGATACCATGTGTGCTTAGAAACACACGGCAAATTCCTCTTGCCTGTAGAACAGCACAAAAAAAAATTATTTTATTTGTGTGGTCCAATACTGGGCATGTAAAAAAAAAGAAAGGAGTGTATGCTTTTGTATCATCTTTAGCAATGCATTTTATGTGCTGGTTAGGTATGACACTACAACAATAAAGAATGTGTACAGAACAGTTTGACTTTGCTTGTATGATACACACATCAAAGTATTTATTAAATAATTGCGATATAATCATAGAATCATAGAATCACAGAATCACAGAATGGCCTGGGTTGGAAGGGACCTCGAGGATCATGAAGCTCCAACTCCCCTACCACATGCAGGGCCACCAACCTCCATGTCTAATACTAGACCAGGCTGCCCAAGGCCCCATATTTCTTTTTTTTTTTTTTTATGTTTTGCAGTACCTGATTCATGCACAGGCTTTTTTATAACTGCAAAATAAATACCTATACTTTAAATTATTTTATCATCTCTGTACCATTCAATGGCTAAGTATAGATCCAGGTTGTAAATAGTAAGAAATAACTGAGCTCAACAGACTTGGTAAATAAAGGAAGCAGATACTGAAGGCAACAAGAGCTGAGCAGGAGAAGGAGAACACACCAAGGAAAGAAAGACGTGATACTGCTCACTTACCTGTGGAGCAAGCATGTGTGTAAAAAGAAAGGCAAGAAGGGAAGACTTGGAAAAGTAAAGATGCTATTTACATATTTGATTTTCAGATTCCACAAATATGTAAAATCTGAAAGGAATCTCAGATTTAAGAGTTAGAAATCAACATGTGAGTGAATGAATTGTCTCAACAATATCATCACTAAAGTAATGCAATGCCTGCAGCAGAAAGCCATTGAAACAAGAAAAATCACTGTTAAGGCTGCACCATGCCATATGTCCTCTAATACCTAACAACAACAGGGGCACAAAAAGCGAGTCATTAAAGTTGCACCCTATTGTGCGTAGGTATTAGAGGACATATGGTGCATTTCAAGTAAAAGTATAAAATTCCATGCATTTTTTTTCTGGCAACTGTTTTTAACATAGGAAGCTTTTGTTGCTATTTTGGTCTTCTAGGAAAACTGCCAAAATTACAGCTTTTGATAAAAATGACAAACAAACAAACAAACAAAAAAACAAACCACAAACCTTTCACACCTAAAACCTTTTGAATTTGTAATAGCTATTTACATTAGATATGCATCAGCTTTCTTACCAAGAGTCTAGAAAGCGCTCTGTATTGAAACATTTCTGACTTTTTTCACCAATTAAAGAGACTGAGTTGACACAAGATGGGAAGAAGGCTCTTTCATGGAAGTTGGTTAAAGGATAGCAAAGGGTAGGTGTCACCTGTAGGGTCAGGAGACAAGAATAGCTCTTTCATGGAAGTTGGTTAAAGGATAGCAAAGGGTAGGTGTCACCTGTAGGGTCAGGAGACAAGAGTAGCCATTGAAGAGGAGAGAGTTGAAAGGCTTGCTTTCTTTGTTTCTGAGAGGANACTTCTTTATGGAAAGGGTTGTTAAGCACTGGAATAGGCTCCCCAGGGAGGTGGTTGAGTCACCATCCCTGGATGTGTTTAAAAACTGTTTGGATGTGGTGCTCAGGGACATGATTTAGCAGAGGGTTGTTAGAGTTAGGGTAGTATGGTTAGGTTGTGGTTGGACTTAATGATCTTTAAGGTCTTTTCCAACCTGAGCAATTCTATGATTCTGATTCTATGATTTTCCTTAAAGCAGGCACTAATAATGATTGTTCCCTGCTCAAGTGTTAATTTTAGAAGATTCATATTTTCGGAACGGCTACTCTTTAGATAAAATTTAATTGAAAATTCCAGTAGCTCCAAACATCTAGGAGTCCAAGTAAGACTCCAAGATTTACACAATATGCAGATTAGATAGATCTTTCTAAACCTGACCACTTCAAAAGATTGGAAGTTTATTGGCAAGGCACAATGGGAGAGAGAGAACTTGATTTTGTCAGAACATCTTGTGGTCTGTAAAGATTTTTCTTCTGTCACTTAATTAAATAAAATGGTGTGGAGGGATTTTGTTTTACTCTCAGTGGGAAGTAAACGTGAGCTGCAGTGGTTTAAACTAATGTGTCATTTTGCAAGGGAAAGTGGACATCTCAGCTGATAAATGGTGTCTGCGAGCTCATGGGGTTTTAGTTCTTTTAACTCTTCAAAGCAGATTGCTTATACTTACTTTCCAGCTTTAATTCTGAGGAAATAAGGTGAATCATGAGTTATGGAGAAGATCAGTGTATCAGGTTACTTAACAACAGCTAGAAGTAGAGGTGATGTTGTAGCTAAGACTTTGAGAATTAGTAAATCAGAGTCAGTACTAACTCTTAAGAGGATTGTATTCAGCAGTTCTAGAGATGCAAAATACCCAAACTGAGCTAGATGTTGGCAGCATTATATGGCTCGATTATATTATAAAAACTGGCATTTTGTGTAGATAAAGTGGCACAGAAAGTGAGACTTTGGAGCAGGCTACAGGAGTTGAATTCATCTCACAAGTTGGTAGCTAACTGTAGTTAAACAGGAGTGAGATGTCTCAGCCAATATAACTAAAATATCATTGCAGTCAATACCATCAACAGTGATATCTATCTAATACCATTTGAGACATCCCAGGATATCTCAGCAGTCCCTGTCTGTCTCTCCAGAAGTGCATGCATCTCCCGTAAGTCCTATCCCGTATCTGCCATTGTATAATGTTCCCAAACTCCTTTGTTTAAGAAAATAAATCAAATCCCTGTCCTCATCCTCCCGAAAATATTGGGAGATTTGACTCCTAGTTTATCCACAGATTTATACATAGATATCTAGTTTAGGTGACTTTAACTGGGAGCTGAGTTCCACCTCAGATATCCTTTTACCAAAAAGAAGGCAGCCAGTTTTCTTGCAGCTAGCAGCTGAATTGGAAATTTACTGAATAATGTGTGGAAGGAGAGAAAGAAGTATAGTTTGATTGTCAAAGAAACATCACGCAGTGTTATATACATTAGCAGAAGCCAAACTGAGAATATGATCTCAAGTTGTTATGTCCAGCTGCCTCTTGAAAGGAAGCTTTTTTTCCCTCCCCCTGAAAGTGTCTCAGGCTTCTATTATTTCATTGAATTGAATCAAACGACCAAGGCAGCCTGGTCTAGTATTAGATATGGAGGTTGGCAGCCCTGCCTGTGGCAGAGGGGTTGGAGCTTGATGATCCTTGAGGTCCCTTCCAACCCAAGCCATTCTACGGTTCTGTGATTCTATGAAATAACTATGTCTGCAGAGGGAAATGGTTCAGAAAGCTGAGAAGACAGATATATACATATATATTTGCATTTTTCAGAATTTGTTTTCCACTGGATCCCCATAGATGGAACAGCTCATCCTGTGACCATTTGATTCTTCCTTATTCAGGGTGAGAAAAAGAAAGAGGAGACTGCAGCCTTTGCTGCAAGAACTTGGTTTTACTTTGGCTTACCTGTGTTGTTAGCATTGGCCTAAGGCATAGGGATAGGGGGAGGACAATGTATAATACCTGATAAATATATTGCTCATAAGCGATGATTATATTTTCCCAATTCTTCCTGTGTTGCATACACACTGAGCATTTATCTTGGGGGAAATGATATCCCTTAGAAGTGTCCTGGAAGACATCTATTGACATCTATTGAGAAAGCTAAAGTGTGTGTGTGAGTGTTTGCGCCTGTGTGCACTCATGTGTGGGTGTGGGTGTATGAGTGCACATTCACTTCAAGATGAATGCACACTTACCCTGAATACTTTCTCATCCTGGTGAGATAAATACATTATGAAGAAATTTATTTTAAAATACAAGCTATTTTTTTGTATTCACCATTTTTAAACATCGGTGGGATATTTTATATACTAGGTAATTATTTTTAGTAGTTTAAATGTATTTTTTAATCTTTCCTGTAAAGCTAAAGTTATTATATCAAAATTATTTTGTCCTTTCTATGTATGTACCTATCCTCATTCTGATACTATCTGAAGAACTTAAGAATATAAGCAACTAAACAAACCATTTCTCTACTTTCAAATAATTCTACTACCTATGTAACAGTCAAGCTTTGGACTGATCAATAAATAAGATTTGCAAAGATAAATAAAGGTACATTGTTGCTTTCCTTCTAGTGTGATGTGCAGAAATGATATCCGGTCTTGAATGTGTGAGAAGAGAAACCTTCAAATCTGTTGTAAAATAATTATTTTTACTGCAATTTATAACTCACTCTCCCATTTTTTTTCTATCTAGATAGCCTACTGCTTTAACAATATGTTGATCTCTTCATGTGCTAGAACATATCTGAAGAATAAAGTTATGCATATTTTCATCACAGTGCTCTGAAGAACTCTTTTAATCATATTTTGTTCGCTGACTTGGGGAAAATTTCCATATTCTTTGTTGTTAAATTGATATTTGATAAATCGGTAATCATGGCTATCTTGATTAAAACATGATTAAAATGCTCTTCAAAGTAGGAAAAAATATGTATGTTTTCATGACTTACATTGCCTATACATTTTAAGATCATTTAACAGGAAATCAGTTTCACCTCCTGAACATTTCTTCATAATGTACTGCTTATAATTACAAAACATTATTCTCAGCTGTGTTCATTTTAGGCATAGGATTCATGAGTACATAAGATCCCCAGCATGTTCAAACGTATGGCTCTGTCTTCACATACAGGACTGAACAGGATTGGGCTATGTCAAAATATATGAACTGATGACGTATGATCTGAGGCAGCTTGTTGTCCTGTGGGTTCATCTCCCACTGGTTCTACAAACACTTTATAAAAACTAGGTGAGTTTCAGCAGGAGAGTTTGAGAGAACTAAATTTTGAGTCAACTAATGCCTTTGAGATCAGAAAATGGAAGACTTGGTTCTGCATCCATAGCATATAGCTGTTGTTGAGTTATGTTGGAAGAGTATATCTATTGATTCTTCTGTAGCCACGTTTAAATTCATGAAATTGGCCTTGATGTTGCAGCATGACTTTTATCCATATGGCAATTCATGTCTCCTCTCTTCCTGGGCTGTACCAAAAAAACTGCAGAATGACTATTTTCATATGGATGGCTGAGGTCCCCTGACTTTGACAAAGCACACTTGATGATCACTAGAGAGAGCTAGGCTTGAGATCAAACCCATAATATTGGTCATTTATGGTGGCCAGGTCTCAGCCGTGTACTCTGGCTTTGTTAGCTTTTGTCCTGGACCATCTGAGTTGTTGGGTTTCTGGGGCACTTTCTGTGAGCCAGCCTCAAAGTATTCTTTGGCTGGAAAATGATCAAAGGCAGGTAAGAGATAGGAGATAAACTGGAAAAGGGTGAGAATCTCTTAAGCTGGGAAACTGAAGAAAAATGAAGAAGGTAGTGGGGAAAAAAAATCTATTGACTGAAAATAAGTTAGCAAACTAGACATCAAAGTTCCACTTGACCTAAACCATCAACAACAATGAAAACTGTGTACTCACATTATAGACTATGCCCTTCTGCACGGTATTCTGTATAGAAGATACTGTATCAGTCACATTGTAAAAGACCTAGATCAAGTTAAAAAAATAAAACCCAATAGAATGATTACAGCCGCTGCATAGAATGACAAGTATTATCAACAAAAATTAATCAGGCACATCTTTTAGTGAACTCAATTAATAATGTGCAACAACAGGGTCTCTTTTCTTAAGATGAAAATTAATTAGTAGAGGGAAGGTCACTTGGAGATGCTGACATCACTCATCAGAATGCTCTGGCAGCTCTAATTATTTGTCTTCCAGGCTTGGGTGATCAGAAATTATTGCAATACCTGAGCAACATTTTGAAAAAGCTTTGTGCATGGCTCTTTTAATTAGACCTGGTATTTGATTAATGCAGTGGAAGCATTTAGATCAGCCTCTTATCATTGACTGACTTAGAAGTTTTAGGGAATTACACCGTGCAAGACAGGGTCACTACAGTAGATTTCAGTAATTCAGACCTAAGAAAAAATCAGCTTTAACAATTTGAGTGAACATATGTATCTTTTCCTTCCTTTACTTTATCATTAGCTAAGAAAGAAATTACATATTTTTTAGCATCAAATGAAGTAAACTGCATACTGTGTGAAAATGTAATTTGTGTGTGCATAATAATACATGATTTACATTTATATATATAAATTTAAAAGCACCTGCTAAATTTGTGCAAGCTGGATTTATAGAAGATTACAGCAAAGCAGAACATTGAGCTACACTGTGTAATATGTATTGCATTGACTTTTTATTTATTTTGGCTTTATTTATACACATAAACACACACACTTGTGTGTATGCATAAATATGTAAGAATGATTTCCAGTTAGAACTGTGTGAATAATTTAGGGCAATTTTCAGCATCTTTGAGGATAGGCATTGGCTCTTGTTCTACCAAATTGATCAGGTGGTAGAGGCTATACAGGTAAATGCAAAAAATGTGGATATTATTAAACGCAATAGAAACAATAACGGATAAAATATCAGAAGAGAAGGTCAGTAGTAAAAATAATAGCTGTCAAATGGCACAACTAAACAACAAAAGCCACCATGTGCCTATGAGCTACGTGGATCACAAATGTCATTGGTAGGTGGCAACTCTCCACCTTCTGAAAACCTATTGCTGATTTTGGAAATTCAACTTTTGTTTTCTGCCCATGGCTTCAATCTGGCCAACAGATAATTTCAAAGTGTTCCTAGTGTGAATGCAAGCTTCTCATCTACTGATACAAGTACTCAGAATGAATGCTCAGCTCTTTTTATGAATCACTTTTCATTAAGAATGAAGTTTAAATTTAAAGCATATACTAATTTCCCATTTCAAAGGTAAACAAGAAAGCAAACTGGCAACTTATTATCCCCTCGTTTTCTAAAACAACCTCTTAAATGGGCACAGTTTTGCAGAAGTTAATGTAATTGTTCTGGCTGAGAACTGTATTTGGCCCATTATGTTGCATTCTCTCTCTCATTTCCTCCCAGCATGGTTTTATTGTGACACGGTTTTAAATCATAAACTTATTCACTCTAAGAGACTATAAAATAGAGTAATCAATTTTTATTTTTGATGTATTTGGTTATTTACAGCTTCATTGTCCAGCTAGGGAATATACAGCACTGATATACCACCAGTGACTAGAATTATACTCTTTTATACTGAGGCTGAATTTAGCAATAACAGCTAAAAATGAACGTATCCGGAAATGCAGTAAATTGTGATTTCTCATAAAACTGTGGAAAAAATTGCTTGGTATCCCTATTATTTAATGTTCTAAGAATATTGTGTTGTACTGTATTAAGTATAGTTAGCATCATCCAGATAGTAAAAGACCTGTCTGGGAGGAATCATATCCTGAGACAAAAATAATATTGCATAAAAACCTTAACAGCAACCCGTATCATGGAAGACAGCTTACCATGAATTTTGTGGCAGGTCTGCTTTGTTTCAATGGCCAGCTGAGCTGGCTCTCTGGGTGAAGGGGTGTTTCTCTGTTGCCAAGACCTGTAAAACTGTTCCAGACATGGGTTTCTCATTGTCCTCAAGTACTTCCATCACAAAGCAAGTGCAGCACTTCTCTGCAGAAAGGTTATGGTAAGGAACATAACCTTATAAAGTGAGCTTTTAACTTTTTTTTTGGTGATCAAATTATTGTTGAAATACAGTTTCATTCTACTAGATGGATTTCCAGAAATAAATATCCATATTTTCATATCCAGTTGCTGCTTTGAAATTCATTTTTTATGAGGGAAGAAGCCCTTTCTAGTTATTTTACTTATGCTCACAGTGTATACAAATTGGGAATAGCTATTTGGCTCTTTAGACAACACTCCGGAAAAATTCACAAACACTTGTAAGACATATTCTGAAAGATTTCATATTAAATGAAGTGAAACTTAAACATTCTTATATATATATATATATTTGCTTCGCATGGCCTGATGCTAAAAAAATGTTGAGATTTTAAAGTTATCTTTCAAAGTATAAAGTAAAGCAAAAACAAATATGGCAAAAGCATACATGAACAATTTTTCTTTTCTTATGATTTTGGGCAGTTTAAGTTGGATCCTTGACTTGTGAACTAGCTAATAACATAACTCACCTAAGTTTTGTTGTTTTCCTAGTAGAAAAGGCAGACATCCATGCTTAGGTTTCATTCTACTGTCCTACCAGTTGTAAGTTAATGTAATTCTTTGCGTAGTATGTGGTCACACCTGTTTGAATGAAACCTGTTTCAAATTTATGAGTGGAATTCATAGAATCATAGAATGGCCTGGGTTGAAAAGGACCACAATGATCATCTAGTTTCAACCCCTCTGCTATGTGCAGGGTCACCAACCACTAGACCAGGCTGCCCAGAGCCACAGCCAGCCTGGCCTTGAATGCTTCCAGGGATGGGGCATCCACAACCTCCCTGGGCAACCTGTTCCAGTGCGTCACCACCCTCTGTGTGAAAAACTTCCTCCTAATATCTAACCTAAATCTCCCTTGTCTCAGTTTAAAACTATTCCCCCTTGTCCTATCACTATCCACCCGTGTAAACAGTATGTGATCATCTGTTGTCATTTTAGGCATTTTGGTAGGAGCCGACCCTATGCTAGGGTAAGTGAATGAATCCTTTCCTTGAAGTGACTGTTTTTTCTATGGCTTTACAGCTTAGGATAGATTCCAGATAGTTAGCTAAAGTTACACATGCTGAATCACACACTGTATCTAAGTCATAGCTCTCTGTTGTTGTACTTACCATTTGAAAGTTGAAAATATGCCTAATTCCAGCACCTTTCCACGCTTCAGAATAAATCAGCCATGGGAATCTGTCTGAGCTGTGCACAAAGTAATGACAGGCTCTTGCAAACTCAGATAGATTTTATGGCAGTTCTATTTAGCAGTTGTTTGCGGTCATGTTTTGTTTAGAAATGCACTGTATGTCTTTATTCATTTGTAGCTTTCTTATTAATTTCTTTTCATTATAATTTACTAAAAGCACAAACTCCTCGGATTCTATGCATAAATATTATTGTCAGCTTGATTAGGGAAGTTTTGGAATAATATCTATCTAATTTATACCAGTAAACTAGCACACAGAATCTAATCTTAGCAATGTGGAGAAATTCATAGGCACCTGATAATAAAAAAAGGAAGTGTAGGAAAATAGATTGGAGCGAGCCAAATGCTTGGGTTTGTTCTGCAATCTATCATTAGTCTTAACATTTTATTTTCTTCCATTCTGATCTGGCCATGAATAGACACTGTAGTTGTAGTATGGTTGTATATATGTAATATAGGTTTGCAGAAAATATTGTTTATTCTGGATTTTAATATTTCAGAGCTGCGCTTGACAGATCTTTATATGAACATACATTTTGATGCTTCCTTGAAGTTAAGTATCTATGAAGTTTTTGAAGGACTGATTTTGCTTGTTGTTTAAAAGGAGTTCCTTTGTACCAGATGCCAGGTGTAATTTACGTTAATGTTAATTAACAATATTTGAAGCAAATCATGATAAATAGATGTCCCCCCAAACATTATGCATATAGTTGTCTAAGTAATCTGATGAGTAACGAATCAAATTAGCAAAAGCTTTGCCAGTGTTGAGACATAGGTCTTTATTAGAAGACGTATACATCATTTCAGCTGTGATATTTTTTATGCTTATTATTTTGATCAAATCTGCATCACAAAATTACAATGAAGAAATTTACTGCCTTTGGAAACTCCATTTCTCTCTGCTTCTGCAGGGTAAGCTTTACTTCTCCTTCTTGCATATACTAGATTAAAGGAAATCTGAATTTAAAAAATAACACAGAAATAGCTTGTTTTATATAAAACCTTTTTTAAAAAGCTCTCTGTTTTCATAAAAGCAGCAAAATCAGATTTGGCCATCTGTGTTTAAAATATATAGAAATGTCTTCTCAAACTGCATTAGCAAGAAAAACATCATTTCTATGCGTTTTGACTTTGACCTCCCTACCACATGCTATCTGATGGACAAAGGGAAAATACACGTATATATTTATATTGTGTCAGTATTACATTTTATAGCAAAGGATAAATATTAGATGAATTTCTACCACCCTTTGTTTAGCTATATGGGGCTCAGCTGCGTTGCTTCTAACCCTAACTACATCACTTCAAATTACCAGTAAATTAACAGAGTAACACTTGCAACCTTACAGCAGATTTGATCCAAATAGTCTTTAAATGCCATTTCTGTTCCTATTAACCTAAAGATCGGCATAGCAGATATTTTCGTAAGGCTGCCCAGCAATACAGGGCATTAATGGCTAAGTTGTGACAGCACTTTTCATGATGATTTATGATTCAGTGTTTAACTTGATTACTCCACTGCTGACTCTGAATACTATTTCAATTAGTGCACAGAAGGTCACATCACAAATATTCCTCTATAATCTATTCCTATTAACACTAATACACAGAGTAACCAAATCTTTTCACCCTTGTTGATTCGAATCATCCATAGCACTAACTGCAGGCTTGTTTACTAGTTTACTGCTCTGGACACATCCGAAATGGTAATTTTCAGTCCTTTGAGTATCATTAATGGCTGTACCATGACACTGTGAATAAAGCATTCCCTTGCTGCTGTGTGTACATTAATAATTATCAAAGGCTGGGATATTTTAAATAGAAGGTACACTTTCAGAAAAGGACTCCTGTCTAAACTGCTATTTTGCAGCTAATCATGAAGGGGAAAATAATAAGAGAAGATAGTTTAGAAACAAAACAGGAAAGGTTGGTTAGTATAATGCAGGATGATGTATAAAGCTAAAACGCTGTGGGTAGGAGGCTCAGTAAAGATGGGATTTGTAAGCCATGTTTTGCCTGACATCTGACATCACGTTCCGGTGTACACCCATATAGGCACTGATGTTAGGCAGCTGAATCACACTTTAGATCTCTAACTTTTGGTTGGTCCAGGTTGAGTGCAATGATGGGCTGTGCAGAGGTATCACACGTTCTCTAGCTGAAGAGCTGTGTTACATCAGTGATTATAGTTTTTACTGAGCAGAGGGGTGAATAGAATTTTCTGGTGTGATGGATAGGGCATTAACTGAGCAGTAGGGTGGGACTACTACTAGTTCCTGCTGCAAAGACCACCTGAGTGTTTAATACATGTTGACATCATGTTAATATCAATGCCCTTATGGTAATAACCTGAATGTCTAGCCTTTGAGGACTTTTAAAAATACAAATAAAAATTTTATTAGTGCTGTTTTGAAGGACAATATGTTATCTGTCCTACTTTTTGAAGAACATTTTTTTTCCGTGTCTGTGGATGGACAGTGCTTCAAATTGACTAACTTTAGTGGATGTAACTACATTAGCATTTCATTTCAGATCAGGAACAAAGTATCCTCATCGCTCCCACTTTCGATGCTGTGGTTAATGCTGTGGAGCAGCTGTAGAGGGCACAAACTGTACCCCCTTTTGAATGAAACTAGCTCAGAAGATGTGGTCTAGGAGCCACATAATGAGCTCCATCTACTAATTTGTTTTCACCATGTGGATCAGATTAGCCCAAAATAAAACCTCACCAAATCATTTCTGTGTACATAGGTTCTCAGCACCAGCTGTTTTGCTCTAAAGACGCACTTGTTCTGTCCTGCAGTACTTGATGTAGCCATTAAAACTCTGAGTATTAAACATCTAGGAGTCACCCATTCTAATCCAACATATCACTTTGATTTAGTACTAATTAATACTTTGATTTGTTAGCAATGTATACATCAGTTAGGGAATGCGAGTGTTTCAAAACTGAATTCAATTACTTGTTACATTAATTATTTTATAGATAACTTTCTGGTTTTTTTCCCCCAAATATTTCATTCACAGCTAGCTAACACAAATCTGTTGTTAATTTGCACACAGATGTCACTCTCTGCAGGACATAAAAGCAAAGCAGAGATGGCCAGCAGTACTATATCTTGTTGCATCATACTTACAGAAGGAGCCTGCCTTTCATGTTTGTTCTTTGTAAAACAAAAGCAACATCTCTGGACAGAAAACATACAAAGTCCTGATTTTCTGTTCACATATTTATACAAAGATATTTAGTTATTTGTTGCAGTGCATGTACTCTTTTTGGAAAAATGCAAATTTACTGAAAATGGAGAAGATGGAATAATTTCTAGAACAGTGGCACTGTTTCCCTCTGTGCCACAAAATGTATGACTACAGGTTTGGACAATTCTGGGGGGAAAAGAAAATGGTGATGTTGTCTTTTCCTTAGGGAAATGAGAGCAAGTTTTATCGTGCTGACACTTCCACCAAACATTCTAATATGAACTTCTGTTAAAAAGTGTTTGTCATATTGGTGGTAGGGCTTGGATTGAGGTCTAGTCGTTTACACAGGTATATGAGAGCGGAAAGAGAAGAACTGACTTTCAGGAATTAGTGCTTGGGAATAGCACAATGGTGACTGTAGGTGGAGGTTTAAAACAATCTGACTTACGCTGAGTTGTGTGCTTTAGAGAAAGTCCAGGTTTAGTGTGATATGAATTGAGGGATTAGTACTACTTTCTGCAGATACTTCATGCTGTAACAGTTTGATGCCCTGTCCCTGGAGGTGTTCAAGGCCAGGTTGGATGGGGCCCTGCGCAGCCTGGGAGGTTGGTGGCTCTGCCTGTGGCAGGGGGGTTGGAGCTTGATGATCCTTGAGGTGCCTTCC
The DNA here is from genome assembly GCA_016647715.1 of Pavo muticus. Taxonomy (NCBI): domain Eukaryota; kingdom Metazoa; phylum Chordata; class Aves; order Galliformes; family Phasianidae; genus Pavo; species Pavo muticus. Next base: position 1,237,265 of record JACDJE010000257.1, on the reverse strand, counting down.
AACCCAAGCCATTCTATGATTCTGTGATTCTATGATTCTATGATTTATTCTCTTATACTAACCTTTTTTTTTTTTTTTTTCCACCCCCTGTGGTAAATATCAAGGGGCATCAGTAGCAAAAACACTTTTACATTTTGATACTTTCTGTAAACTTTCTTATTGTTCCGATTCTTCTTTTCCAAGTGATCTGAAAAGGGATAAAACTGTACCTAAAAAGCATTTTCTGTGATAATTGCAACTAAATGACAGAACTTAATTTCCTAAAATAATCACTGTAGTAGGTCTTACAGGACAGTGGAAAAAATCCTCAAACTAATGAAACCAACATCCATATATTTCTTGCCCAGTTCACAACCAAATTCTAAAAAGTCTTCAGACAGTTCAGAGGTGTTTATGGTTAAGTACTAAAAAGCAATATTTGTCAGCATATTTATAGAAAAGGAGTTGGAATTTATTGGATTAAAGTAAGCATAACTACTTCTAGTACTTGAGTGAATGTGGGGACCACTCTTGGTATATGTATCAAAAAATGCCAGTCCTTTTAATATGCATTTAACATTTAAACATCCTTATGGAAGGTCATATTGTTTCTTTAACAAATACGCCAACATTTTCAAATGTCAAAAGTGGTCTGAATCAATGCAGAAGAGAGGGAATGGGTAAAGGAAAAGGGCAGCCTGGAGGCAACATGTGCAGAGATGGACAGGGGAAGGATAGTTTGATAGGAATAAAGAGAGAAAGAAATGGCAGAGGCAGAGCGGGAGACATGCTGTGGGTAGACATTACCAAAGATGGGGAAGGAAATCCTATATGCACAAAAGGCTACTTCTCTCCAAAGCTTCCAAGAGAATTTCTGAGCTGCAAACATCCCTTGGTAGTGCAGGAAATGGTTATACAACTGACAAAACAGACATCTCACTCCCATTGGAGTCTAAGTTCAGAAGAACTCTGGGAATTGCCATTACTTTAATGAACCTCAGCAAGGGTGCTGAATTAAGGGTACATAGGTGCTTTGCACTGGTACATGAATCTTTGTGAATTAATTTTTCTATGATCTGTTTTCTGTAGGTAATTATTCTTTCTGGGCATTTGTTGTCTTTGTTTTTGTTGTTTGTTTGTTTTTTTTTTTCCTAGTGCAGAGAGTATCTCAGCTAGGAGAAACAGGGAGAAGCATGAAAATTGATATAGGAAGTAGTTGACTTTCTCACATCAGTTGAAAGTTCTAAGCAAACAAACAAAAATCCTGCAACATTTTAACTTACTGGCTTCAGTTGTTAATAACTACAAGTATATAAAGGCATAAACTGAACAGTGAAAATCCTCCTCCTACAACTTGAAAATCTTCTCTGCCAACAATTTGATTATGTTCTATGGATACGTAAAGATGGAATTAAAAGGAAAGATCCTTTATCAGCTCCTTTTTGTTTGTGTATTTTTTGTCATAGGATCCATCTGAATATGTCGAAAATCTTTACAGTGAGGTTCACAGGGCACTGGAACAAACCACACAGAGAGGCCGTGGAGTCTCCTTCTCTGGAGATATTCAAAACCCACCTGGATGCTTTCCTGTGTAGGGAACCTTTAGCAGGGGGTTGGGCTCAGTGATCTCCCGAAGACCTTTCCATTCTCTATGGTTCTGTGATTCTGTGATTCTGTGACAACTGTACAGTTTTTTGCATGTATTTTCTAGCATTTTTATAATCCTTAGAACAGTTATTTGCAGAATTTAAAAGAAAAATTGAAAAGATGAGTACAAACATTAATGCCACTCATGGATCGACAACATCATGCAAAAGAAACAGTGACAACAGGTATTTTAGAGATTTCACTGTTTTGATCTCTCCATCTCATGATTTTTTTGTGTTTGGTGGATTATCATCATTTTGAAATAATTGATATTTTCTTTTTAATTTTAAGATGCTATTGATTCGTAGCGCAGTGATTCATCACAGTAATGACATTCCTAAATCTGAAAGATTTTGAATTATTTCTTCCACAGATATTGAATTGTAACAAATAGCGTAACAAAAATAAAAATAAAAATTCAGTGGTTTTTCTTTTCTTTCTGATTGTTGAGCTTTTCAGATGCATTCTGTTTATGGTCCAGTGCCCATAGAAAAGAGAGCTATATATTCATAAAACAGATGCAAACTGAGATTATAATTTATTTGCTCTGTTCAAGAACTAGTAAAGAACTGAGTAAAAAATTAACTGTTACAAGATTCACAATAAAACCATGACTTTGGACAAAACTGGTGTCTGTTTTGTGTAATGGTGAAATATGAAGTCTTGATTCAGTTTTCTACTGCTGTGCATTAGTAACGTCCTCTAAATTACCAGGCAGGGAAACTGTGTCAGTTTTTGTCATGCAAGAAGAAATGTTTTAATCTGCTTAGGAGGTTGGTGCAGTATGAATTACTGAGATACCATGTGTGCTTAGAAACACACGGCAAATTCCTCTTGCCTGTAGAACAGCACAAAAAAAAATTATTTTATTTGTGTGGTCCAATACTGGGCATGTAAAAAAAAAGAAAGGAGTGTATGCTTTTGTATCATCTTTAGCAATGCATTTTATGTGCTGGTTAGGTATGACACTACAACAATAAAGAATGTGTACAGAACAGTTTGACTTTGCTTGTATGATACACACATCAAAGTATTTATTAAATAATTGCGATATAATCATAGAATCATAGAATCACAGAATCACAGAATGGCCTGGGTTGGAAGGGACCTCGAGGATCATGAAGCTCCAACTCCCCTACCACATGCAGGGCCACCAACCTCCATGTCTAATACTAGACCAGGCTGCCCAAGGCCCCATATTTCTTTTTTTTTTTTTTTATGTTTTGCAGTACCTGATTCATGCACAGGCTTTTTTATAACTGCAAAATAAATACCTATACTTTAAATTATTTTATCATCTCTGTACCATTCAATGGCTAAGTATAGATCCAGGTTGTAAATAGTAAGAAATAACTGAGCTCAACAGACTTGGTAAATAAAGGAAGCAGATACTGAAGGCAACAAGAGCTGAGCAGGAGAAGGAGAACACACCAAGGAAAGAAAGACTTGATACTGCTCACTTACCTGTGGAGCAAGCATGTGTGTAAAAAGAAAGGCAAGAAGGGAAGACTTGGAAAAGTAAAGATGCTATTTACATATTTGATTTTCAGATTCCACAAATATGTAAAATCTGAAAGGAATCTCAGATTTAAGAGTTAGAAATCAACATGTGAGTGAATGAATTGTCTCAACAATATCATCACTAAAGTAATGCAATGCCTGCAGCAGAAAGCCATTGAAACAAGAAAAATCACTGTTAAGGCTGCACCATGCCATATGTCCTCTAATACCTAACAACAACAGGGGCACAAAAAGCGAGTCATTAAAGTTGCACCCTATTGTGCGTAGGTATTAGAGGACATATGGTGCATTTCAAGTAAAAGTATAAAATTCCATGCATTTTTTTTCTGGCAACTGTTTTTAACATAGGAAGCTTTTGTTGCTATTTTGGTCTTCTAGGAAAACTGCCAAAATTACAGCTTTTGATAAAAATGACAAACAAACAAACAAACAAAAAAACAAACCACAAACCTTTCACACCTAAAACCTTTTGAATTTGTAATAGCTATTTACATTAGATATGCATCAGCTTTCTTACCAAGAGTCTAGAAAGCGCTCTGTATTGAAACATTTCTGACTTTTTTCACCAATTAAAGAGACTGAGTTGACACAAGATGGGAAGAAGGCTCTTTCATGGAAGTTGGTTAAAGGATAGCAAAGGGTAGGTGTCACCTGTAGGGTCAGGAGACAAGAATAGCTCTTTCATGGAAGTTGGTTAAAGGATAGCAAAGGGTAGGTGTCACCTGTAGGGTCAGGAGACAAGAGTAGCCATTGAAGAGGAGAGAGTTGAAAGGCTTGCTTTCTTTGTTTCTGAGAGGAAAACCTGAGTGTGATAACAACTGAGATTCACTGAATCACAAAGGTAGATAAAGTGCAAGCTAATTAGCTAAGTTTGTGCATAAATGAACTTTTCCCACCTAGATATTCTTAAAGTAGATCAGAAATACTATAAAGCAGCATTTCAAAGTGTGATTTCAAACTTTGAAGATCCCTTAAATGAGACTGGCATCTTGAAATGCAGGCTTGAGGAGTTTCCCATTAACATTATTGTTATTTTACAGCCCTTTGCTTATTTTTCAAATTCATTCTTATTTCTCAATTTCAAAATTCTCACTGGTGCCCACTTCATTACGTACTGAGTAGTCAGTCTGAAACAAAACATGGTAATCAGTGCAGTCCATTATGGTCCAAAGGGAAAGGAGAGGAATGAAGCTCAGTAATGCACTGGTTAGCAGTGGACAAAATGCTAGAAGCAGGCTCAGGCACAACTCTCAGAAACACAGTGGACAGTGAGTAGAAGTATGAGATGAATGAAGACTCCAGATACGGTGTGATACCTTAAAGCTAACAACAGTGTAGGCATTCTTGTATTCCTACACTTGATATTTCCTTTTTCTTTGTTTTTAAACAGCTTTATTGGCATGAATCCAGTGACCTTCCTCTTCTTACAAAGATTCCCTGGCCCTACATCACCCATTTCTCCTGCAGCAACTCTTCCTGTAGCGTCCGTATATGACACAAGAAAGGATATATTTATTTTCCAGAGCAGAATATCCTTAGCTCAGGCTTTAATAAGGTAAAAGAGGAAAAAAATGGAAATCAATTATGTTCAAGTCTCTTTGAAGTACAGTGCAATAAAGCAAAAATTGTGCTATTAAAACGGACCCACTCCTATATTAACCTAGCATCTCATTCAGTCTGTGCTTTCAAAGAGTTTTTTTCTCCCTTGGTGCCCAGACACAGACATTTGAGATGTGCAGAACAGCAATAGAAACATTATAAAATGTCAGTAATTGCTGTGCATGCACGTAAACTTGTTATTTTAAACAAAAAAGCCTTCTTAGATTTTTTTTTCCCCCCACAAAATAGGTAAAGAGATTAGCTCACATTAAGGTCCAGTGGCCTGCAAAATTAAAACTGTTGGAGCAGAAAAAATCCCTGATCAGAGATTTTAAAATCTGAATGATAAGATCAACAATGGACTACCAACAAATATCAGAGGTTTGGAATAAATCATGTTGTATACCAGTTTTCTTAATGTTAAGATTAATATTTTAGAACTCAGTTATCAAAGTAAATGGGTAACAAGAGTATAAGAAACAATTTTATTTAAGTACATTACTGTGTTCACACATCAAAGGCTCCTCTTCATAAAAAGTGGACTCTCTGAAGGAAGTTTTCACCATTTCCATTATTTCAGCATACACTGTAAATGCATACACACGTATGTGGCTAGCAAGAACACTTCCACTATAGATGTCTATAGTGTTACCTTTTGTTAATATTATGGAGGATGCACGGAGAAAGGAATAAAAGTGCCTGCATTTAGAGCATTGTGGAAAGCAAATGCTTTGTGAATGGAAAAATATGAAGTCTTTACATATGAGAAGGTCAATTGCAGCCTCAGAAATATTAAAGTCTGCATTTCTTTTCCAAGCCACCTTTTCTTCTAATAGACGTTCCAGTTATTTAACTTTATCCAAATACCTCCCTGCATTATTAGGCTGATGGTGATATTCTTTAGAAGAATCCTGCCTGGAATTGTTTTGTTCATTCAGGCTTTCTCATGATATTAGTCATGCCGTTATCAAACAAATTCTGCTTGTTATTGATTTTCGTGAGGTTAGTTGCTACTAAGCCACAAAATTAAGATCATATGGGAAGAAGTGGCACTGCAAGCAAAGTGGTGCTGTCCTGAGTAGGCAGCAGAAGCACCCTGAAAAAGCCCAAATGAGCAAAGAGGTGGAAATTCTTCCCATGGGAAAGCTTTCTTTCTTTTATGATATGGATAACTAATTACACATAAAATTGAAAAAAAAATCAAATCATACAACAGTATGTTATGATCTTAGATAAAGCACACTAAACAGATAATAGATATCACAATGCTCTGATACATCGATAGTCCCATATAACAGTGTTCTAAAAAGCCAGCATCATACAACTTGCATTTTCAGCAGGAGAATAGCTTGTTATTACAATGAATGTCAGTATGAAAACTTAGAAAAACACAGGTTTATCTCATCAGATTGTGGGTTGGGTGCCAAAACAAAGTTTACTCTGTCTGTTGTTGTTGTCCTTGGCTGCTTGAAAATACAGCTGGCAAAATAAAGCTGTCTGAAATCAAAGAGCACACAAACTTTCAAGTATTCAAATAGTATTCATCCTCCAGCTCATCTACAACAAACCTTCGATTTCTGGGTGTGTTGGGGTGTTGGGGAGGAACAATTGTCTGTGGTTTTTTTTTGTTGTTCTTGTTTTCAGGGCTTGCTTAGGTCTTTTTTTTTTTTTCATATTTAAGAACTACATTTTTGAAACTTGCCAGCTTTGGTCCTGTTCGTAAAATGAGGGTTATAAATGACTGATCTGTACTTCATAAAAGAAATAACTCAAGCTTCAGATAGACATCAGCCAACATTTGTAAAAAGTATTGATTCATGAGGTGGATAATTCACAGTGCCTGTTTTACATGAAATATTTTGAAACATACATTAACTTTTGAGATGTTTTAAACTATTGACGAGAATCACTAGTCACCTTTGACAGTGCCTTTTTTTTTTCCTGAGTATTCACCTTCTCACAGCCCAAACAATAGTACTTCTGCCAAATAATGTCATGTTATGTGCTTTGAAGTTTTAGTTGGCATCTATTTAGATATTTAATCTCTATGTTGGAAGAACAGTGTGCTTCATATGAGTCGGCACAAAGCTGCTCGTAAACCAACAAGAGGCTGTCATGCTAACCTGTCAGTTAGCTAACCTTTGCTGAGGGATTTCTCCAAGTACATAGGTCATGCTGAAAGTAACGCTTCCTATTTATTTCCATGGAAACTACAACAGATACAATGAGCTCAGTATCACTATCTGATAGAGAAAATTCTCAGCTACAAAATACTATTTTTCAACAGTCACCACCGTTAGCTATGCATCTTCACCAGCAATGAACACAAGCCTGAATGCCATGTTTGTAAAAATCTGCACCAGTGAAGGTGACCCACTGTCGCTGTCATCACTGCTGAAACATACTACTCACCACCTCACTGTGCTCATATCCTCTGTTTGGTCTCCATCAACGTTCCATTTCTACTGCACTACCTTCAGTTCTCTTTCATGTGTCCTACAGAAGTTCCTCTTTGCTACACTGCACACAGTCACTTCCCATCACCTGAACTTTTGTCTGGGGAAATGGCCACAGAGGCTCTCTGTCTCCAGGTTGCACATGTGGGATGCATGGTCATCTGCTCATACCTACAGAGCCAATATCACAGAAATCACAGAATGGCCCGGGTTGGAAGAGACCACAAGGATCATGAATCTCCAACCCCCCCACCACAGGCAGGGCCACCAACCTCCCCATTTAATACTAGACCAGGCTGCCCAGGGCCCCATCCAACCTGGCCTTGAACACCTCCAGAGACGGGGCACCCACAACCACTCTGGGCAGCCTGTTCCAACACCTCACCACTCCCATAGTAAAGAAGTTCCCCCTGATATCCAACCTAAATCTTCCCTCCCTCAACTTAAAACCATTTCCCCTTGTCCTGCTATTATCTACCCTTTCAAAGAGTTGAAATATGCTTAAGCCATATGCTTATGGCTACCTGTGGAAAACACTCATAACCCACCTGCTAACTGGTGAACAGCTGATCCTCATTTAATCATCTTTGGCTCTTCTATTACACTACCAAGTTCGTCTAAAATGGAGCAGAGGTTTGTCAATGGCAAGGAGGTGACCAGGACTAATGAATGAGTAGAACTTTATTTATCCATCAAAATATTTTTCATTAAGAAAGCTAGCATGAACAGCTGGAAAGAGCAGAGTTGACCAGGCAGCCATTCATATTGGGGTATTTTTGCCCACTCTAAAAGTTAATTTTGTCTCAGCTGACAGACCAGATTTCTCTGTCTTTAAAAAAATTTCTTCATGCTGGTTCATGTTCTAATAAAAACATTCTTTGAGGGTTTCTGAAGCCCACTTGAAAGGAATACTGCGGGCCAATTCATTTGAATGCTCCAGCCGAACTGGGCTGACACAGCATGTTAAAAAAATCCCCTCGTTAGGCAGTTTTGAGATCGTGGCAAGATCAAATTAAAATATTCCATTTAATTTAAAAAAAAAAGAAGACAACTTTTGAGCAAACTAATAATTTGCCCTTCTGTATTTGTTTTGATTACAACAGAAACAGACTTTCTGCACTTCTACTACCTTTCCCTTAGTCTGTCTGACTATTTCTCTTCACTCTTCCTCTCTTAATAACCACCCATAGTACGCTTTGATGAAATTTCACAACAACATATACGTTTCACATCTCACAAATCTGTGGAAAGTTGTGAAGGTACACAGAGAGACCCTGTTAGCGACCCAAATGAAGGAAAGATTGCAACCACTGCTCAGTCTTCATTAGACATCAGAAGATCCATGGAAAACTAAAGTGGTTTCTGACATCAGGAAATATTTGCTGGAAACACAGTATCTCTAACAGGAGAAGATATCTGTAAAACAAATCTGTAGGAAACCAGGCCTGGTACTCACAAAACCTCATAAAAGAATATTATCAAATCTATTCTGTGTAAGAGTTTGCATATGTATATCTCTTCAGCAAGATCAAAGCAAACTTTGTTATTCACTCATACTACAGTAGCAAAAATGCATTGGGCACTGCAATCAGGGATAATTAAAAGTCCTGTGACTATACCACTGTCACGATTAAGCGTGGAAAATTGTTAAAAAATATATGTTTAAAATGATTTGCTAGAGACGTTCTTTTTGTTGTATTTCCTCTCTTATTCTTTCCTACTCCACAGTGACTATACAACTTAGATAGACTACACAACTGTGATGGAGTGATGGCAGCGGTGGACAAAGGAAGAACAACTAATATCATCTACCTGAACTTCTACGAGGCTTTTGACATGGTTTCACACCACATCCTTATCTCTCAATTGAAGAGGGACAAACTGTTCAGAGATTGAAGAACTGGTTGGAAGGTCGCAGCCAGAGGCCTTTTGTCAATGGCTCTGTGTCCAGGTGGAGGTCTGTCTTGGGACTCTTCAACATCTTTATCAGTGACCTGGATAGTGCAATCTAGTGTACCCTCAGAGAGTTTGCTAATGACACTAATCTAAGTGGTACAGTTAATACAATAAAAGGAAGGGATGCCATCCAAAGGTGCCTGGACAGGCTTGAAAAGTGGGCCCGTGTGAACACAGTGAGATTGAACAGGTCTAAGTGCAAAATGTTGCATTTGGATCAGGGCAATCCCAGATATGTGTACAGACTAGGAGAAGATGTCATTGAGAGCTGCCCTGTGGAGAAGGACTTGCACACTTCTGGTAGATGAAAAGTTTTAGAGGAGCCAACAGTTTGCATTTGCTGCCTTGAAGGACAAATGTATCTTGGGTTTTATCAAAAGAGGGGCTCCCCTCTTGAGGCCCTGCGTGGTGTGTTCACATCTGGGGCCTCATGCACAAGAAGGACATAGAGATGTTGGAGCAGATCCAGAGGAAGGCCACAAAGATTATCAGAGAGCCCCTATGAAGAAAGACTGAGGAAGCTGTGTTTGTTTAGCTTGGAGAAGAGAAGGCTCCATGGAGACCTCATTGTAGCCTTCCAGTACTTTAAAGGGATCTTACAAGCAGGAGGGAGACCAACTTTTTATACAGTCTGATAGTGGCAGAACAACGGGGAGTGGTCTTAAATAAAAGAGGGGAGATTTAGATTAGGTATTAGGAGGAAATTTCTTACTCAGAGAGTGGTGAGGCACTGGAACAGGTTGATCAGAGAAGCTGTGGATGCCCCATCCCCAGACATGTTCAAGGCCAGGTTGGATGTGGCCATGGGCAGCCTGATCTGGTGGGTAGAAACCCTGCCCATGGCACGGGGATTGGAAGCAGATGATCTGTAAGGTCCCTTCCAATCCAAGCCATTCTATGATTCTATGATTCTGTGAACTTTATATGTTCACTCTCTCTGAAGTCAGTTACTGAATGTTCCTGTAAACTGTAGGTTACCCTTGTGCTTTTTACTTCACAGTGGAAAAGAAAGCTAACAGGCTGAGGGGAGATTCTGTCTGTGCTTTATTCAGGGGCCTGGAGCATCTCTCTTGTGAGGAAAAGTTGAGAGACCTGGGACTGTTCTGCCTGGAGAAGTGAGGACTGGGGAGGGATCTGATCAGTGCTTACAAATATCTAAATCTAAATTGTGGAAGTCAAGTGGATGGTGCCAGGCTCTTGTCAGTGGTGCCCAGAGCCAGGACAAGGGGCAACCTGGAACGTAGGAAGTTCCATCTGAACATGAGGAAAAACTTCTTTACTGTGAGGGTGACAGAGCACTGGAACAGGCTGCCCAGAGAGGCTGTGGAGTCTCCCACTATGGAGATATTCAAAATCCACCTGGACACTTTCCTGTGTAACATAATGTAGGGAACCTGCTTTAGCAGTGCATTTGGCTCAGTGATCTCTGGAAGTTCCTCCCAGTTCCTATGGTTCTGTGATTCTGTGATTTCTTGGAGACTTCATTAGGATTGTGTCACTTTGCTTATTTGCCAGTTACATACATTTGATTTACTCATTGCTTTCATTTTTCCACTGGAGGAAAAAAAATTATCATCTTATTCTTTTCATTTTTTTCCTTTGACATCTTTAAACTATTTAGAGACACTTAGATGCCCTGTGCTGCTGAACTAACAAATCAAATCATTTAAAGATTTTTAGTACATTACTTTTTTTTTACACCAACTCAGAAATGATGCAGTGCTTCAATAGCTTAATTATCTAAATCTCAGCCTCCTCAGGTGTATCACAGAATCATAGAATGGCCTGGGTTGAAAAGGACCACAAAGATAATCTAATTTCAACCCCCCTGCTATGTGCAGGGTTGCCAACCACTAGACCAGGCTGCCCAGAGCCACAGCCAGCCTGGCCTTGAATGCCTCCAGGGACGGGGCATCCACAAAATGTCATCTGTATGTCATCTGGACCAGAAAAACTGAAAAATGATCAGCCTTTTCAAGAACTCTTACTCCTTCCTATTAAGCATTCTTCTCTTTTAAGGCTTTGGCCCAACCATATTAATTACTATTTCCTGGGGCTCAGTTGAGATGGACTTAGAGAATGATACGAATTATTATCTGCAAATAATTTAAATTCTTTTTCTTTGTTGAAAATCTACTTGAAAAGAAAACTTTGCTAAATATATGTGTATAAAATTATTAGTTTGCAAATGAAAAAAGTCTATTAAACTACCAGATATTTTAACAAGATAATGACTGCTTTCTGTCTATTACTCTTTCTACAGAGTATGCTTCTTTAAATGGGGCAATCTGTATTTGAGTTGGTAGCACTAATTAGTAATTACTTCTTTAAGATGATTTTAGAGAAGCAACTTTATGAACATTCAGTGTGGTATGCCTTCAGATTGAGAAACAGACTTTGTAATGGAAAAAGCAATGGAGGGACTGCAGTGGGTAACTAGTGTTCTTTTCCGTGTTCAGGGATCCTCTTGGACAACAGAGGATTCTGGGAGCCCTTTGGCCAATCACTTTTCCAGTTGATTAGTTAGATCAGTAATACCACAACTCAGTTCAGCATACTCTAATAATCATGTCGGAGCCCTCTGGAGGTTTACAGACTTCTACAGAAATGATTACCAATCTGAATGTGCATATTTTTCAGAGGCCCGAGAACTGTAAAGTATTATATTTGTAACGAGCTAGCATTTTCTTCCTCCGTGTGAAATGTTGGCGGAAATCACAATAGATAAATACAATGTCAGGTTAGAAAAAATATTGTAGTTTCATGTTGTTGGTTTGCAAATTGAATTTTTACATAAAATTTACACTAAATGGAACCTCATTATACAGTGATGAGGTCCAGTATGATCCAAATCATTAAAATCACTGTACTGCTTAATGATTCACTAAGTGGTACTGCAGTGTCATAAATTTAGCACTAGTTTCATGATTCAAAACACCAGACTGAGACACCAGCAAATCGTATGTGGATCATTAAATTTACAATGAATGTCAGAGATGAAATAAGGAGGAAAAAACACTTTGAGAGATAGGGATAATATGTGCTCTAAGGTGACATCCATCAAGATAAATGATCTTATACCACTTACGCTTGGATAATAATGGGGGGTTGTTTTTTTGTTATTCTTCATTCTGTAATTTCTAAAAGGGTTGGAAATCCAAGCCCTTTAAGAATTAAAGTAGCTGTCATTTTCCTGAGTACTGTGTGATCTGTTTTATTTGTATTTATACAATGTACATATGCTGTTACATTCTTCTCTGACCCCACTGTGCGACGTTCTCCCCTCAGTGGGATCAGAGTATGTCAGGTCTGTTAATTTTACAGAGCTGCCCTTGGATTACAATAGTAAAAATTGAACACTGTTAGTGCTATTAGAGAACTAGAAATTAAATGTGAATTTAATGGAGTGTTTGGGTGTTTTTCTTTTTTTTTTTTTTGTCGATTTTTGTGTGTGTGGTTTTTTTTCCAATCAGAATTTTCTATTATAATAAAAGATCACATAAAGAAGAACTTCCTCTGTAATAATAATATAATTTCTCTTTTATATTTCATTTGTACAGATATTCCAACCTACATTTGTGAATACAAAAAAATCTTACTCAAAGACACGATACAATCTTATTCAAGATACAAGTATGGAATACTTCAGCCTTTATTTCTGAAGAGACTGAATATTTCATTTTTTCTTTGATTATTTCATTGTTTTAACTCTTCTACGACTCTATCATTTTTATTTGGGTATCAAGAAATCATTAGATACTGTTTGTTAGCTACATTTTTCGGAATTGGTATTTCATAACTGAATTTAGAGGGGCAGTGCATAGATTTCCACATGGAAGTAATGTGTGGATATTCATTGGAAAAAAAGTCAGCTACGTAGAATCATAGAATCATAGAATCACCAAGGTTGGAAAAGACCTCCAAGTTATCCAGTCCAACCATCCACCTCTCACCAATATTTCCCACTAAGCCCTGTCCTTCAGTACAACATCTAAATGTTTCTTGAACACTGATCTATGTCACTGGATAGCAGAATTTAAAGTTTTCTCCAGAAAGATGGAAATTAAATATAATGAAGTGCATGTTTGTGAGATTTAATACTATATGAAGAAATAAGAATTCTGAAATTTCTTACATAGGAAGGAGAAATAATGAAGAGATCTCCCCAGTTTTGCCACGCTGCATTATTCAAAATTCCATCTTCCTTCATTGCACCGAGTTACCAAATGCAGTAAAGCACAGGACAAAAACATTATGAGTTACAGCACTTCAACAAAAAGAGAAAAAGGTGCAGAAAGCAAAAAATGCATTATTTATTTATTTATTTATTTATTTTTAATGGCAAACTGGTTATCCTAAGGCATGTGAAAGATAGGTGGAACTTGTTCTCTTCTTTTATTTCTTTGTGAAAGCAAATTAAGTTATTTTCAGTGTAGCTATAAGCATACAAAAAACAACAACAAAAAGTACAACCACAAAAAAATATAAAATACTCCTGGCTATGTGGTGACTGAGATCATGAATCCACTTACAATCCAAATTGGTGTTATATGCAATAACTAAAAGGAACAATTAAGAAAACACAGTGAAAGTCCATGAGATCAGTCTCGGTTTCTCTCAGTGAACTGCCTCCTTGGTAAGTGCTTCTGTCCACCATTTTTAGGCTTCTGGGTTCATGAGCAAACTCATTCTCTGTTGTCTGCTCTGACAACTTTTTTTCCTTTCAGAACATAAGGTTTCTCCCATTCTTGCATCAGTCCATAGGACTAATTTCAAATTCAGCCCACACTCTGCATGGTGGAAACAGTGATTCATGTTATTACAATAAGGGAGGTTTAGACTGCAGATAGATATTCATTCTGGGTCAAGGAACAAAGTGAAAAAGGAGAAGGTTTTTGGGTGCACGTAGCCTTCTTTTGGACATATAAGAGCTTAAGCAGTGGAAAAGAATTCAAGAGCTAAGCAGGACTTGAATTAGTGTGAATTTTATGTAAATGTAAATGTATTTTACACACCCACTTTGACAGCTGTAGGATTTTACTGAAAAGGTTGCTTGGAAGTATAGTATCTGTTGTAAGGAGGTTGCAGGCCGTATGGACTGTGAAACTGTATTTAAGAATGATGTATGTTAGCCAACCTGGATTTAATATTTTCACTCCACACTGGTCTGGTAAAAGTGGTAAGTGAGATGAAAGGAAAATGAATTAATTTACCTTCAGACACAGGAAATGCTACTAAATTTGGATATGGGAAAATACTGAACTTTCACTGGGGAAAAAAGTAAATGATTTGAGGCCCTAGTGATCACACGAAGAATCCAGACAATTTGACAGGTATGAATTTATCTCACTTGTGAATGAATAACCTTTGGTAACTCACTTGAGACTTCAATATTCTGAACACATTTTCTCTGGAACACTTCAAAAGACACAGTTCATTTCTGTCTCTACCAAATGGCCCCTTTGGTTACTTTCAGTTTAGTGAGTTTTTGCTTTGCAAGTTTGGAAAATTAACATAATAAAAGCCTACTAGTGAGTTTTAGTCATGTAGGAATGAAGCTAGATTAACTCTTTGATTGTTCTGAAGTCTACACAATCTTTTTTTTTTTATCAACTGAGAAAGGCTTCATTGATCTCCTGTAAATCTTACTTCTGCTGTACATGGAAATTCACCTCTCTTTGAAAATGAAAGGGTACATTTTCTAAGAAATGTTTCAATATATTCAGAGAGTGACTTCAGCATAAGCCACTCTTTTGCAGCTGAAAGAGGAGAGATCAGTTGTGACTCAGTGAGCTAAAACTACTGCACAGGGACCTGCCTTAAGGTGTGCAAAGGTACACTTCCAAGAGTTGATCCATACCTTCAACTGATCCTCAAAACTGTACATGACTGGGTTGTAACAGATCACAGTTTCCAGAGTGTTTTGTCTGTGAGTGAAGTCCGTTAAACTTGCAGATGAAGGTAACCATTAATGGATATCTTCATTCCAGTCACCATCAGCTGGCAACCGTGACAAGTACAAAAGGAGTCAGTTTTTCTTCTCAAACACAGAATCATAGAATTTTCTGAATTGGAAGGGATCTTTAAAGGTCATCTAATCCAACTCCCCTGCAATGAGTAGGGACATGCAGAGCTAGATCAGGTTGCTCAGCCCGACTTTGAGTGTCTCCAGGGACAGGGCATCCACCTCTTTGGGCAGCCTTTTCCAGTGCTTCACTAACCTCACTGTAAAAATCTTCCTTATTCCAATCTAAATCTCCCCTCTTTTAGTTTGAAACACTGTGTGCTCAGTTTCCTCTAAGGGTACAGCAGAACAAGTCTGGGAGTAGTAGGTTACTGGTGCACACAGGAGCAAGTCACATCAGCCCACTTGCTTCATAACAATTTACGTATAGGTTATTTATTCCCCAGGACATACGACAGTTTGAGGTTATTCACTCTCTTATAAAAGAAGAATAAGCTAATTTTCATGCGTCATGAGGCAAGACCTCATGATCAAGATGACTGCCAAACACAGGAAACCTGCTGCTGTGTAGTAATTCAGAAATGTATTAGTTGGGCCAGGCAATGGGACTTTGAGAAGAGAGAAATCCCCCAAATTCCTTAAGAGATTGTATTCATCCTGTCCTCAACTATGGTATTTTTAAGTCTCGTGGTCTGCGTTTATGTACTGAGTTCATCCTGAGCAGCTAACTAGCAAGTGCACTTTAATGCCTGCGATCACAGAAGCACCAGTAAGAAACACAGCCTGGGAGTGATGCTCAGCTTCAAATAACAAAAAATCTAAATTTAGTTTTACAAGTGCCAAAGCATGAGTTAGATATCTAGACTTCCATCTAATCAATACAGTTTATAGATTTTGGAGAACTCTGAAAATCACCGCAAAGTACATAATGACATTTAGTCAAATGTACAGCCCACCTGCTGGTATCTACTAACAATCAGTTTACCACAAAGGGAACTTAGACACGTAGTTCCCATATAGGTACTGACATTTAGACACTGAAATTAGGTTTTGCTGCCTGAAGTGAATAACTCTTGGAAACTTTGATCCATTGCTTTCTTTTATTGTCTAGTACACACTTTGGAAATGCACCAACCTTGTAAGTTCTGGCACACCCACCTGACATGATCCAGTCAGAGAATATATACATATTTTTCTCTCTCTGCAAGATTCTTCTTTTGTTTACATTTGAGAAGATCTATGCTGTTGATCTGAAGGAAGGATTGATAATAGTTCTCATTTATGTATTTCATTACAGAGACTTTTGTTCCTCTGCCTATTCTGGATTATGTTTGAGACTTCAGCATGGCAAGGAACAAACTTCTGTTCTAGGCAGTTTTTCTAATTGCTTTAATTAAAAGTGCAAAAGCAGATATATCTTGAGATCTGTTTTGTTCTGAATCCTCCTTTCTGGCTTGATCAGACTGTGTCTTATTATCTTTACCTATCTATTCCATGTTATTCTTCTATGCTTTTTTAAACACCACACAGCTCATGGAGCTGTGAGGCCTACATTGTGGCCTTCCAGTACTTGAAGGGAGCTTATAAACAGGAGGGGAATGGCTGTTTATGAGGGTGGATAGTGATAGGACAAGGGGGAATGGTCTTAAACTGAGACAGGGGAGGTTTAAGTTAGATATTAGGAGGAAGTTTTTCACACAGAGGGTGGTGATGCACTGGAACAGGTTGCCCAAGGAGGTTGTGGATGCCCCATCGCTGGAGGCATTCAAGGCCAGGCTGGCTGTGGCTCTGGGCAGCCTGGTCTAGCGGTTGGCGACTCTGCTCATAGCAGGAGGGTTGAAACTAGATGATCATTGTGGTCCTTTTCAACACAGGCCATTCTATGATTCTATGATATGATTCTAATTTAGTCAGAAGCAACTAAAATATATTCTTTTGATATTAAAAGGGTTCGCCGGAGTTCCTCTTTCCAATACTTTTATATATATTTCTGTAGAATATAATTTTAAAATTATGTGTTGTATTTGGAGAATAAGGAATGTGTATGTTAAGAAATCTTAAACATCAAAATAAGGGAACAACTATCCTGTGGAAGTTAAGTAATTCTGTATCTCCATATACTGATTTATACCATGGATGCAGTCCAACCAGTTAGCCAGCTGTAGTATAGTACTGTAAGTACTGTAATTCACTATTACGATTTTTAGCAAAGGTTAGTTTTTAAAATCTCTTTACAACTATTAATAATTATTGATATTTATCATGAAATCTTTTCATGGTACATTCCATCCCCTCTTGTCCTATCAATCAATGCCTAATGCAGTGTTATTCTAATTATATACATACAATGTAATTATATTGTAAGAAGAAATCCGCCTAATAAATACAAGAGTGCTTCAGAGATGGATAGACTAAAGCAACAATGCTCTACAGAGTTCTGTGTAGTGATTTTCATCTAAACAAAAAGCTGAAGTGTTGTATGAAGACTGAGCATAATAAAGGTAATTGATATGTCATTTTTTGTACCAGTTATATCATACACCATCCAGCTACTTTACAGAACCTTTGTTTCGTAATGCTGGCTGAAGATACTTATTTCTGTTGTTGATTTGACCCATTTAAATTATGCTATTGTTTTTATGAAAGCTTATAGTGCTTCTTAGATGAGTGACATGTTTTCTTTTTAGCTTTACTACTTTATGGAAGAAAAGATGAAGCAGAACACATGCATCAACTGTTATAATTCACGTAGTTCATATTGGTCTCATTAATGTGGTTTCAGAAGAATGTCAGAGCTGCAGCAAATGTATTACTCAGGTGACAACAGCACTGAAGAAGCAAAATCTTACTGCTTACGTCACTGCTACCCAATTAGAATATCATTATTGCAATTTCAAAATTGTTACATATTTTGTTATTGCCTAAGCATATATACGTAGATTGCTCCAAAAGTAATGTCTCCTATTTAGTTCCATGAATACAACAGCCACAAAGAGCACAATAACACTGTTTGATAGAGCAAATTCTCATCTACAAAATATTATTTTTCAGTGTAGTTACTGGCATTAGCTATGCTTTTCTTGCCAGAGATGAACAAGAGAATGTGAAGCTCACAGAGGTCTGCAACAGCTGAGGTGACTCATTATTTCAGAGATGCTATGATAGTATTGTTGCTAGGAAAATGTTGCCCATGCAGTCCATCTTTCATCTTCACATACAGATCTGGACAATATGGTGGGTAGGGTGGGACAGTCCAGCCAAGATTGGCAATGTGCTCCAAGGTTTTCAAATTGGTATTGGTCCTGGCATTATTATTTTCCAAGAGAAAAGTTGCCCTCTTCTCTGTCCTGACTTTGAAAGTTTGACCTATCAGTTTAGTCAGTGTCATGATGTAGCAGTCAGAGTTGATGATTTGTCTGTGCTCCGGGAAATCCAGAAGGCTCACTCTTTTCCTGTCCCTGAGGACAGTGCTCATCACTTACTTAACCTGCTTGGGGCTGCATCTTAAACCTTATCTTCTGTGGGATTTCATGTCACCACTCCGTGGACTGCCATTTTGACTCTGGCTCATAGCAGTGACACCACATCTCATCACCAATAATGATAAGATCCAGGAAACTGTCACCTTTAGACTTGTAATGGTTCAGTAGGTCCTGACACACTTGCATATGGTGTTCATTGTGTTCCTTTACGAGCACTGGTGGACCCACCTGGCACAAACTTTGTGATATTCCAACACTGTCATTGCTGTTTCTGATGCACTGAAGCTGTTATTCAGCTCCTCACACAGTTCCCTGGTTGTAATCTGCTGATTCATGCAGATCAGCTGATTGAGATACTCTTCATTTCATGGTGCAACAGCTGTGCAAGGCTGTCTGTAATATGGCTTGTCTTTCACGTTTCTGTTGCTTCTACTGAAACACACCATCCACTGCCTCACTGGGCTCATATCCTCTGTTTGGTCTCCATGAATGTTCAGCAAGCATCAGTGGATGTCAATGGGGGCCATTTTCACCGTTGCTCATATGCACTTCCATGTCAGACACCATTTTATCTGACTGTCCCTCTGCTGCCATCTGTCACACAGCAACAACATGTAATAGAATATTGGCAGGAAGGTTCAGCCTCTACAGCCATAGCACCAACATCCACCTCTGATGCCGTGGGCCAACATAATAAAATGGGAGGCATTATTTTCAGAGCAACATTTGTAGAAATCTAAAATAATGACCTGCATCCTAGAAGAGCATGTTGCTCTCCATTGTCTGTATTTGCCTAAAGTTCCTCTGAGTGGAGTGATGTCTTCTTGTACCCTGAGACAGCAGTGATGAAAATCACATTTCATTGCACCACTCTTATCTATTGTCTGTTGTCATTTAGAAATGGCAGCTACTTGGACTGCGGGCTACACCTTAATGTTATGTTTAGAATAATAGTGTCACAGGCAGGGACCCAAGATATGAAAACAAGTCCTGTTCTTCATATGTTGTTACAAGTTTTTCCTCTGCTTTGGCTGTTTTTCTCTCACTAATGATTTTTGTTGAAAGAAAAGGATATTTTTCCTTACATTTAGAAACACATTGCTGTCAGCATGTGCTATATTTAAACAAATTTATTGAAATAATGTGTTCTGGTTTTATTTTGCAATGTTGCTTTGATTCATATGAAACCTATGTTTCTACTGAGAAATCTTTTTCTGTTGTTTTGGTGTCTCCTTATGAAATTCCCTCCACTGTGAAAGGTTTCTGGATCAGACCACATCCCCAGCTTGAACTCCTTCGAAGTTGCATCACAGGTATGAACCAGAAGAAAAGGTACTGTTGTAGAAAGCACATCTGAAGTCATTTCCAAGCATGTGGGAACAAATGTAATGGGAATTAAACCACTCTTCTGAATCAATATCTGATGTTCATAAGTGAGACTATATGGTAATGACTGGGAGTTGCCAAAACTAATTTGGGATCATAAGGAAGGAACATGTGAATATACTTGCAAACATGGAAGACCAATTGTTTATCTGAGTTACTTTCTTGTGGTGCTGCATCTAGAGCTAACCATTTTCAAAATAGTTATCTCATAAGAATGGTAGATACTAAAGCAGTACATGTGAAACCTCTGCATCTAGAAATAAACAAAGAAGTATACTTAGTTTGGTCTTTTAAAGCTAAAGAATGTCTCATAGGATACTTTCATTTGTGAAATGATATAACAGCAGATGAATTTGTAAATTTTTATGAATTTATTTGCACTTTTTTCCTTTTAGAACTGTCCTGATTAATTGCAGTGGAATCACTACATATTAATGTGACAGTACAAATCACAGGTAGCTTGTAGAATAAAAGAATGTAAATTGGATAAATAGGAAAAATAATTAAATTTCTAGGGAAAAAAAAAATTAATCTGATACTTAAATAACTGGCGGGTGATTATTTTTAAGTAAAAAATGCATACTGAATACTTCTAATAAACGTGGTTGACCGGGTTTAATATTCATAGAATCATAGAATCACCAAGGTTGGAAAAGATCTCTAGTATTATCCAGTCCAACCATCCACCTACCACCATAATTTCCCCACTAAGCCATGTCGCTCAGTACAACATCCAGATGTTTCTTGAACACCTCCAAAGACAGTGACTTAACCACCTTCGTGGGCAGCCCATTCCAGCTCCTGATCACTCTTTTGGAGAAGTATTTCCTAACATTTAGCCTGAATCTCCCCTTGTGCAACTTGAGGCCATTCCCTCCAGTCTTATTGCTAGTCATGCTGGAGAAGAGGCCGACCCCCACCTCACCATAACCTCCCTTCAGGAAGTTGTAGAGAGCGATGAGGTCTCCCCTGAGCTTCCTCTTCTCCAGACTGAACAATCCCAGCTCCCTCAGCCGCTCCCCATAAGACTTGTGCTCCAGACCCCTCACAGTTTCGTTGCCCTTCTCTGGACAGGCTCCAGGGCCTCAATGTCTTTCTCGTAGTGAGGGGCCCAAAACTGCACACAGCACTTGAGGTGTGGCCTCACCGGTGGCTGAGTGCAGAGGGACAATCACCTCCCTGCTCCTGCTGGCAGCATTAGTTCTGATACAAGCAGTGTTCCAGTCTTACCATCTAACTCAAATGTCCACTACTTCACTCATCATTTTCCTCCAGTTTTCTGAATTCTTATTGTCATGGTTTTATGATTTTTGTTTATCAGTATTCCACATCATAACATCATGTGGTGCACTGGGAGTTAAAGAGTTAATGCTCCAGTTCTGGGTACCTGACCCAGAAGAGAAGAACTACATCTCCCAGAGGACTGTGCACTGTTCTGTTATCATTTCCACTCAGGGAGAAGATAGAAGGGCTTCATTGGTCATTCCCCTTCCCTTTTGATTCTCTGCAGCGTATGAGCTCCCCAGGTTGTCTAGCCTCAGCATTAGAGTAAGGCCTCTGGTTTTTCGACACTCTCTCTCATTTTATTTGATTTATTAGCTTCAATTCCAATTATATTGCAGTATATTGTATTATCTTGTGTTACCTTGCATTCCGATATCTTATTTAGTAAATTAGTTTGTTTCTCCTCAGATCATTGCCATTATTTTGTTTTTAGGCCCATCTCTATATCCTTTTCCCTTACCCCTTTCTGGGGCACGGATCCGCGGGTCCCTCTGCCCCGCTAGTCACTGAACCAGGCCAAACCAGCCCATAAACCATTGACACTTACTAGTTCAATTCCAGTTGAAGAATTTATGCTGTGAGTTTCATTTAAGGCCAGGTTGGATGGGGCCTGGGCAGCCTGGTCTAGTATTAGATATGCAGGTTGGCAGCCCTGCATGCGGCAGGGGGGTTGGAGCTTGATGATCCTTGAGGTCCCTTCCAACCCAGGACATTCTGTGATTCTGTAATTCTATGATTTAGAGTGTCAGACAGTCCTAACAAAATTTAGATTTACAGAAGTTTGCCTGATCTAGAAAGATACTAACTGAACTGCAACAAGATGTAATGTGAAAATACTGACAGACTGCTGTTATGAGGAAGAATCAGTCCCTATCTGTAGCAATTAAAACTTTACATACCTAAATAAATTATATTCCACATACTATATTTATGTCTTTTTAATGATATTTCCTTACTATTAGCAGTTAAAATAATGTCAATAAAACTGACTTTGTTTGCCAAGGTACCATACAGTTCTCACTAAGGTTTAGTCATTTCTATACTTGGAATGTTCTGAACCAAGGACCATGTTCCTGTCATGGTAAATTAGGTCAACATGGCGAAACAGAGAGTCATGGGATGATAAAATATTAAAGAGTACGTTATTAACTGTTGTCTTTTTCATTTTATTTTTCTTCAGTGACATTTAACAAATTGAACGTTAAATGCTGAGAGACACAAAAACGCTTTGTTAGATTATTAAAAAAACAGGAAGAGTTCTCTCAGCTGATATGTAATGTAATAATATAAAACTGAGCTTACTGTTAGGTTTTGGAGTTGCTACTTGAGATCCCTCGCCCCTGAGATATGTTAGAGATTGTTGATCCAAAGTGCAGTCCACATGATTTATTAAGTTTCTAGTATACTTAGTTTAATGGAGTTACTACAGAAATCTTTAGTTTTGCCTCAGCCACATCCCATGAGGACTTTCTGGAATCTCGGGATTGTGTAATATAAAGTGCTGCCATTCTGAAATCCACATACCTTGGAAGGTAACTCTCTGTCATCAGCATATATCAATGTCCTGGGTGAACAGGAAGGTTCTTCTGGTAAGAGAATTGATAATGTTACCTAGAGCTAAATATTAACTGAATCCCATTGCTGACTTACAAGGGTGAATGCCACATTCCAAGCATAATGAGGGCAAGAAATGTTAATGCATTTAAACCTATATATCTTCTTAGTTGCAAAGCAGAAAGGATAATATAAGTTTCTGTATACAACAGCAAAAGTTTTTTAACGTGACGACAAGATTTGTAATTAAGCTTCCAATTTCGGGGCTCCCATCAGCTATCTAACAGAATAGCCTGAAAATTCATGTTTCAAGAGCAGATCTATTATATTTTAGAGCAGTGTTGCATAAGATACATATTCAGTTCACCCAAGCAGGTCAGAAACTGTAGCCTTGTACATTGCAATGCACTATGAATGCTTCTTTGTTAAACTCTCAGTACAATGAAGTCATTCAAAGGATTATCACAAAATGTAAATCATGCAGTCAGGATATGCCTTGCTTTCTTGCTCACATCAATAGTAAATTATAGACCATGCAACATATATTTTATTTATAAAAGATATATACAAAATTCTAATTCTAAGACGCAGACATGATGTAGGATTGCTCACTTGGAAATGATGGAATCTGTAGGTTTTCTAACTTCCACTCTGGCTCCTGCAAACCAGATCTCACTTTTGAACTATAATTTCACTGTGTGACTAATTCTATATCTTTAATACTGAACAAGGCGCTAGGGGCATGGGACAAGGGACTCGAAACTGCCTCAGTCTCAGGACTGTAATTATTTATCTCTGGGTGATTCAAACCTTGAAATATTCCGTTACAGTCCTCTCTTGATGTTATAGATTTGAGTAGTACTGATCATTGGCTTTTCCTGGGGTTACTCTCCTGTTGAGTGGCATCTATGAAGGGAGTAAATGTAGCTTTTTGCTACCTACACTGATGACTGTTTCAGGGGTGGTTGATTTTTTAAAACAAAATTTCTTTTGTATATTCTGAAGGTTGTTTCATATAGTAATTATTTTATATAGTATTATCTGGGATTAATTTGGCCAGCAAAGGAAGAAGATAAAAATGAAGAGAGCAAACTAGTATTTTGTGGTTAGGGCTCTTATATGTGAATGTGAAGTGGCTTATACTCTCAGTGACATGTTATGTAAAGGGTGTAAGTGGCATCTCCCTGTTCAACAGTCTAGCAACATGTGCAAGATTATCATCCTCTTACCTTCTCCCTCTCTCAGTTTTCCCCACTTTCTCTTGCCTCTTTAGAATGGGAGATGCTAGATCTGTGATGTTGTGATACTGCAGCAACTTTCTAGAAACAGAAGGCCATACAGGTTGGAAGTAGGACTTTGGACAACCAGGATCAAAGAAGCCAACACATCCCATATGTCCCTGACGCAGGAGTTTGGGTATAGGAAGCACAAAAACAGCAGAGAAGAAATGCACTAATAAATACTGGGGGCCACCCAGCTGGAAGCAGCTTGGCAGGAGAGGATCTGGTGGACATCCTGCTATGTTGAGCAAGTCAGCAAAGTGCCTTTGCTACTAAGAAGGCTAATGATATCCTGGGCTGCATTAGAAGGAATGCTGCCAGCAGGTCAAGGAAGGCGATCTTTCTCCATTACTCTTCACTGATAGAGGCCACACCTGGAGTGCTGTGTGCGGTGCTGGACTCTCCCTGGTATAAGAGAAGCATGAATATACTGGAAAGAGGTGAATGATGGGCCACAAAGATGATGAAGGGACTGGAGCATCTCCAAACTCTGAGGAGAAACAGAGAGCTGGGTCTGTTCAGACCAGAGAAGGTTCATTCTCATCAATCAACAGTTCTGTTATGCTGTGAAAGGATGAAGAGCACGTGGCGTTTGGCCTTCAAAACCCTATTTATTTAGGGGGTTTTGGAAACTGGGAATGTCAGGAGCACCATGCTGAAGAATGAAAGTTCAGGGAATGAATTTGGAGGATGGTGGCCATACACAACTTTGCAGTGCAATTTTGAAAATAGTTTGATGATGTCTGCTGTACTTGTGTCAATTCTTTGGGTCAAGGAAATTACTTCAGTGAGAGGAAGCAAGTGGTTGCTGATTTCAAGCATGTTGGAATTATGTCACAGTAGGAGACCTAGGATAAAAGAGCCATCGCACTGTTTCTCTTGAAATGTTCCTTGTGCTTCTTTCCATCACACGGAAGGAGACTAGTATTTCTAACTCCTAGACACATGATTATTAATTATATAAGACATCATCAGTGTCTTCTAATTGCAGGATAAGCTACTAAATCATTGGCAGAAATGTAATTTCTTAGAATCATATCATAGAATGATATGGAATGGCTTGGGTTGGAAGGGACCTCAAGGATCGTCAAGCTCCAACCCCCCTTCTGCATGCAGGGCCACCAACCTCCCCATTTAATACTAGACCAGGCTGCCCAGGGCCCCATCCAACCTGGCCTTGAACTCCTCCAGGGACGGGGCATCCACAACCTCTCTGGGCAGCCTGTTCCAGCACCTCACCACTCTCTGTAGAGAACTTCCCCCTGACATCCAACCTTAATCTTCCCTCCTTCAACTTAAAACCCTTTCCCCTTGTTCTGCCATTCTCTACCCTTGTAAAGAGTTGACTCCCCTCCTGTTTGTAGGCTCCCTTTAGGTACTGGAAGGCTGCAGTGAGGTCGCCCTGCAGCATTCTCTTCTCCAGGCTGAACAAGCCCAGCTCCCTCAGCTTGTCTTCATAGAGGAGGTGCTCCAGCCCTCTGATCATCTTTATGGCCCTCCTCTGGATCCTCTCCAACAGCTCCCTGTCTTTCTTGTACTGGGGTCCCCAGACCTGGACGCAGTACTCCAGATGGGGCCTCACAAGAGCAGAGTAGAGAGGGACAATCACCTCCCTGTCCCTGCTAGCCACCCCTCTTCTGATGGAACCCAGGATATCATTTGCTTTCTGAGCTGCAAGAGCACACTGCTGGCTCATGTTTAGTTTTTCATGCACCAGGACCCCCAGGTCCTTCTCTGCAGGGCTACTCTCACGGTCTGCTCCTTCCAGCCTGTATATATGCCTGGGATTCCCCCGGCCCAAGTGCAAAACCTTGCACTTTGCTGTGTTGAACCTCATTAGATTCATCCATGCCCACCTTTCGAGTCTGTTGAGGTCCCTCTGAATATCATCCCTTCCTTCCATTGTGTCAACCGCACTGCTCAGCTGGAACTCATTCAGTACCTCAGCCTTCTCCACATCCATTGAAGCCAGTTCTCCTTTTACGTTTACCAAAGCAGGTACACTTGCTTTGGCCTGTCTCTTCTGGCCAATGGACCTGTAGAACATCTTATATTGTTTTTCACATCCCTCACCAAGCTCAATTCTTCCTGTGCTGTGGCTTTCCTGATCCCACGTCTGCAAGTCCAGACAGCATCCCTGTATTCTTCCCAGGTGACACGCCCTTGTTCCCAAAACCTGTATGCACCTGTCTTTGCCCTCAGTTTGCCCAGCAGGTCCTTGCTAAGCCATGCTGGGTTCCTGCCTCCTCTGCCCGCTTTCACATTCAGAGGGACTGAGAGCTCTTGTGCTCTCAGAAAGGCATCCTTCAAGAGCAGCCAGCTTTCCTCAGCATCTCTGTCTCTAAGGACAGCAACTCAGGAGATCTCGGCCAACAACTCCTTAAACAGCCTGAAGTTTGCTCTTGTGAAGTTCAGGGTCCTGACCCCATGTTTTGCCAGGCCCACATTCCTCGAGATCAAAACTCAACCAGGGCAGTCACTGCAGCGCAGGCTACCTCCAACCTCAATGCCTTTAATGATCTCCTCCTCATTGGTGAGCAGCAGCTCCAGCAGTGCTTCACCTCCACACTGCATCCCTCAGCGCAACGTCTGAGTGTTCCTCGGACACCTCCAGGGTCGGTGACTCCACCACCTCCCTGTGCAGCCCATTGCAGTGCCTGACCGCTCTTTCAGAAAAGCAGCATTTCCTGAGTGCAGCCTGAATCTCCCCTGGCACAACTTGAGGCCATTCCCTGCAGTCTGTTTCACGAGAGAAGAGGCCGACCCCCAGCTCACCACAACCTCCCTTCAGGCAGTTACAGAGAGCATTGAGGTCTCCCCTGAGCCTCCTCTTCTCCAGACTGAACAATCCCAGCTCCCTCAGCCGCTCCCCATCAGACCTGTGCTCCAGACCCCTCACCAGTTTCATTGCCCTTCTCTGGACACGCTCCATGGCCTCGATGTCCTTCTTGTAGTGAGGGGCCCAAAACTGCACACAGCACTCTAGGTGCGGCCTCACCAGAGCTGAGCACAGTGGAACGATCCCTTCCCTCTCTCAGGCCCGGCCCTCCAGCCAGCTCCTTACCCAGCACACAGTGCAGCTGTGCAGGCCAGGGGCTGCAGCTTCTCCAGAAGAACACCATGGCACACAGTGTGTAAGGCTTTGCTGAAGTTAAGGCAGACCACATCAGCAGTCTTTTCCTCACCCCCCCAGGCGGTCCCTCCATCACAGAAGGAGATCAGGTTGGTCAGGCAGGCCCTGCCCTTCACCAACCCACACTGGCTGTTCCTGATCCCCCAGCTGTCCCACACATGCTGTGCCATCTCCTCAGGATGATCTGCTCGAGAACCTTACCTGGCACCGAGCTCAGGCTGACAGCCTGCAGTTCCTGGATTCTCCTTACAGCCCCTCTTGGAGATGGGGTCATGTTGGCAACTCTCCGTCTTCTGGGACCTGTCCAGCTGACCAGGAGTGCTGACAGATGATGGAGAGCACTTTGGCCGTCACCTCCACCACTTCCCTCAGCTCCAAAGCATTACCTCATAGCGTCGCCCCATAGCACTGCCCCAAAGCGTCATCCCATAGCACTGTCCCATAACATCACCCCAGTATCTCTTCCCATAGCACAGCCCCATACCATCACCACATACTGTTGCCTGATAGCTCTGGCCGATGGCGTCACCCCATAGTGTCTCCACATAGCACTGCACCAGAGCGCTGCCCAGAGTTTCGCCCCGTAGCATCACCCCATAGCACTGCCCCTTAGCACTGTCCTATAGAATCACCCAACGGTGCCATCCCATAGTACCATGCCATAGTGCTGTCCCATAGTGTCGCCCAAAAGCGCTGCCCCATAGCTCAGCTACAAAATATCCCCCATAGAGCTGCCCCATACCATCACCACATAGCAACACCCCATGGTGCTGCCCCACATCACTGCCCCAAATCATCCACCCTTTACCTCACCCCATAGCACTGCCCCATAATGTCACCCCATATTATCACCCCATAGCATCACCCCATAGAAGTGCCCCATAGTGTCACTCCATAGTGTCACCCTGTAGCATCACCCCATAGCGTCACTCCATAGCATCACCCCATGGCATCACCCCATACCGCTGCCCCTTGGTGTCACACCATAACATCAACCCATATTGTCACCCCAGCATGCTACCCCATAGCATCACCCCATTGCACTGCCCCATAGAGTCACCAAATAGCGACAACGCATGGTGCTGCCCCACAGCTTCACCCCATGGAATCACCCCCTAGCATTGCTTCATAGCTGTGTCCCATAATGTCACCCCATAATGCTGCCCCCACAGAGTTACCCCATATGGTTACTCCATAGCACTGCCCCATAGAGTCACTCCATAGCGTCACCCCACAGGGTCACATCAAACCACTGCCCCATAGCCTCACCCCTTTGCGCTGCTCTGTAGTGTCATCCCATTGTTCTGCCCCATAGCGTCACCCCATATCATCTTCCAGGAGCACTTCCTGATAGCAGTGCCCCATAGCATCACCGCATAACACTACCTCATAGCATCACCCCATAATGTCACCCCTGTATGAATCCTTCTTTGTTCTTTCTGGCTCAAAGCTTGCTTCCTGAGGTATTCCTTGTGATAAGATTCTAGGAGATGAGAGGTGGGTGTTGCTGTATGGCAATCAACATTACTATCTGGACAATTTTACATTTGAAAGCATTTCTTTGGAGCTGTTTGCCTTCGGAAGGGAGTGCTCAGGACTGTTTACTGGACTGTTTACTGGATTGTTTACTGGTGGAAGATCTGTCCTGTGACCAGATAACTCCTGTCTGCTATGGGAGACTGTGGGGTGATACCATTGTATCCTGTGAAGACAAGATACAAGTTGGCGCCTCCATACTCCCTCTTATCTGCTGGCAAGGCCTGGAAGATGGAACAAAGGAGTTCCTGCTGAGATCCAAAAGCCAGAAGCTGTCACTCCAAAAAGAGCTGACTCAACCACTTTGGACTTATAAATACTGCCATTGGAAATCATCATGGTTGTGTGTTGTGTGTTCGGTGTTCGGATAGTCACCTTCATCGTCAACGGAACAACGCCCTATGACCCACCTCTACTGAAGACTGAACTATGAACCTCTCTGGACCCTTGGTGGTGACTATCTCCCTCTTGCTTCCTATAAAGACTCTTGCTTCTATTTCCTATCTTTCCTATCGCCCGCCTTCCCTTCCCCATCACCCTAATTCGTAATAGTGTCCGGCTTCCCCTTCTCCATCTCCCTGACTAAGATTTGTAATAAACTGGTTGGACCAACATTTGAACCGTTGTTTCTTAATCTCACGTCGGGTATACATACATTAAAAGAACCTCATCTCCCTCCTATAAATTGGAGCGAGACAACCCCATAGCACTGCCCCATAGAGTCACCAAATAGCGTCAATGCATGTTGCTGGATGTGGGCAGCAATCCCTTCTCAGCCTCTGTGTCAGTGGCCGCACCACGCCGGGTTCCTTCTCATAGAATCATAGAATGGCCTGGGTTGAAAAGGACAACAGTGATTATCTAGTTTCAACCCCCCTGCTATGTGCAGGGTTGCCAACCACTAGACCAGGCTGCCCAGAGCCACAGCCAGCCTGGCCTTGAATGCCTCCAGGGATGGGGCATCCACAACCTCCTTGGGCAACCTGTTCCAGTGCATCACCACCCTCTGCATGAAAAATGTCCTCCTAATATCTAACCTAAACCTCCCCTGTCTCAGTTTAAAACCATTCCCCCTTGTCCTGTCACTATCCACCCATGTAAACAGCCGTTTCCCCCTCCATTCTCTTCTCCAAGCTAAACAAGCCCAGTTCCCTCAACCTTTCTTCATAGGAGAGGTGCTCCAGCCCTCTGATCATCTTAGTGGCTCTCCTCTGGGCCTGCTCCAAGAGCTTCGTGTCTTTCTTGTGCTGGGGGCCCCAGGCCTGGGTGCATTCAGTTTCATGAGGAGGTCTCAGACTTGCTCCACTGTTACAGTGGGACAGAATCTGTTCCTCTCACCCACACATGGAGCTTCAGGGTCCTGGCAGACATAGGAAGCCTGACCACTCGTGAAGACTGAGGCAAAGCACTCACTGAGTACCTCAGCTTTTTCTATGTCTGAGGAAGCTAGCTCCCCACTACCTTTCATCAGAGGGGGAACACTCCCCTTGGCCTGTCTCCTCCTGCCTATGTATCTGTAGAACCCCTTCTTGTTGTCTTTCACATCCCTCGCCAAGTTCAGCTCCATCTGCACCTTGGCTTTCCTAATCCTATCTCTACACATGCGGACAACAGCCCTGTATTCCTCCCAGGATACACAACCCTGCTTCCACTTTCTGTACATTTCCCTCTTTTCTCTCAGTTTAAGCTGCAGGTCCTTGCTCAGCCACCACGGTCACCTGCCTTCCCTGCTCAACTTCTTCTGCTGGGGGATGGAGAGCCATTGCACTCTCAGAAGGGTGTCCTTTAAGAGCTGCCAGCATTATGCATTATCATTACATGTAACTATGCATTACATAATAGCAAACGCACGATCTGATGTCTGTCACAGTAGTGAATTTTTCCTAGTTGTGGTAGATTAAGTCTTTTCTACATCTTTTCTTGTAGCTAAAGGGTATCCAAGTTCCACATTTGCCCAAATATAAAGTTAACTTTTTCTGCACTGTTAAAACTAACAGTACTTAATACAGGGAGGCTCTGTATGTCTGTTCATTTTCAGTTCATATAACAGAAGTAATAAATCCCATCTAAAATATGTAAAACTGAAAAAAAAAAAGTGGTGTTTCTGTTTTGGGAATAGAGAGTAGCATCAGAAGCACTGGACTTCAATGTTTAAAAACTGAATTTTACAGCAAATTTCTTAACAGGTACAACCATCTAGTAGATTTTATACATCAGATGCTTTTTTAGCAAATTACAGTAATTGTAATTGTTGCAAAGAGCGCAAATAGTAGTGTAAATTCTGTGTAACGTTTTTCTGGGACCAGCAATCTCATATTGTCTCTGTCAGCATGAAAACCCTTGATGTGATATTGAATTAATAGCTATCTTTTGACAGCCATCTTCATGTAATATTCAAACCTCTTTTCACCATCATACGCATAGTACCGGCCTGCGATCTTGGCTGGAAGAAGATGGAGAAGTTGATTCATGCCTTTGTCATCTCTAGGTTGGGTTACTGCAATTTATTATTTCACCCAAGTCAAGCTAAAATGCCCGCCTCAGCATCTTCAGCTTTGTCAAAACATCAGTTGCTACAAATCTGCCCCAACTCAACACTGTTTATCAACCTACTTATTTAAGTGTTTCCATTTACTTCTGGTAAAATATCGCATTTATTTTAAAGGAAGGCTTTCAGCCAGAGGACCAAACCAGTGCTGCTAATTTGCAGGTTTATTTAATAGACTGAATTTTGAAAGGGGCTTTCAAGTGCGTGGACATAAGCATTCACACATGTAAGTAATAGAGCTGATGCTTGCAAAGCCCTTTTTGACAAAAGAGATTTGCTTCTGAATATTCTTTGCCATGCATAGGTAAGTGCTGGATCCATCACAGGCATGCAGAGACGACAGTGTTTTTAGAATATATGAACAATATCTTCCACGAGGAAAAGATGGAATCAGATCTTTAGGAATTAGGCCTAGATTCTACTGGTTTTCCTACTGGAGATACTATTGTTAAGGTAACAAATTCAGGACAGTATCATGACAGCTCACTTGCTGGGAACAATTTGGTAGTTTGCACCATGGTCTCACATTTTTTTCCCTGTAAACTTAATTAGCAGAAACAGCTAAAAAGAGAAGTGAAATATTTGCTATGCTAATCTAAACTGTTTTTCTTCATGAAAACTGTAGACTTCTACTCCTTGTTTGTGTACGTAATCAAACAAAGTGCTATCGAAATAGGTTGTTTATTTTAGACTGATGAAAGGACACCACTGATGGGGAATTTACCATATTCTTCATTAATCCATTGCAAAGCTGATTGCACTTACTGTTATAAATGTGTATCTTGCATCTTCCTTTTCAACTCTTTTAAACCCTGTGATAGCATGTGGGTTTATCCAAAATTCCACAGCTTCTGTAAGAGTTTCACATATCAACAACTGCTCCAAGTGCTGACAACACAAAATGAGCGAGTTTCTCCAACCATCAAATCGGATACAATAATCTCATTACACAACATTTATACTTAAATTTATACAATCATAGAATTGCTCAAGTTGGAGAAGACCTTAAAGATCATCGAGTCCAACCACAACCTAACCATACTACTCTAACTCTAATAACCCTCCGCTAAATCATGTCCCTGAGCACCACATCCAAACGGTTTTTAAACACATCCAGGGATGGTGACTCAACCACCTCCCTGGGGAGCCTATTCCAGTGCTTAACAACCCTTTCTGGAAAGAAGTGTTTCCTGATATCCAACCTAAACTTACCCTGGTGCAACTTGAGGCCATTTCCCCTCGTCCTGTCACCTGTCACCAGTGAGAAGAGATCAGCCCCGCTCTTGCTGTAAGCACCTTTCAGATATTGGAAGAGAGCAATAACGTCTCCTCTCAGCCTCCTTTTCCCCAGAATAAACAGCCCCAGTTCCTTCAGTCTCTCCTCATAGGGCATATTCTCCAAGCCCTTCACCAGCCTTGTTGCCCTTCTTTGGACCTGCTCCAGCACCTCAATGTCCTTTCTGTACAGAGGTGCCCAAAACTGAACACAATACTCGAGGTGGGGGTGACACACTGGAACAGGTTGCCCAAAGAGGTTGTGGATGCCCCATCCCTGGATGCATTCAAGGCCAGGCTGGCTGTGGCTCTGGGCAGCCTGGTCTAGTGGTTGGTGACCCTGCACACAGCAGGGGGGTTGAAACTAGATGATCTTTGAAGTCCTTTTCAACCCAGGCCATTCTGTGACTCCATGGCTCCACGATTCCACAACTCCATGACATGATCCTGGACAACCTGCTGTGCATGGCACTGACTGAGCAGGGCTTCACATCAGATGGCTTCAAGAGGCTCCTTCCAACTTTAACCATTCCGTGCTTCTGGAAATCTGGAAACTGGAAAGAAGCATCTGTGGCAGCTGAGAAAAAATTTTGTGTTTACATTTGTCAGCTGTATTGGAACAGCATTAGTTCCATTATAAGAAATTCTGGTGAGATCTGCTCTCAGATATGTGCTTTGTTCATTCGTAGTGACAGAAGACGGATGCAGACTGACAGATGGAGTGAAGCACTGCAGTGACAGTGAAGGAACCCGAAGGTCTGTGACATGAGAAGGAACATGGCATGGTGAGGCTACTGACACAGAGGCTGAGAAGGGATCGCTGCCCACTTCCAGCAAAGAGTGCAGCCCGGTGAGCTGCGTGATAACATTGGTACAGCAACCAATGGGAACAGCGGTCAGTTGTGCCCAGACATGGGATCCCTCCTGGGAACTCCATCCAGACACAAAGGACACTCAGCCTTTGCACTGAGAAGTGCCCTGAAAAGCAAAACATGAACAAATCAAAACTAAGTGGGGCAGTGCTATGGGGTGATGCTATGGGTTGACACCATGGGCCAGTGCTATGGGGCAGCAGTATGCAGTGATGCTATGAGGCAGCACTATGGGGGGTTGCAATGTGGTGATGTTATGAGGCAGCGGTGCTGGGGACATTCTGTGGCTGAGCTATGGGGCAGTGCACTGGGGCAAGTCTATGTGGCAGCACTATGGCATGGTACTACGGGACAGCACTGTTGGCTGATTCTCTGGGGTGACACTGTGGGGCAGCACTAGGGGGTGTTGCTATGTGGTGATGCTATGGAGCAGCACTATGGGGACATTTTGTGGCTGGGCTATGAGGCAGTGCATTGGGGCAATGCTATGGGGCAGCACTATGGCGTGATACTATGGGATGGCACCGTTGGGTGATTCTATGGGGCAGTGCTATGGAGTGATGCTATGGGGTGACAGTGTGGGCCGACACTGTGGGGGCAAAGCTATGGGGTGACATTATGGGACAGTGGTGTGAAACAGCGCTAGGGGTTGATTCTATGGGGTGACACAATGGGGCAGCACCATGCGTTGACACTATTTGGTGACTCTGGGGCAGTGCTATGGGGAGATGCTATGAGGCAGTGTTATGCTGTGATGCTATCACTGAATCACAGAATCACAAGGTTGGAAAGACCTACAAGATCATCTAGTCCAACCGTCCTCCCATCACCATTGCTACCACAAGCTACTAAACCGTATCTCGTAGCTCCTCATCCAGACACCTCTTGAACACTGCCAGGGACGGCGACTCCACCACCTCCCTGGGCAGGCCATTCCAGTGCCTGACCACTCTCTGAGAGAAAAAGTTCTTCCTTATGTCTAACCTAAACCTCCTCTGGTACAACCTGTGGCCATTTCCTTGGGTCCTGTTTGTTGCCTGGGAGAAGAGGCCAAACCTCTCCTCATCACATCCTCCCTTCATGAAGTTGTAGAGTGCAATGAGGTCTCCCCTGAGCCTCCTCTTCTCCAGACTTAACAATCCCAGCTCCCTCAGCCGCTCCTCATAAGACCTGTGCTCCAGACCCCTCACCAGTTTCGTTGTCCTTCTCTGGACACGTTCCAGGGCCTCTATGTCTTTCTTGTAGTGAGGGGCCCAAAACTGTACACAGTACTCGAGGTGTTGCCTCACTAGTGCTGAGTACAGGGGGATGATTACCTCCCTGCTCCTGCTGGCCTCACTATTTCTAATGCAGGCCAGGATGCCGCTGGCCCTCTTGGCTATCTGGGCACACTGTCGGCTCATGTTCAGCCGAGCATCAACCAACACCCCCAGGTCCCTTTCCTCTTCATAATCATCCAGCCACTCAGCCCCAAGCCTATAGCGCTGCATGGGGTTATTGTGGCCAAAGTGCAGGACTCAGCACTTGGCCTTGTTGAACCTTATCCCATTCATCTCAGCCCAGCATTCCAGCTTATCCAGATCCCTCTGAAGGGCCACCGTCCCTGAGGCAGATTGACACTTCCTCCCAACTTGGTGTCATCTGCAAACTTACTGAGGGTACACTCAATCCCCTCATCTAGGTCATCAGTAAAGATATTAAACCAGATGGGCCCCAGTACTGACCCCTGGGGAACACCACTTGAAACGGGTTGCCAGCTGGACTTAACTCCATTAACTACTACCCGCTGGGCATGGCCATCTAGCCAGTTCCTTTTCCAAAGGAGGGTATACTTGTCCAGGCCACGGGCAGCCAGTTTCCCCAGAAGTTTACTGTGATAGACTTTGTCAAAGGCTTTGCTGAGGTCTAGGTAGACTAAATCAATAGCCTTTCCCTCATCTACAGTCTGGTCACTCAGTTGTAGAAGGAGATGAGGTTGGTCAAGCACGACCTGCCTTTCATGAACCCGTGCTGGCTGGGCCTGATCCCCTGGATGCCACCCATGTGCCATGTGATCTCACCCAAGATGAGATTGCTCCATAAGTTTGCCTGGTACCGAGGTCAGGCTGACAGGCCTGTAGTTCCCCAGATCCTCCTTACGGCCCTTCTTGTAGATGGGAGTCACATTGGCAAGCCTCCAATCCTCTGGGACCTCTCCAGATACCCAGTAGCACTGGTAGATGCTGGAGAGTGGCTTGGCAATCATCGCCGCCAGCTCCCTCAGCACCCAAGCTGGAGCCCGTCTGGTCCCATGGACTTGTGACAGTCCAGATGGAGGAGGAGCTCTCTGTCTCCACCTGAATCACCGGGGGTGTATTCTGCGTAGCATCCCAGACTTCCAGATCAGGGCATAAAGTGCCCTGAGGATAACTGGTCTGGCTATTAAAGGCAGATGTAAAGAGAGTTGAGGACCTCAGCCTTCTCCTTATCCTCAGTGGTCACATTCCCTGCTGCATCAAGTAAAGGATGGAAATTCTCCATCTATGGGGCACTGCTATCGGGAAGTGCTCCTGGAAGATGATATGGGGTGATGCTATGGGGCAGAACAATGGGATGACATTATGGGGCAGTGCTATGGGGTGATGCTGTGGGGCAGCATTATGGGAATTTGCTCTTGGGTGACGCTGTGGGGCAGCAGTATGGGACAGGGATAGTGCTATGGGGTGATGCTATAGGGAGATGCTATGGGTGTTGCTATGGGGCAGCGCTATAGGGCAGCACTATGGATTGATGCTCTTATAAGGTGACACTGTGGGGCAGTGCTATGGAGTGATGCTGTGGTTTGACCCTATGGAGCAGCGCTGTGTGGTGACTCTTTGGGGTGATGTTATGGGGCAGCACACTGGGGTGACATTATGGGTCAATGTTATGGTGTGACACCATGGGGCAGTGGTATGGGGTGATGCCATAGGGCGACGCTATGGAGTGATGCTATGGGGTGACTCTATGGGACAGTGCTATAGGGTGATGCTATAGGGTAACAGTGTGGGTTAGCACTATTGAGCAGCGCTATGAGGCAGTGCTATGGGGCAGCACTGTGGGGTTAAATTATGGGATGATGCTGTGGGTTGATGCTGTGGGGTGATGCTATGGGGTGATGCTATGGGACAGCGCAATGTGGAGATGCTATGGGGTGATGTTAGGGGGAGATGCTATGGGGTGACATTATGGGTGGATAATATGGGAGCGCAGTATGGGGCAGTGCTGTGGGGTGATGCTATGGGGCAGTGGTATGTGGTGATGCTATGGGGCATCAGTATGGGGCAGCACCATGCTATGTAATGATACTATAAGGCAGTGCTATGGGGCAGTGCTATGTGGAGATGGGTGATGCCATAAACCAGAGATATTTGGCAATGGTATGGGGTGATGCTATGGGGCGATGCTATGGGGCAATGCTATGGAAAGAGATATTGGGGTGATGCTATGGGGCAGCACTATGGGATGGCACTATGGGGCAGTGCTACAGGGCGGTGGTATGGGGCAGTTCTATGCAGCAGTGCTATGGGGTGACACTATGGGGCAGCACTATGGGGTGTGGCTATGCGGTGATGCTATGGAGCAGCGCTATGGGGGACATTTTGTGGCTGAGCTATGGGGCAGTGCATTGGGGCAACACTGTGGGGCAGCACTATGGTGTGGTACTATGAGATGGCACCGCTGGATGATTGTATGGGTCAACGCTATGGGGCAGTGCTATGGAATGATGCTATGGGACACCAGTATGGGGAGATGCTGTGGGGGCAGCGTTATGGGGTGACATTATAGGACAGTGCTATGAAACAGAGCTAGGGAGTGATTCTATGGGTGCATGAAAAACTGAACATGAGCCAGCAGTGTGCTCTTGCAGCTCAGAAAGCAAATGATATCCTGGGTTCCATCAGAAGAGGGGTGGCCAGCAGGGACAGGGAGGTGATTGTCCCTCTCTACTCTGCTCTTGTGAGGCCCCATCTGGAGTACTGCATCCAGGTCTGGGGCTCCCAATACAAGAAAGACAGGGAACTGCTGGAGAGGATCCAGAGGAGAGCCACAAAGATGATTAGAGGGCTGGAGCACCTCCCCTACAAAGACAGGCTGAGGGAGCTGGGCTTGTTCAGCCTGGAGAAGAGAAGGCTGCAGGGCGACCTCATTGCAGCCTTCCAGTACCTAAAGGGAGCCTACAAACAGGAGGGGAGTCAACTCTTTACAAGGGTAGAGAATGGCAGTACAAGGGGAAAGGGTTTTAAGTTGAAGGAGGGAAGATTAAGGTTGGATGTCAGGGGGAATTTTTTTACTGAGAGAGTGGTGAGGTGCTGGAACAGGCTGCCCGGAGAAGTTGTGGATGCCCCATCCCTGGAGGTGTTCAAGGCCAGGTTGGATGGGGCCCTGGGCAGCCTGGTCCAGTATTTAATGTGGAGGTTGGTGGCCCTGCATGTGATGATGAGCATAAAAAACTACCTGAAAATGCCTCTTCATTCAGTAAAATTTGTTCTTGCTCTGTTCTTTATTTTTGCTGATTCTGTCCTTAACATTGCATCCCAATGAATCCACAGTCCTTTCTGGAACATAGCAGTCATTCCTCCTTTGTCTCATCTTCTTGTGCCTGTTGGCAAAACATACGTACGTGATGTCTAGGATGCCGCAGAGTGCCAGAAGATTACCTGGTCACAATTCTAGTGATAATACAGGTGAAAATGTTGTTGTTGCCTAATATTTATTTATTTATTTATTTTTGATAGAGAAACGAAGACTACTCAGTGGTTACATCTATCATAATAGTTTTCTAGTACATAAGATTACTGTGAAGATGATCAGCTCTCCTTGCTCATTGACCTAGTAAAGACAGGTATCAGTAAAAAGCTTTCCAGTTACAAGGATAGTGAAACTGTCTGTAAGAGGCTACGTACAGGTGCTTCTGAATTCCCTTACCTGGATATTTTCGAGATGAAATTAAACAGATTTCGTAAGTATGGTCTCGACTTTGTCCCAGAAGAACAGAAAGGACTAGATTATTTTTTGGCTACTTTCCATTTTGTTTTTAATGACATTTTCCAGTTCAGGCTGTTTCTTTCATTAAATGCAAAGGCTATGTTATTTGTAACTTCAAAGCATTTGCTATCTGCTAATAACATTATTTAGTGAGCTGTTGTCAAACCCCTTGCAGAACAAGTTTGTCTGATGGACCTTTTCTTGCTCTTTCACTGTTCTGGGGGATAGTAGATCTGACAATAATGTATAAAATACAAATTTAAATAACACTTCTCTTTAAGTCTATAGACTGTGTAATTTCACCTGGGTTATCACATACAGAGTTTAGGCTGCTTAAAGAGATACATATCTTCTGATTTTTGCTATGACTTGGTGCTTTTTCATGTTTTGGTGGGTCAGCAAAGAGAATGAGCACCCTCATTTTTATCACACAGAATCACAGAACAGCTGAGGTTGGAAGGCGCATCTGCTCGTAATCTTGTTCAAACTTCCTGGTGAAGTGGTGTCAGCTAGAGCATGTTGCCCAGTATTGCACATAGCCACATTCTGAACGTCTTCAAGGATGGAAACTCCACACAATTTTTGGCAACTTGCTCCAATGTCTGGCCACCCTCGTGGTAAAAAAATCCAATTCTTACATTTAAGAGGATTTTCCTACATTTCAGTTGGCACATGTTGTCCTTTTGCTGGATACCACTGAGAAAAGACTGACTTCACCTTCTCTACTTGCCTCCATCAGGTATGTGTTAAACACACTGGTAAGATTCCCCTGAGCCTTCTATTCTACAGTCCCATTTCTCTGCTTCTCCACATATGCACCAATCCATGCTCCAGATCATGATCTTTGTGAACCTATTCTGGATGTAGTCTGGTAAGCCCATGGCACCAGCTCAGTATGACATTCGTCCTTTTTG
The DNA here is from genome assembly GCA_016647715.1 of Pavo muticus. Taxonomy (NCBI): domain Eukaryota; kingdom Metazoa; phylum Chordata; class Aves; order Galliformes; family Phasianidae; genus Pavo; species Pavo muticus. The sequence goes on along the minus strand of JACDJE010000257.1, from coordinate 1,197,871 downwards.
TTATGAGGGCACATTACTGGCTCATAGTCAACTTGTGTCCACCAGAACCCCCAGGTCCTGGTCTCAGCAGAGCTACTTTACAACTGGCAGTTATCTGGTGCTGCTGCATGAGGTAATTCCTTCCCACTGTAAGACTTTTCATTTCCCATTGTTGAACTTCATGAATCTCATGTCAGCAAAGAATATTATGCTTTAATAATGATTCAACTTACGTACCTAATCCAATTGCTTATATGTCATATTTTGTTTAAATACTGCTCTGTGTCGTAACAGGACACAGAAAAGATTATGGGAAAGAAAGATCACTAAAGCACAATTAATTCCATCCTTAGAAATACATCTAACACATATGGGTTGAATCACCATCTTGAAATCCCATTGCTCTTGACTGATTATAGATGGAACCTGCATGAGCACTTTAGGTTTTGCACCTAGTGACAGATCATAGAATCATAGAATGGCCTGGGTTGAAAAGGACAACAGTGATCATCTAGTTTCAACCCCTCTGCTATGGGCAGGGTCGCCAACCACTAGACCAGGCTGCCCAGAGCCACATCCAGCCTGGCCTTGAATGCCTCCAGGGATGGGGCATCCACAACCTCCTTGGGCAACCTTTTCAGTGCATCATCACCCTCTGTGTGAAAAACTTCCTCCTAATATCTAACCTAAACCTCTCCTGTCTCAGTTTAAAACCATTCCCCCTTGTCCTATCTCTATCCACCCTCGTAAACAGCCGTTCCCCACAGATGAGAATGAGATACAAAATAAGGAGATCTGGGAATCTATTGTCATTCTGGCCTTACATGGATGAAAAGCACATAAATATATCCATCAGATAGCATAGAATCATAGAATGGTTAGGGTTGGAAGGGACCTCAAGGATCATGAATCTCCAACCCCCCGCCACAAGCAGGGCCACCAACCTCCCCATTTAATACTAGACCAGGCTGCCCAGGGCCCCATCCAACCTGGCCTTGAACACCTCCGGGGATGGGGCACCTACAACCTCTCTGGGCAATCTTATATACAGTCCTACACACAACACAAAATATTTCCCAACCCTCACCCCATAAAGTGCTGTAAAAGTTGTAATGAAAAACAATGTAAAATTTTATTTTAGAAGTACCGAGGAAGTGTCCCTGAATGTTAAATGCTTGAAAATATGCAGCAGTGCCTTTCACTAAGTTTTTAATATTCTGAAGCAAAATTTCATTCTTTCATCTGGCCTTTCACACATTTTTCACATATGCTGTCTTCAAGTTATCATCTAAATTATTGTCCATACTGGTTTCTGAAGACTGATCCATTTCTTCCCTACAGGAAGGTAACAAAGAATCCAGTTGTATCTTATTATTTCCCCAAAATGAAACAGCCAATTGCCCCCATGTCAGAAAAGACATACTGTAAGTATTCTTCTGGGATTTTACCCGGCTTTTGCCAGTCAATAAAGAAATAAGATCCAACATTTCATTTACAAAACATGAATTCCACTGGGTTAGAGACATCAGGAATGATAATAGGTTTTTACTTTTATATACACTATATTTTTAACAAAATGTTTTGCTATATATTGTTAAGAAAACAAAAAATAACATCTCTTGTGATTTTGAGACTGGTACTCTTCTTACAGTGCAACATGATGGATTTTTTCAGTCTGGGCTTGTAAATGCTGAACTGAATTTACTAAAGAGGTAAAGTTACAGATTGAAGAAGCTTTGTGAGATGAAGGATACTCCGTTTTGAAATGGGGGCATTTTTGGATATCCGAATTACTGTATTGCAACAAATTTCTCAAGTATCTGTTTTTATTCTTGAATTATTCCATTTCTGCAAACATTTCAACTCTTGATTTGGTTCAGATTTTCATTTGAGTTTATTTGGTACCTTAGTTGTCTCAGTTTTTAAAATCTGACTTCACTATTCTTTGTCCAAATCATGCCTTTGATCAGAGATAGTAAATACCCAAGAAATTCTATTCTTCTACTCCTTTCAGTTCCCTCTTTGGGCTGCAATCAGAGAACAGGAGCACATGCTCCTTTGCCAGAAGACCTGAAGTAAGTAAATGCTGGTTGATGGGGAAGCCTATCCTGTCTTTTCCTCTGCCTGCCTCTTCTGTCCCAGCTGCCAGAAGACCAAAGAATCTGTATTACACATCAACAGGCCAGAGAATAATCAGGTGCTCTATGCAAATATATTAATGTTTTCAGAAATGCACTGCTGTACATGCCCTTCCTCATCCCAACACTTTTTCTCTGAGAGAACCATCCCCTCTTTTTATGTTCCTGAAGAGCAAGAAGCAGTGTTTTTCTGTTGTTACACAGCCTAAAGTACTTGCTTCTGAATTTCCCCACTGCCATATATTCTATGTCATACTTGCTTCTGAGTTTCCCCATTGCCATATAATCATTGTCACTCACAGGCAATATATTAAAGTCTCTGCTCTAGCTGAGAGGAATCCAGGCATATTAATTAATTAAATATTTTCATACTGGCATTTCAGGCCCACAGAGAACATGCAAATGATACCATCCTTTCTCCAGTTCAGATATAAGAATGTGGTGTGAGACGATGTCAAAGACCTTGCAGAAATCCAAGTAGATGACATCTGTTGCCCTTCCTTTGTCCACCAATGCCAACACTCCATCATAGAAGGTCACCAGATTGGTCAGGCACGATCTGCCCTTGGTGAAGCCATGTTGCCTGTCTTGGATCACCTCCTCATCTTGCATGAGTCTCAACATATCTTCCAGGAGGATCTGCTCCATGATCTTCCCAGGCACAGAGATGAGGCTCACCAACCTGTAGTTCACGGGTCTTCCTTTCTCCCCTTCTTAAAAATGGGAGTAATGTTTCCCTTTATCCAGTCACCGGGGACTTCATCTGACAGCCATGACTTATCAAATATGATGGAGAGTGGCTCTGCAACCACCTCAGCCAGCTCCCTTAGGACCCTGGGATGCATGTTGTCTGGCTCAATAGATCTGTACACATTCAGCCACATGAGACAGTCTTGAACTTGCTCTGGGAGGGATTTTGCTCCCCAGAACTCCACCTTGAGGTTCAGGGAAGTGAGAGACATGGGAAGCCTGACTAAAAGTGAAGTCTGAGGCAAAGAACTTGCTGAGTACCTCAGCCTTTGCCATGCCTGTTGTAGCCAGTTCTCGCTTCACATTTATCAGAGAAGGTACATTCTCCTTGATCTTTCTCTTCTGACTAATGAACCTTCAGAATCCCTCATTATTTTACACATCCTTTACCAGCTGCATTTCCTTCTGCACTTTGGCTTTCCTGATCCCATCTCTACACATCTGGACAGCATCCCTGTATTCTTCCCAGGCCACCAGTCCCTCCTTCCACTGCCTGTACATTCCCTTCACATCAGCTTGACCAGCAGGCCCTTGTTCAGCCATGACAATTTCCTGCCTCTTCTGCTTCGTTTCTTATGCTGGAGGATGGAGAGCTCTTGTGCTCTAGGAGAGGTCCCTTGTAGTTAGAAGATAAGCTCTTAATGCTGTTCTGTACACAGTGTTTTCTCTTTACGCCTTTTTTCTTATTTTCTGAATAAAACCGGATGATTTCTTAATAGATAAAGCAAATGTAATCCAGACATAAACAGTATTCTACATTATGCCAGCTCAGTGTACGATATCTATTAGCTATTTTCAATAAGGTTTGAAGTGATAAGTTTAAGAAATTGGCAAGAACAATGCTCTAGAATTTCAGATGTGAGTGACGAGCTCTGAACTAGTACACTGGCACTGCAAATCTCTTCACTTCATGAGTCTCTTCTTGCTCAACATGACATCACACTTGCTGAGAAAAAAACTCTTCTTCTTCTTTCAAATTCTGACACAATCACAGAGCTGAGGTTGGAAGGTGAAGCTTCTGAGGAGCACCGTAATTTACCATCGTGTCAATTCTGTGCTCTAAATTAAGGGCTACAATGACAGTAACTATTGAGAAAATTAAGATGCTGGCATGGGAAGTCTTCTTTCTACTGTGGCAGAGTATTAAAATTTCTCAGTATGAGTATTCAGCATTAATAGATAAGTTTCAAACATCAAAGTAGATGCAGAAATTGAAGGAGCTTGTTAGAACGTGAACTACTGTACTTAGCAGAGATAGTGCTGTATTCTGGATTTGAGTGGAAGTTTTCACTTTGATTTTCTTTCAGTGAATGGTTACTAATTCACAGTTACATAGATGAAATGTGCTATATATTATTACTTCTTTGAGTGGTGTACTATCAGAGTAATGAGGGGGCTTTGGGTTTCATTTCAGCTAAATTCAGTCTTGCTTCTCCAAAAGGGATTTGCTCCTTTAGGTATTATATGAAGGAGAATAAGCTCTAAAACACTGAGATGTTTTATGTGTATCTATACATCTGTCATACGTCTGTTAGTCAGCTGCTTTTGTAATGCTGCCTTGGGTGAGACTCCTTCTCTGAAAGAGAAGGACTTTTCTCACAGCAGGCCCAAGCAGTAATTTTGCCATCAAGCCAAAATGAGGCAACGTTAAGAAAGATATTTGGTTAGTGCAAAGTAAAATTTAATTTCAGACATTTTTTCTTTAATGAAACATTATAGTTCTGTTATTGAAATATATTACATTAGCATAAAAATAGCTTTTGAATGAGACTATCAGTATTAGTAACCATATATATACTTCATAATAGTTTATTTACGCAGCCAAGGCAATGCAGACAAAAATAATTGTGAATAAATATATTTTGTTTACTGCACTGTTTATTTTTTATTTTATTTATTTATTTTTGTATTTCCAGACCATCAAGGCTGGTTTTAGGCTTAATATGTTTAAATTAAACCTTTCTAAGTTGCTTTAGAATTGATGTCCTACATACTGCAACAGAATTTCTGGGCTGTCTTTGTGTGTGGCTCCTTCTGAAACGGTAGCACTTGAACCTCAGGAGACAGCTCAGAGGAGAACTTGGTATATGGGCTTGTATGTTTTCTGCTTTAATAATATGGGTATTCTTTTTGGCAGCACCAGAAGGGAAAGTTTTTCTGTAATAGGTTGTTTTTGATGTGTATGGAACTCATCACACCCATATTCATGCTCCTATTTTTTTTTCTCATTTTCGTTAGCTCAGAAGTAGATTGTGAACCTACGTAGGTAGTCAGACACATAAAATCCAGACTGCAGTCTGAGCAGCTCTCTTGGGCTTTTTTTTTTTTTCACCAGTAAAGTTAAATATTTCCTTCTAGAGGGTCCTGTTTTAATCATAAGAAAAGGACAGAAACTACTTCGGTGAGAAACTGAGGGGAGATCTTACAGTGAAGTCATAATGATTTCAACAATAGTTCTTATAAGGCTTCAGTTTTTTCAATTCCACATCATTTCCTGCTGATCACAACTGTGAATAACGTCTTAGTTTTAAGGGTTCCATAAAAAAAAAAGCAGACGGAGTTTCCTTCTACTGCAAGTAAAAGATGCTTTTTCTCCTCCCTGCCCACTTTTTCAGAAAGATCAATAGCAACATGTTGCTGGCACACCTCACTATTTGACTATATTTCTAGTTACTATAGTGTGATTTCACTGGTTTTAGAAATTTTTAAATCTTTCCAAAACTATCAGGAAGAAAAGTTGGTGGCCAGCAGGGAGAGGGAGGTGAAGGTCCCCCTCTACTCAGCTCTTGTGAGGCCCCATCTGGAGTACTGCATCCAGGCCTGAAGCCCCCAGCACAAGAAAGACATGAAGCTCTTGGAGCAGGTCCAGAGGAGGGCCACTAAGATGATCAGATGGCTGGAGCGCCTCTCCTGTGAGGAAACGTTGAGGAAACTGGGCTTGTTTAGCTTGGAGAAGAGAAGGCTCCCGGGAGACCTCATTGCGGCCTTCCAGTACTTGAAGGGAATGTATAAATAGGAGGGGGAATGACTGTTTACATGCGTGGATAGTGAGAGGACAAGAGGGAATGGTCTTAGACTGAGACAGGGGAGGTTTAGGTTAGATATTAGGAGGAAGTTTTTCACACAGAGGGTGGTGACGCACTGGAACAGGTTGCCCAAGGAGGTTGTGGATGCCCCGTCCCTAGAGGCATTCAAGGCCAGGCTGGATGTGTGGGTCTGGGCAGCCTGGTCTGGTGGTTGGCGACCCTGCACATAGCAGGAGGGTTGAAACTAGATGATCACTGTTGTCATTTTCAACCCAGGCCGTTTTATGATTCTATGAAGAGGAATATAAACTCTGTAATTAGAGTTTAGCTCTGCCTTATCTGTCTTATCTTTTCTGTCTGGTCCTTGTTTTGCACCCTTACTAAGGCTGAATATGTCCCATTACTTAATCATATACAATGTACTTATCAGAATAATAGAATGTGCTACACCTAACATAGTTGGTAGCACAGTTTGTACTTGAAGCTTTAGTTTGTATTTCTGCTGTAACAATTACTTATTTTATGTTTTGCCATAACAGTGTTATACTGCTCCTATACACACCATAATTGTAAAACATACTGTGCTTCCACATTCATTTAAAGAGCAACTACTTGATAAGTACAAAGTAATTAAGCAATAAGACATGACAGGCAGTGCATTTCTGGGGAATTATTGCACTTCTTAGATGCCTTGAAAGATATGAGGCTAAAGGTTGAGTGACTTCAGTCACCTGAGAAGTGGAATAACCTCCCAGAAATGCATTGCTTACTATGGTTTATTGCTATTATGAAATGGAAATTGTGAAATCAAAATAGGAGGAAAAGATTAGATCTGTGCATTTATGGAGGATTACTTATAGAGGTATGACATCACTGTCAGCTCTATGTGTCCAGAGAGTTCTTAAAGCCTTTTCAGAATTAGCACGTGAACAACAGGGCTCATCTGAAACTGCTGCTTCAGCAGTCTTCATTATCATCTTTACCTAGACTGGCCCCCCAACATTTCCCTACTAAATCATATCTGTATTCTCAGTACAGATTTGTCTCTGATACTAATCGCACTACCTCAGGGGGTGTGGTTATTCTGAAATAATCATACCCCCTGGAGGATTAGAGGCATTTGGTTGCTTCCTTGCCTTGTAACACCCCAAGGTCATTATCTCATGATAATCACATCTCCTGGAGTTGCCTTATTGCTTAAGTGTAACACTAAATTTTAATTACAATGAAATAGAGCTCTTTTGGTAGTTTGTACAACATCCTGTGTGCACAAAGCCAGATGGAAATAATGCCTGGCTTTTACTGTAATAGCATGTGGCGGGTTTGTGCTCCAGTGCAATAAATGATTATGTTTTTGATAGGAAAATCATTCCAAACTGAATCTACAGGACACTAGTATCCAACGCAATATGAGCTTTTAATATTGTTTTGATTTGTTGTAAATTTAATTCCAATTAGAAACATACAGTGAAGAAATATACTGATAAATTTCTACATCTCTTAAAGTAGTCACACTCGCTACTGAATTGCATTCCAAGTTTGCTGAAGGTGGGGAGTATAGTGCTCACCTCTTTGGACATTTCAAACAGTCGTCAGTGAAAAAAATGATGTTTGCTTTGAAAATCAAGATCAAATATGATTCAGCATTTCTGTTTCTTTCAAAAGATTCAAAAAAAATCAACATACTGAATTCATGCAAGAAATGCATTTCTCATTTTTAACTCTTTTCAGCTCTGAAGTTGGAAATTGGTTCAGTAAGTGAGCACAGCTCATGCTCCTGAACGGTGCTGCATCTGTGCGTGTGGGAGGTAGGTCAAGTGGTGAAGACTAAGTTTTGTCCCTCCTTGCTCAGGAGACCGGCTTTCCCCTTGGCAGTCTCTGTGACCACAGGCCTAAACATGGTCTCCACCAGACAGCGGGCTTATTCCAAGAAGACCATGGCAACCCAGATGGAGGGCCTGCCCAGAAATGTAGCTGTTCAGGTCTCCGGCTGCAGGGTGTGCCTGAGCCTGCTACTGCCTGGGGAGGGTGGCAGGGACTCCACCTGTGTGAGGTGTGAGCAGGTGGATGAGCTGCTCAGACTTGTGGTGGAGCTCAAGAGGTGCAGAGACTAAGGACCATCAGGGAGTGTGAGCAGGAGATTGACTGGTAGAGTGACTCGCTGGCATGCCAGAGGGAAGGGTGCCGCAGAGATGCCCCCAGAAAAGTGGTGGACCCCCTGCCCTGTCACAATCGGACAGACTTGACTGATGAGGAGGGTTGGAAGAGAGTCCCAACTCGGCATCACGGGAGCCTCCCCTGCCTGCCTAGCCTGCTTCCCCAGCTCCCTCTAAGCAACAGGTTTCAGTTGCTGGAAATTGAAGGGGAGGTGAGTGGGGAGGCAATGGAGGATCTGCCTAGGAGTGAGCCTAGGGCGAGGCGGTCACCCCCACACCTTGAGACTGCCTCTGTCAGGAAAGAAAGAAGGGTGGTCGTGGTGGGTGGCTCCCTTCTCAGAGGAACGGAGGGCCGCATATGCAGACTGGACCTGAGTTGTTGGGAAGTGTGCTGCCTTCCTGGGGCTCAGGTCAGGGACATAACCAGGAAACTCCCAAAGCTGGTTAGGTCCACTGATTATTTTCCATTACTCGTAGTTCAGGTGGGCAGTGATGAAATTGCTCAGACGAGCCTACATACTATGAAAAGAGATTTCAGGGGTTTAGGGCATTTAGTTCAAGGAGCAGGATCTCAAGTGATCTTCTTTTCTGTACCTTCAGTGGTAGTGAGGGACATGGAGCAGGCTTGGAAAGCACAGGCAATGAATAATTGGCTCAGAGGCTGGTGTTGAGCCAGAAACTTTGGGTTCTTTGATCATGTGGCAGTTTACTTGGCCCCTGGCCTTTTGTCCGTCTGTGGAACCCACCTGTCTCAAAGGGGGCAACGAATCCTAGCGCAGGAGCTAGGGGGGCTTATCGAAAGAGCTTTAAACTAGCTATGACGGGGGATGGGGACAAAACAGGCCTCACAAGAGATAAGTCTAGGGGAACGATGCTTGAGCTGGGGGTGAGGCAGATGACTCAGCTGAAGTGTGTCTGTACCAATGCACTCAGGGTGGGCAACAAGCAGGAAGAGTTGGAAGTGATTGTGAGTCAGGCTAACTATGACCTAGTTGCTATTACCAAAACATGGTGGGACCACTCTCGTGACTGGAGTGCTGTGATGGATGGCTACAAGCTCTTCAGAAGGGATAGACGAGAAGGGTGGTGGTGTGGCCCTTTATATTAAAGAGTGTTTTGATGTTGAAGAGCTTGGGGTTGGGAATGATAAAGTTGAGTGTCTATGGGTAAGGATCAGGGGGAAGACCTGTAGGGGCGACATTTTGGTGGGGGTCTGTTATAGACCACCTAATCAGGATGAAGAGATGGACGAGGCATTCCATGAGCAGCTTGCGGAAGTCGCGCGATCGCCAGCACTTGTTCTCAGGGAGACTTCAACTTCCCTGATATATGTTGGAAATATAATACAGCACAGAGGAAGCAGTCCAGGAGGTTTCTAGAGTGCGTGGAAGATAGCTTCCTTATGCAGCTGGTAGGTGAGCCTATCAGGGGTGGTGCCCTGCTAGACCTGCTCTTCACTATCAGTGAAGGACTGGTGGGAGATGTGAAGGCTGGGGACTGTCTTGGGCAGAGCGACCATGAAATTGTAGAATTCTCTATCCTTGGAGATGTCAGAAGGGTGACCAGTAAAACTGCTATCTTGAACTTCAAGAGGGCGGACTTTGATCTGTTCAGGATGCTTGTAGCACGGGTCCCTTGGGAGTTGCTCCTTAAGTATAAAGGGGTCCAGGAAGCCTGGACGCTCCTCAAGATGGAAATCTTAAAGGCACAAGAACAGGCTGTCCCTGAGTCCTGTAAGGCGAGCCGTAGGGGAAGAAGACCAGGGTGGATGAACCGGGAACTACTGTTGATACTCTGGAAGAAAAAGAGAATCTATGACCTCTGGAAGAAGGGACAGGCAACTTGGGGAGATTACAAGGAAGTTGCTAAGGTATGCAGGGAGGAAGTTAGGAAGGCAAAAGCCCAACTTGAACTCAGATTGGCCACTGCAGTAAAAGAGATTAAGAAATCCTTTTATAAATATATCAACTGAAAAAGATGAACCAAGGATAATTTTCATCCTATACTTGATGCAGCAGGGAATGTGGCCACTGAGGATAAGGAGAAGGCTGAGGTCCTCAATGCCTTCTTTACATCTGCCTTTAATNACTGAGGATAAGGAGAAGGCTGAGGTCCTCAACTCTCTTTACATCTGCCTTTAATAGCCAGACCAGTTATCCTCAGGGCACTTTATGCCCTGATCTGGAAGTCTGGGATGCTACGCAGAATACACCCCCGGTGATTCAGGTGGAGACAGAGAGCTCCTCCTCCATCTGGACTGTCACAAGTCCATGGGACCAGACGGGCTCCAGCTTGGGTGCTGAGGGAGCTGGCGGCGATGATTGCCAAGCCACTCTCCAGCATCTACCAGTGCTACTGGGTATCTGGAGAGGTCCCAGAGGATTGGAGGCTTGCCAATGTGACTCCCATCTACAAGAAGGGCCGTAAGGAGGATCTGGGGAACTACAGGCCTGTCAGCCTGACCTCGGTACCAGGCAAACTTATGGAGCAATCTCATCTTGGGTGAGATCACATGGCACATGGGTGGCATCCAGGGGATCAGGCCCAGCCAGCACGGGTTCATGAAAGGCAGGTCGTGCTTGACCAACCTCATCTCCTTCTACGACTGAGTGACCAGACTGTAGATGAGGGAAAGGCTATTGATTTAGTCTACCTAGACCTCAGCAAAGCCTTTGACACAGTCTCTCACAGTACACTTCTGGGGAAACTGGCTGCCCGTGGCCTGGACAGGTATACCCTCCTTTGGATAAGGAACTGGCTAGATGGCCATGCCCAGCGGGTAGTAGTTAATGAAGTTAAGTCCAGCTGGCAACCCGTTTCAAGTGGTGTTCCCCAGGGGTCAGTACTGGGGCCCATCTGGTTTAATATCTTTACTGATGACCTAGATGAGGGGATTGAGTGTACCCTCAGTAAGTTTGCAGATGACACCAAGTTGGGAGGAAGTGTCAATCTGCCTGAGGGTAGGGAGGCTCTTCAGAGGGATCTGGATAAGCTGGATTGCTGGGCTGAGATGAATGGGATAAGGTTCAACAAGGCCAAGTGCTGGGTCCTGCACTTTGGCCACAATAACCCCATGCAGCGCTATGGGCTTTGGGCTGAGAGGCTGGATGACTGTGAAGAGGAAAGGGACCTGAGGGTGTTGGTTGATGCTCGGCTGAACATGAGCCGACAGTGTGCCCAGGTAGCCAAGAGGGCTAGCGGCATCCTGGCCTGCATTAGAAACAGTGTGGCCAGCAGGAGCAGGGCGGTAATCATCCCCCTCAGCACTAGTGAGGCTGCACCTCGAGTGCTGTGTGCAGTTTTGGGCCCCTCACTACAAGAAAGCCATCGAGGCCCTGGAGCATGTCCAGAGAAGGGCAACGAAACTGGTGAGGGATCTGGAGCACAAATCTTATGAGGAGCAGCTGAGGGAGCTGGGATTGTTTAGTTTGGAGAAGAGGCGGCTCAGGGGAGATCTCATTGGACTCTACAACTTCCTGAAGGGAGGTTGTGATGAGGAGGGGTTTGGCCTCTTCTCCCAGGCAACAAACAGGACCCAAGGAAATAGCCACAAGTTGTACCAGAGGAGGTTTAGGTTAGACATAAGGAGGTTTAGGTTAGATATAAGGAAAAACTTTTTCTCTCAGAGAGTGGTCAGGCACTGGAATGGCCTGCCCAGGAAGGTGGTGGAGTCGCCAGCAGTGTTCAAGAGGCGTCTGGATGAGGAGCTACAAGATATGATTTAGTGGCTTATGGTAGCAACGGTAATGGGAGGATGGTTGGACTAGATGATCTTACAGGTCATTTCCAACCTTGTGATTTTGTGATTCTATGAAATCCCATCACAGGGCCCATCTTACCAGAGGTTTCTTGAGAAAAGGTTAATTTTGTGAAGACATTTAAATTTTAAAGTTCACCAAAGAAAGGAAACTGTTATATGATAATTTTGCTTAAGAAATTAAACATGTAGGTATTTATTAGTTTTGGTTGTTTTCACAGCAAGATCTTACAGATATTAAAACACTTCCTGCATTGGCTAGAGAAGTTATCATACTTTATACTTACTTTATATATACTTTATATATACTTTATATTTACCAGTTCTTTATATTTACTTTATATTTACCAGTTCTTCTATAGAATGTTTTACTTGGGGGTATTAAAAATGCAGTTCTCCAAATCAAATAGATGCAAATACACACGTAGAAGTCCAATAATTTAAACAAGCACCACAACAAAAACAAAACAGGCAAAAATCAAAAATATAACATCTGTTGGACTACATAATGCTACTGAAAGCATCACACTTATAAATGATTCTGCACTGTTTTGATCCCAGTTAGAACTACAATTGTATCTCTAAGTGCCTCAAGACACATTTGCTGTTCATTCTTAGTGAAACTCTTGCCATAACACTGCACTATTGAGTGCTTTCAATGCTTTAAAAGTTCTTATTCTTCTATTATTCTTTTTAGACATTTACATCAAAGACAATAATACGAAATTGTGAGGATAATCAGATTCCATGATCACAGTTTTTCATGTTTTATTTTGTTGATTTATCTGTCTGCACTGCAGCTTCAACAATTCAATGTTAATGCTGCATTTATCACTTGAAGCTGCATGTACTGTTTACTGTTATTAATGTAACCTTTATTTCATTATTAAATCAGTGTGAAAATAAAAAGACTATTTTCTGGTACGATCTTAGTTTAGGTACACTACTTAAAGTGGAGTTCTTAGTTAATTGCTTATATTATAAAGTTTCAGACTGGTTACTCTGCCTCAGCAAATCTCCCTGCTAATCAATTTCTTTTGTCCCACCCAATGACACCTTCTTGGAAATCAGTGACCATTTTCTGACTGACTTGTTAGAAATTGATTTTATGAAGATAATAAGCTTCTGCATGGTCTGTTAAATGAGTGGCTCTCAAAGAAGGGATATCTGATTGGTGTTCTTCATCAGGAAATGAGGAAATGTTTCATAATAAGGGAAAAAAACTAACAAAATACCATTTAGTAGACCTCCCAGGACTGCTATGTGAGAGATGTTTGAAGTTAAATTGAGTTAGTTTTTGTTTCATTAAATTTCATTCTATTGGAATTTTTTTTTTTTTTAACACATTTTCAATGTGAGAGTCTAAGTCTTTCCTCATATGTCATGATTTTCCCATTGAATTCAGTAACTCATTTCAGGAACAGTTAGTTTTAACCTGTTGGAAGAGAGCCTTGTTTTCACTACAGCTGTGAGAGTGTGGAAAACAGGAAAATCTAATCAATCCTTCTGATACAAAATTAGATTGATTCCACAGTATAGGACAATGAAATTTAATTAGCTTTCTTCTGTACTGAAGTTTGCTGTCACTGAGAAGGGTCATTATATTTTCATAGTATTGATGATTAATTGCTTAATAGAGACTAGAGAGTTACTTTGGATATCTTGTTCAGGAACACAATAAAAATAAAAATAATAATAATAGTAATAATAATAATGGTGATGATGTAGTGTTAGGAAACTGAATTATTAACTGTTGCACAAAGTGGCTATATTGTGAATATTTCACCTTTACCAAAGCTGCTTCTTATCTTGTTCTGCTCTTGCGCATAGGTCATATTATGCACTGCTTTGTGCTAGTTTGACAAGAACTAATGTGGATACTTAAATATTTTAAAGGCTGCACATTTCAGAATGATAAAATACTCAACTGCTCTTCCTTCCCTGTTGAATTTGTGGTTAATGGTAAAACAATATAATCCTTTTTTTTCTATTAGTAATTTAACAACAAACACTAAAAATCTTTTGAGGAAAATCAGAAAATGTTCAAATAAGGCCACATAATAACACTTCCTAACTACAGTTAGTTTTTATTCAGCCATAAAATCTATCTTTCATATAGAAACTCACTTACATGTCTTACTCCAGTGAAGGTTATTTGTAGACTGAAGGTCTTTTCTTGTCAAGATATGATGAATACCATGTGTGAAGACAGAAGAGCATCAGGACCTGTATTAGCCGGAAAACCCACTGATCTGTGAATAACCTAAAAAAGAAAACCTGAAGATTAGCAACGTCGCTTTTAAGAATGATCCATCAAATTCAACAAGCAGATTCACAGAGATGAATCATCTAGTTCCTTTTATTCCAACAATACAGTAAAGGTTATTTCCTTTCCTTACAAATAGAAGTTCCGAAATGAAGGGAATAGAGACTTGCGAGTCTTTTTCAGTCGTAAGGCAATGATTATACGTTTTTTGTTTGGTGTGCTTTTTAAAAATTTATTTATTTTTCAAATGAAGTAGATATGGGTTAACATATCCAGTACACAGCTAAGCTGCATGATTACACCCCACTTTTAGAGGAGATTTTCTTTTCTGTTGATTACCTCCTCTGCTAAAAGCATTTTAAAAACCACAGAATTTAATCATGTAATTTTAGCACAGTTTTTATTACTTTATCACAATGCGTCAAACTATTTTTCCCTTTTAGCTTTAAAATCCAGTGAGACCACTGCGATAACATTCTTTGACATTTGATAAAGACCATGGTGTTTTCTTCCTCTCCTCTCCTTTTAACTCTGACCCAAGATTCAATAAGAATTCATTCTAACTGCTAGTGAACTCTGAATTACTACTACCATCAAAATTTACTCAAGCATCCTTCCTTGAAGGTAGAAATTTCATGCCAAGATTTCTGGTTTCACCTTATAGACATTCAGTGTTTCGATACCAGACTGAAGAGTTACTGCTGTTTTGGAAGTAATTTATTTTAGATTGTGATCCTGTCAATGCTCTTCTATAAACAGGAGCTGGAACTTTTCACTACTTGCCAGTCCTCTGATTATTTCCATACTCCTCCTCTTTGGTTTGTCAACATCCATTTGTACGCGCTATTTTTGCTGTATAAAAAGATGGTGATAGATGGATGTTAAGAAGTTTTTTTTTCAGTTAACTTTCATTAACTGATAAGTAAATTTAAAGTATGGATATAATATAGATCTCTGTACATGCAATAGAATCCTCTGCTAGTGCTTACTGAGGATCACAGAACCACAGAATTTGTAGGGGTTGGAAAGACCCTCTGAAGATCATCTAGTCCAAATTACTGCTAAAATGTGCTACTCTAAAGGTCCCTTCCAACTCATATTTACAAACTGGGAGATACGACACTGGAGAGCAGCCCCTCTGAAAGGGATTTGGGAGTCTTGGTCAACAGCACATTGGATGCGAGTCAACTGTGTGACCAAGCAGCAGGAAGACCAAAGGTAGCCTAAGGTTCAAACATGGCGTTGCTAGCTGCTGGAGGAAAAGTGATCATCCCAATCTACACTGCACTGGTGCAGCCTCACCTTGAATACTGTGTGCAGTTTTGGGCATCACAGTACAAACAGTACAAAAAGGACATAAAACTATTAGGGAGCATCCAAAGAAGGACTACAAAGACAATGAAGGGTCTGGAGGAAACGCGTGAAAAGCAGCTGAAGTTTGTTCAGGCCAGAGCAGAGGAGACTGGGAAGAGGCCTCATGGCAGCCTACAGCTCCTAATGAGGAGAGAGGAGGGGCAGCACTGAGCTCTGCTCTCTGTGACAGCAACAGAGCCCAAGGGAAAGGCATTGAGCTGTGTCAGCAGACGGGCAGTGGGAGGTCACAGAAAGGGTCTGCAGCAGAGGGTGGCTGGGCACTGAACAGGTTGCCGAGGGCAGTGGTTATGGCACAGAGCTGCCAGAATTCAAAGTGCTCTCAGACATGCGGTCTGATTGTTGGGTTGTTTTCTGTGGAGCCAGGAGCTGATCCTTGTGGGCCCCTTCCAATTCAGGATATTCTGTGATTCTATGTAACTAAAAGAACTGGAAAGGAAGGAAATTCCAGTGACTGTAACAAGCTTAAACAGAGAAAAGTCCTTGAAATACGTGCTCCATGGTCATATATCATATGTGAATGCAAAAGATGCTGTCAATGGCGCTCTAATACAGGACTGCAGCAAAGTGAGGAACACTAAGTTACAGTTTGGCAGTGAAAGCCTACCTGCATCACTGATTTGAACTTTAGTTTAAACAGACGCCCCTTCAATTTAATTTCTCATTCTGATGATGTTAAAGCAAACTTGCTACTAAATAAAATGGAGTTAAAGAGACATGTCGCTTGATATAGCAAAACAATGAAACAATTTAATTAGGTGATAATGTTTCTGGCACCAGAGTATACACAGCAATAAACTGCTTTTGCGGTTGATTAAATGCTGAAATGAAGCAGAGCGTGAAATCTTTCTCCCAGGATTGAGCTGCCTCTGGATCTTCCCATTATCTCTGGATCTCCCCACTCCTACAAGGCAGTAGAGCTCACTAATGATGCTCCTGTGATTCTCATTTACAGGTGTTGAGAGTGAAGCTTTCAAGGATCCAGGAGATCAGCAATAGCTTTATCTATTTGATTTTTTTTTTTTTTTTTTTTTTTACATCTGTAAGGTTAATAAGTATACAGATGTTATACATTTTACAAGAGAGTCAGGCTAGTAAGATTACTATGTTAGAAAAGATAATCAAATATAAATGAAGGGTGCTCACCAGTGTTGTAGGCTTACAAAACTCCACAAGGAGCAATCTCCAGGAAGAGATCCTTCCTCAGTGGAAGTCAGCCCTTAAATGGGGTCTAGGAGAGGTGGAGCCTGGCTCCATCCCTTCCGGGCACACAGGTGAATTGCCTTCACCTGTGCTCCCATGCCTGAGTCAGCACTTGCCTCAGGTGGTTAATCAGAGGTTCAGGCCGTGACTCAACAGTTCCCATACACTATCACTGTATGCTCCTACAGGCAGTTCCTAAAGAGAATTCTCATTCACTGGTTCTCTGCCTTCTGCTTTCATATGCAATGCAGTAAAGGCATAGTAATACATCCTGGGAGATACAGGCACCCAAAAGAACATATGCCCAGTGACGGGTTCTGTCCTACAACTTTTAAATTCCAGGCAACTGTTTGGTTCCTTAGCTTCCTCTACTTTTATTATTAGTGAACAAATGCAGAATAGCTTCAAACTGCTTTTGAAATGAGAAAAACAACTGAAATTTTAAGAATGGAAAGCTTTTCTCCTTCTTCATTCTGTTTCTTAAACAGAACCGCATCTTATGATAATCTGGACTACATGTGATTATGAAGGATTTTGATGACCACTGTTTAAAAGCTCTTTAAGGCTATTTCAAATTATCTTCTTTTTTCTCTGTGAAAACTTCTACTTATGTCTCATAAGATAAGTTATATAAAACAAAGCCAAAATTCCAGTTTGTTTTGGTACAGAAAAAGATGAAATAACATTCCTATTGGACAGTACCCATTTTTCCCTCTCAACTTCTATATCCTTCTCCCTAGGTTATCTTTTTTGTCAGTACCTTATTATGGTGTAGAAACATTTCGTAATAGAACACAATGGAAAAAAATATTCTCAACTATAATTCTGAAGAAAATATTTCTTAATGAAGATCATTTAAATTTCCTGTTTGAACTCCTTTGGACGGCTGCATTTCCTCAGAATTTTGCAATTTGCTATTAAAATACTCAGCTGAAAACTTCACTTCCAAGAATTGTCCTTGGTTTGGCCATTACATAATTCAGTACTTCTGAATACTTCTGGGAAGCTCTGAAGTTAAATTTTTATATTTAAAAGTCTAATTGCTAAGTTCCTAGATGAGCTTTTTAAATGCAAATTCAGCACATCAACCACCTCTATTCCTCTTTCACTCCCATGATCATCAAATCAAGCACCCCTCTGTCAGTCCAGGCTTCCTTCAGATTTGTGACCTGAACTGAAATCTTAACAGCTCTTCCAACAATTAAATCTTTGACAAAAGCTTGTATTTCTTCACCACAGAATGGCATGTTCAACAAAATGGCTTCCCTGGGGCCCAATCTCCATCTTTAAACAAAAACAGTTCTGGTTCTCTGGAGACATTATATTTATTGAATGTAAATGTCATAATAGCTTGACAGGTGTTCAAGCTTGTCTGAATTTTGCGATCTGAAGCTCTAGTGTCCTACTGCCTGCCCCACAATTAATCTTATTGTCTTCATGGGGTCCCAGGGTCTATCTGCCCAGATAACAAGGGGCAAAATGACCTGTCAGTTAAGCTTAGAAAAGTGCTAAATCCTGGAAGAGCACTTAAATCCAGCACTTAAAAGGACCTCCTGTACAGAATTGCCTTCCCTACCTCTCAACACTTTCCCTAGGTAAGATGATGGAGAAAGGGCAAGAGAAATCAAAAAACAAACTTAATAACACCTTCCCTTCCAGAGGCTATGATTTATAACAAGATTTTGAGAACATTCTGAGCCTATTTCATGATGAATTACAGTATACCTTTACAAGTGACTGCTAAACCAGGAGTTCATGACGGTACTACTTGTGTTACTCTCATACCACTCCTTGTTCTGCCACTAAAATTTAAAATGCGATACATACAAAATAGATCTATAAATTTATATAGTAACTATCCCAACAAATGCAAACTCATTCTTAGTAACCATAAAATTACCTTCTGTTATCTATCACCCAGTGAATTATAGTTTCATCACTTACAACAGCCAACAAAACTGAATAACGCTGCCTGCCTACTCACTATTTCATTGTTATATTCAGTGCAAGTGCTGCAGCTTGCAGAAAAAAAGAATAAACAACAAAAAAAATTAAAGTTGAATATATGGTGTGGTAAATAAGGGTTGTGTTATCAGCTCTGCACTGAATGCAATTTTTTAAAGTCAGTGTCTATCTCTTTAGCTTTTAGGTTGAACCACAAATAAATCAGTATAATTTCAGTCCCAAGATATGCCAACTGGGCTTTTACATTTATGGAGCATTCCTCTGTCAAATTACTTTTATTAAACACTGAAACTGAATAAAATACACAAACCACATAAGTTTTAACCGGATACAAATTGATACAACTGTTTATGTGATAGAGTGCTGAGAAGGATAATCTCAATGTCAATAATAAAACTTTGCCTTTAGTTCTTCCTGTCGGGTAAGTTGAAGGCAGGTTCTCTACTATCATTGCCTGAAGTGAAGGCTGAGCATTTTCATGATGGCATAACTTCTTGCCATCATAAGTGAGTGCCAAAGCCATAAAAACCCCACTTTCCTTTCTCTGGACTGACATTTTAGTCATGAGGAGTCTCACACTCCCATTAACAGAGGTAGGTACACCGCTTTGTGGCTTGTCTGGCCCATCACAGATAAGTGTTAGAGATATGAACGCTGAAACATCAAAGGAAGATGTAATTAACATACACAGATAAAAATTACAGATGGAAGACATTCAGTAATTTCATGTATGTTTGAAATTTTCATTGCCTTCTCATGAACAGAAAAGACCAGATTCATCATCTACATTATTTTTCACTCACTTACTCAGCCTGGGTAGGAGCATGAATGCTGCATGTGGCACTAGGATATGAGCTGGTACAACAGAGAGCCTTGCAGTGGAAAAAGAATTTCTAGTCCTGCCTTCTAACAGCTTTTCTTTAAGAAAAATGTACTGGCATTTGGCTCTCAGAGTCTGCATTCTCAACATATATTTTATCTAGATTCTATTCCTTAGAGCATCTACTGTAATCTTGTTTTTCTTTAAAATATGATAATAAACATTTCAAGCTGTATTTCACAATATATCTAGAGCTTATTCATTCAATATGTGATAAGAACCTTCCCTGCTATTCCAAATGTGCAAATAGAGCTTGACATCAGTCAGGAATCTAGGTCTTTTAACATTAACATTTGAAAATTGTGAACTGCCTGCTGTAGAACTTTGATGATATGGTCTTATAAACAAATAAACTGGAAGGTCAAGCTGCCAGTGCCTCATATACAAAGAAGAACAAGAATGTGCTGTCTGAATAAAACTAAAAGTAATGTTAACTGATCTACTACAAAGCACCAGGAATAATTTAGCATTTTAACCAAGCAATTGAAAGAGCAGATGAATACTTTTGCTACACAATAGAGGGCTTAGACATTTGGGCAATGAACTTCCATAATCCATACTTCTTTTCATTTTAATATTCATGTTTATTATCCAAATAGCCTTTTTTTTTGTAATTTAGCAAAGCTCATTAATAAAGCTTGAGACAAGTTCAAAGGATGGAAAAAAATTATCTCTGACATTAAGATAAAATGCCCATTACCAACCCTATTCTGATTGTTTGCTGTAATGTAGAAGACTTGTATTTACTGCACAGCATTTGGCCTGTCCTTTCAAGACCGCATATCTTTGCTTTATTATGGTCATTTCTTACATGTTAAATCCAAATCTCCCTCCCCCCTCACTTTTTGTATCTTTTCATTATTATTTCACACTTGCCTCAGTGTCATCCCTTTTATGCTTTCATACATTCAGTGTTATTGTTTTGTGTTTGTGGGTTTTTTGTTTGTTTGTATTTCTTTTTTTAGAAAGAAAAAAGGAAAACTGAAAGGGCAAAAATTTGTTTTTAAAACTATTTGCAACTACTGCTAATTTCTGTTGAGCTGGCTTGTTTTTGCATCCTTTTGGTTTGCGTGGGGTTTTTGTTTCTTAATAGTCAAGATATTTAAGCATGAAAATTCTGTGAAACGTGAACTGGGCTTTTCTAATGAAGGACATGTGCAATGCCTCCACAGTAATACAGTAGCAACAGGTAATTCTCAACTTGAACAACATAGTATCTGTAGCAATTGGACAAATCAGTTGTCATAGTTTTATGATTTTTGTTGTTGGTATTCCACATCACAATATCATGTAAAGCACTGGGAGTTAAAGAGTTAATACCCCACTTCCATGGGCTGACAACTTTCCAGATACCTGGTTCTCAGAAGAGAAGCACTACACGCGCTAGAGGACTTTGTGTTCAGAGGGGCAGATAAAGGTCCTGGCAAGTTACGGGACTCTCTCTTGCTGCCTGGCAGCGTGTGGGTGTGCTCCCTAGCCGTTTTGCCTTCATTTCAAAGTAAGGCCTTTGGTTTCAGACACTCTCTCTCTCTCATTTTATTTGATTTATTAGCCTCTGTTCCAATTATATGTTGTGCCATCTTGCATTCCGATATCATATTTTGTAAGTTAACTTTCCTCCTCAGATCTTTGCCACTGTTCTGTTTGTAGGCCTATCTCCCACCTCCCTACCCTTCCCCTTTTCCCTGGGTGTGGATCCTGGGTCCCCTACCCCATCAGTCACAGGCCAAACCAGCCATTGACATCCCCTTTCCTCTCCTGTGGACCAGTGGGCCTGCTGTCCCCCTGTCATGAACACAGACAGATCTAGATAACTCTGTGATGTCAATACAGAGGGAAAAGTACTACAACAAAGGTGTGATGACAAAAGGACCAGCATGATAGAAAGGTGCTATAAAGGAACAGAAGATAATTGGTCACCCATATCAGGAGATTCCAAGTTCCCAGGGGAAAGCTTCACCTGAGAGGAATCTCCAACCAGAGATCCTTTCCCCGTGGCAGTCAGCCTTTAAATGAGGTCTAAGAGAGGTGCAGCCAGGCTCTACCCCTTCCAGTCACACAGCTGAATTGCCTTCACCTGTGCTCCCAGGGCTGATGGGTCCTTTCCCCAGGTGCTCAATCAGTGGTTCAGGTCCATACAGGATACCATACAGTATCAATACAGCATTTTACACAGTGCCACCTGAGATTCTGTCAGTATTAAAAACAGCTACAGAATTAAATAGATCTGGAAAACTATGAAGCAAGGAAGAAGCAAACACAAGAGCCATTTGTTTTCTGCATCCAGTTGGGCCAGCATCAGTGCCTGCTTCCTCATGTGGAGGTGAGCAGTTGTTTTCTGATGGAACATCTCAGTAACTGACAGGAGTGAAATATTCTTTTCAACAATTCTTTACTTACAGATTATTCCTCACATTGCAGATGGAAGACAGCTTTTCAGAGGGAATCAATTAGCGTAGAGTCTTTAACAAGTTCATAGTTGTAATAATAGCAGAACTGGAACTGCTGAAATCTTTTTTTTTTTTTTTTTTCCCCTCAGAAAATACTGGTGTCCATGGGAAAACAAGCAAAGAAAGCATTATAATGTCTCAAAAATATTAGAGGAATATAAAATCTGAAACTCTACTTAGATGATTGTTATTTGAAAAAAAGATTACTTTATACGAAACCAGGTAATTAGGTAATGTTCATAGAATCGTGGAATCGTAGAATAGCTTGGGTTGGAAAAGACCTTAAAGATCATCAAGTCCAACCACAATCTAACCATACTACCCTAACTAACAACCCTCTGCTAAATCATGTCCCTGAGCACCACATCCAAGTGTTTTTTAAACACAGTGAGGGATGGTGACTCAACCACCTCCCTGGGGAGCCTATTCCAGTGCTTAACAACCCTTTCTTTAAAGTTTTTCCTGATATCCATCCTAAACTTACCCTGGCGCAACTTGAGGCCATGTGTCATTATTTAATGATACAAAGGATCTCAGAAATGTAATAAAACCCCCTAATTTGCTGCAGTTACAGTTATGTAAAGTTGTTGAAATTTTCACATATTAACAAGATTTTTAAGTAAATGAATGCAGATTCAGATAGCTAAAGAACTGTCACTGTAATTGTAAGAATCTTGAGTCAGGTAAAACCAAATTCAAATTAATACCAAGGCAACTGTAAGACACTCGAAGTCATGATCCTTTCCTCAAAAAGCAATTTTCCTATAACTAAAAATGTTAACTAGCATTTTCTGATGTTATGTATTTTCTCTTTTGAAGTGTGAATATATCTTGCATTTAATGACATTGACTGAACCTTGTAAGGAATTAACACTTCAAGCAAGAGCCTCAGAGGTGGGTGTTGCTGTGGGTACATACAGCTGTTAGCATTCCAGTGCTATAAATTAACATTAGCCTGGACAAGAGAAGGTTGTGGGGTGACCTCATTGCAGCCTTCCAGTACCTAAAGGGAGCCTACAAACAGGAGGGGAGTCAACTCTTTACAAGGGTAGAGAATGGCAGGAGAAGCGGAAATGGTTTTTAGTTGAGGGAGGAAAGATTTAGGTTGGATATCAGGGGGAAGTCCTTTACCAAGAGGGTGGTGAGGTGCTGGAACAGTCTGCCTACAGATGTTGCGGATACCCCGTCCCTGGAGGTGTTCAAGGCCAGGTTGGATGGGGCCCTGGGCAGCCTGGTCTAGTATTAAATATGGAGGCTGGCAGCCCTGCATGCAGCAGGGGGTTGGAGCTTGATGATCCTTGAGGTCCCTTCCAACCCAGGCCATTCTGTGATCCTACGATTCCATAATCATAATTTTTATGGTGAAATCTTTCAAGCTAAGATGGAATTTATTAAAAACCAACTACTTTTGTCAGAGACTTTAAGGATTACGCCTGCTGAATACTCATCCAAATATTCAGAGAAGAAATTGTCCAACCTATTGGAAAATGGAAAAGATTTTTAAGCATCTAATGGTCTGCATATTTAGCTCTGAAAAATAATGCCTCCTGTTTATTTCTGTGGAAACTCCAACAGATAAAAAAAGCACAATAATGCAATATGACATTGCAAAATCTCAGCTAAAAACACACTATCTTTCAACACAGTTATTTCCATTAACTATGCATTTTTTTTTTTTACCATTTTTTACAAGAGCTATGATGCCACACTTGTAAAAATCTGCACCATCAGAGATTACCCAGTGTTTCAGAGCACCTGTGTTGTTAGGAAAATGTTGCCCACACAGTCCGTCTTTCATCAGCCTGAACAGATGGAAATCAGAAGGCACCAAATCCAGAGTATCTGGTGGGTGTGGTAGGACAGTCAAGCCAAGATTGGCAGTGTGCTCCATGATATCCCAGCTGGTATGGAGCCTGGTGTTACCGTGTTGCAAGAGAAAGGTTGTCTTCTTCTCTGGCCTGACCCTAAATGTTGGAGACTTCAGCTCGGTGTTGTGATATAGCAGTCAAAGTAGCTGGTTTGCCCGGGTTCCAGGAAATTCAGAGGGATCACTGTTGTCCTGTCTCAAAAGAAAGTGCACATCGCTATATCAACTCAGCATTGCATCTTTTCTTCAATGGGGAATTTGCATGTCACCACTCCATGGGCTGTTTTGATTTCAGATCGTAGTGGTGACACCAGGTCTCATCACCAGTAATGATGAAATACCCAAAGCTGTCACCTTCAGCCTCGTATTGGTTCAACAGATTTTCACAAACTTGCACGTGATGTTCTTTATGTTCCTGAGTGAGCATTTGTGGGACCCACCTGGCACAAACTTTATGTTATTCTAATGTTGCCACCATTGTTTCCAACTCACTGAAAATGATACTCAGTCCTTTTCATAGTTTATAGGTCATAATCCATCAATTTTGTGTGAATAAGTTAATTGAGACATTCTTCATTTCATAGTATGGCAGTTGTGCATGGTCATCTGGAACCTGGCTTGTCTTTCACATTGCTGTTGCCACTGCTGAAATGCACCACGCACTGCCTCACTATGCTCACATCCACTGCTTGGTCTCCATTGTTCAGTGAGTGTCAACCAATGCCAATGGGTGCAATTCTGTCTGCTTGGAGGAGTTCAGTGACACACCTCTGCTTCATATGCACTTCCACGTCAGATGCCATTTTGTGAGATTACTCCTCTGCTGCCATCTGTTGCATGGCAACAAAATGTAACAGAACATTGGTGGGAAGGTCTAACATCTATTGACACATCACCAACATCCACCTATGACATTGCGGGCCAACATAATAAAATAGGAGGCATTACTTTCAGAGAAACTCTCATAAATATTAAACAGCTTATTTGAACAGAGTTGTGCCTCCATTTTAAGTTAATCAATCCAGATATTTTTAATAGGCCTTGAGATATTTTCCATTCATTTCATAATTGTTTTCTGACCATCTGTTCTACAAAATTATATTAGGAAAAAGAGGAATATTATCACAGAGAATTACAGTTTTATCTGTATTAATAATAATAAAAACAAACAAATGAACCTCTTGCACAAAACACCTCATAACTGTACAGTAATATTCTTTCACCTTCCAAAATACATGCTGAAATACTCCTTCAATACTTCTTGCATCATAATCTCAAAGTGATGTGCAGGTATGCAACGCTGCTGTACTTAGCAATATACATAGAAATCACCTTGTGTCAGTGCTCTGACCAAAGCTCTGGCCTTTTTCAGGTCACATGCAAAATAAGATAGAATTCTATTGAATTATATTCTCCTGTATTCAAAATCAGTAGAAATGCTTGCAATATCTAGTATTCTAAGACTGTGTAAAGACCTGGCATACACTTGAAGTGTATATATAGTGCAGAAACTTTCAACTAACTTCAAGTGCTATCACAGTGCAGCTGAAAGGTAAATTTTGTGTGTTAATGTTTTTGTTTGAGAACAACTTCTGGTACTGTATAATACTGTATAAGTACACATTCTATTTTATCTTTTGATTAATCTTTCTCAACCTACCTTAATCTGTCTGTCTGATTTTTTGTCCACTTAAAGCTTTTAGAGGAAATGACTGATATTTTACCTGCAGCTATGTGAATGGGACCCAACCTAGCTTTGATCCTTTTGAATAAAAATAAGATTAATACCAAACGTGAACCATATTTTCAGATGAATCAGTAACACTCAATAGCATCACTGAAAAAAGATGACAAAAAGCACCACCCATTTTGTACCTCCCTTGTTTCACAGCAGGAAAAAAACGAAGACACCCAGCAAACCAACTCTGCTTCATGGCACATGCAAATCTCTAGATAAATGCATATTGCTGAATTGGATGCCGTGTATGTGTTAATAGTGTAACATATCACAGACACAGTAATTTCCTTAAAGAACTGATGCTATAACAATACTGGAGATCCCATGACAAACATCTGCCAGCCTAAGCAAATTTCAGGCATGCATGGGAATGATGAAAAACCTTGAAACAAACATACGCTTTCCAGTGAAGTGTCAAAGGTCTTTTGTAAGTCAGTGTATCTTGGTAAAAGATGAAAGTTTTAATCAGGAACTGAACTGAATGATCTCTCAATGATGTTATTTGATTTTTGTGGTTCACCTTGTCCTTAAGCTTGCTTTTCCAGAACTATGTCTGTACCCTCAAAGTTCCAACAGTACAACACGTCAGTATCTGTTATTCTGGCATAATTTCTGATACTTTGATACTTATCAGTGTAATCATGTAAGGCTCATCTTCCAAAGGGAAACAACTGAAAGATCATAGCATCGTATTTCACACTGGAGTGGCTGTCATCACAATATATCATGCATGTGTGCAAAGGTCATGCTGTAAATCTGTTTTATTAGGGCCAAATTCTTATTGCCCCAGAACAGAGAAGAAGGCAGTACATGAGGGAATCGCTAATGTTACAGAAGGCAAAGAAGTCACTCCCCACAAGCTTAGTAATACAGCCATTTCTCCCTCTTGCTATATATTTGTACCATATATATATATAAAAAAAAAAAGAATTTTCTTATAGACTCTCATCTCCATAGAACCTCTTGTTCTGTGAGATATAAATCCTACAGTTTGCAAATATTTGTCATTGAAGATGAAAATTTCCTAAACATTCAAAGGTAGAACACTTTTAAAGTATGTTCTGTTTTCAGTACAGTTTATCTCCTTTTCTCATCTCTACAGTTTCTCTAGTCAGTACCATCTAAGTGCTAGGTGAGATAAATATTTCTATTAAGAGGAAGTTTTTAAAATGTTAACAGTTTATTCAAGCAGTAATTTTCCTGTTTTTTCCCTCTCTGCTTGTGGATGTAGGTCTGCAAGACAAAGCACAGATTTCCATGTTTCTTCTCCTTTATTTTACAGAGTGTATATCTAGTAACTGTGCCTGAAGCATCTTAAAGATAATGTTAATATCCTTCTCCATTCTCTTCCAGACTCTGCTGCTTGCTTGTCAAATATCCAGTTTCCAAATTTATTTATAAACGTTTGACAGCTGACCTCTTTCTGTACTGAAGGGAGCTAGTCTTTAGACTCACTATTAGGAAGAAAATCTTTACTGTGAGGGTAGTGAGACACTGGAACAGGTTGCTCAATGAGGTTGTGGATGCTTCTTCCCTGGAAGCATTCAAGGCCAGGCTGGATGGGGCTTTGAGCAACCTGGTCTAGAGGGAGGTGTCCCTGCCTATAGCAGAGGGGCTGGAATTAAATGATCTTAAAGGTCCCTCCCAGCCCAAACCATTCTATGCTTCTAGGCTTCTAGGATTCTATATGACACTAATGAATGTTTCAGAGATAATTTTATAGTCAGAGTCCAGATCAGACATTATCAGAGATAATCATCTTGTTATTTCTCACATTGTGCTCCTGTTAGCCCATGTCACCAGTGGGACATGAATGGACTGTTATTCAGGCATTGTTTTTCAGTAAGGCATTGGAATCACAGTCACTGGTTTAGTCATATCTATAATCTCTTTTTCCCATTGGTCAAACTTAAAAGAGGTTGAGAGCCCTTTGACTTAGGTATTTCTGTAATGACTGTTAAAATCAATTCCAGCATTAAAGTCTCTAAGAATGAACAATGCATTGAGTGGAAAATTGATTAAATGGTCAAAGAACAGCCCTATGTTGCCTCGTTTGCTTTTTCAATTAGTGCAGATGTCACAAGTAGTCCAAGTGGCCCTCAAACCTTCACAAAAATTGTCCTTGAAGCTTTGTCTTTTATTCTGAGGTTTTCTTTTTGAAGAAAGATGATTTTGCATTGAAGTTATCGGTTCTGTATTTTTTCTTACTCCAGTTTTGCATGAGAGTAACAATACAGTAACATAAGATGTGAATTGCACTTTTAACTACTAAGAGTTTGGGGAAAAAATGAACATGTATACTTTTGAGGGATTTGATTTTTTTATATTATTGATGAATTCCATCTTTGTTTGTTTCTCTTCTTTGGGAATGATAGTTCATGTATGTGTTTTCTAGAAAGCAGCTAACAAGGAGATAGCTGATAGCTGCAGCTGTCTCAAATTGCTTCTGACCAGACTTCCTGGGTGTACAGGTGAAGAAATGATGGGAACATGTTTGAATTCATTTAGGAGATCTCCAGTAAGTCATGTGATTAAGGCACTTAACTGGAATTTAGAAGATCTGAGTGTAATTCCAATCCCGGTTCTGCTACAGGCTTACTATTTGATGCTGAGAAAGTCATCCTGGAGAGGTTTTTCATGAGCTTTTAGTACCGGCCTAACTCTGCTCCCATTGACTTCTACATAAAAAGAGTTCCCAGCATATGCTATGACATGGCATATCATGGCTATATTGGTAATCTCTCACTGTGTTGTTTCTTAGAAACTAAAGGTAAACAAGGATGAATAATAAATTCCTATTTCATTGCTTTAATTGAAAATTATAGGGATTACGTTAATTTCAGTGTGCAAATATGTAGGAGAAACACAGGAGACGGTAACCTTAGCAGTGCTATTTCTCTCTGTACTTCTGATTGCCATGTAACATTCATAACCACAAACACTGAGATTGTCTCTTCATTTTAGCTATGCAAATAATTTAGTTATAATAAACAATAAGTTTCTTTTAAAATACTTTAATGTTTTACTAATTTAATGTTCCATGGTCAAATTCTTTTTGTTTCATTTTGCCTTATAGCCTAAATTTCCCTTGATATTTGTAATTATATTTGATTATGATTATACTGCAACATGCTGTATTTCTCAACCAGCTGACAATGAAGTAGAATTTTTATCTGATGTATTACTAAATGTAAAAATAAAGACACGTTAAGATCTCTTATTTATTTCATTATTTTTGCAAATTCAGAAATCAATTGCTTGATTAAACTTAATACATTTGAAAATATATAGTTCATAACATGTTTGAAAGTCTTCAGCCATAGTCGGGTCCCTCATTATGTGGTTATAACCAGCCAAGTTGCTGCAAGTCAACCTGTGCATGGACTGAATTTCTGCCATGATATTTGTTGTAACAGAGAAGTACCTAATGGCTTAAATGGCTGGCCTTTCAAAAGATAGTGCTTTGCTTACAAATGAAGCCATGGCAAAATACTTCAAGAGATTCCCACAAAGTAATCAGATAATTCTTCAGTTTTTCACACAGTTTTTCACAAGGTTGGTTCTGAAGGGATATGATTTGTATCAAAGGCTGGGTCTGTGTTTGGCCAGAGATTTTCTTCTGGGTCATTACTGTTACTTCTCATTTCATGGAAAGATGTGGAAGGTAACCTTTCTCTTTCAGTAGATCAAGTTTTATTCCACTCTGGATAGACTGTGTTTGAAAGAATGTAATGCATTTCACGTTTACTAGCAATGAATCCTGACCTTTCTTTTTTGGAGATGTTGTCCTGTGGGACATTAATGTATTTGGGGACATAAGACCTGTAAGATATGGTTAGATCAAAAAGGTCTGATTCTTTTTATTTGGGGAAAAAGAAATAGAATTAGGAAAAAAAAAAAAAAAGCTTCTTTGTGAAGGCAAATTATTTCAATCCTAGCATTGAATACCCATAAAATCATAGAATGGTCTGGATTTGGAGGGATGTTTAAGAAGACTATCTTGTTCCAACCGCCCTGCTATAGGCAGAGACACCTCCCTCTAGACCAGCTTGCTCAAAGCCCCACCCAGCCTGGCCTTGAACGCCTCCAGGGAGGGGGCATCCACATCCTCTCTGGACAACCTGTTCCAGTGTGTCACCACCCTCACAGTAAAGAATTTCTTCCTAATATCTAGTCTAAATCTACCCTCTTCCAGTTTAAAGACACTTCCCCTCATTCTGTTGCTACCTGCTTTATAAAAATTACCTCCCCAGCTTTCCTGTAGACCCCCTTCAAGTACTGGAAGGCCGCTACAAGGTCCCCCTGCGGCCTTCTCTTCTCCAGGCTGAAGATCTCAACTCTTTCAGCCTGTCCCTGTAGGAGAGCCCTCTGATCATCTCTGTGGCCCTCCCCTGGACCCACTCCAACTCCTCAGCTATTACTGTTTTCCATAGGAAGCTGAGGAGACCAGCTTCAGAGCAGGTAAGACTGCGCTGGGTAAGGGATCTAAAGCGAAAAAGCCGACGAAAAAGCTCTTTTTAGGGCTGTTTTGAAGGCAGCAAAAGCACTGTGCCGGCGCCGGGGGCTGGCAGCTTGTGGGCGGGCTGCTGAGGCAGCAGGGGCGGAGCTGGCTCTTATCTCTTGAGCCTGACCTTGACTGTTCATTGGGAAACTAAAAGCAGCTCTTGGGAGAAGAAGCTAGCTTCTGCCCACATATCACACATATCAGTCCAGGTGAGAACGGGGTGTTACCCTCCTCTGACACCGGGGAGGGAGGTCAGAGTGTGAACACAGCCCACACTGCTCATACATTACCGCAGTAGCAGGTGTGGGAGGTGTGTCTTGCGGCAGGACACGTCAGTGCCTTGTCCTTGTCTTTGTTCAGGAAATCAGCTCTCCTACTGACAGACCTCGAGACCGCAGGTTCAAACATGGTCTCTACCAGGCGGCGGGCTTGCCCCAGGAGGACTGTGGCGACCCAGACAGAGGGCCTGCCAAGAAACGTAGCGGTTCAGGTCTCTGGCTGTAGGGAGTGCCTGAGCCTGCTGCTGCCAGGGGAGAATGGGAAGGATGCCACTTGTGCGAGGTGCGAGCAGGTGGACGAGCTGCTCAGCCTGGTGGTGGAGCTTAGGGAGGAGGTAGAGAGATTAAGAACCATCAGAGAGTGTGAGCGGGAAATTGACTGGTGGTGTGACTCTCTGAGAGAAGGACACAGAGATTGCACCCCCCAAACTGTAGTGGACCCTCTCCCTTGCCGCAGTCAAACTGAGAGAGCTAGCTTGAGGGCGGAGGAGGAATGGCAGCAGGTCCCAGCTCGGCGATGCGGGCAACCCCCATCCCGACCTACCTCGGTTCCCCAGCTGCCTCTATGTAATAGGTTTGAAGCCCTGAAACTGGAGGGTGCGGTGACTGAGGATGAGGTGGGAGAACTACCTCCAAGCGTTCCCAAGGAGAGGCATCCAGCTCCACGCTTAAAGACTGCCTCCTCCAGTAAAGAAAGGAGGGTGATAGTCATAGGAGACTCCCTTCTACGAGGAACTGAAGGCCCAATATGTCGGCCTGCCCCCACCCGTAGGGAGGTGTGCTGCCTCCCTGGGGCCCGGGTCAGGGATATTTCTAGGAAACTTCCTAGTTTGATCCGCTCCTCTGATTATTATCCCTTATTGATAGTTCAGGCTGGCAGTGATGAGGTCACTGACGGAAGCCTGAGGACTATGAAAAATGACTTTAGGAGACTGGGGAGGTTAGTTGAAGGAGCAGGCGTACAGGTAGTATTTGCCTGTATTCCTACAGTGGCAGGGAAGGATGCTGAGACGACCAGAAGAACACACCTTATAAACACGTGGCTGAAAGGCTGGTGCAAAAGCAAGAATTTTGGGTTCTTTGATCATGGGGCGGTCTACTCGGCACCTGGCCTGGGGTCTGCTGATGGGTCTCACCTGTCTCGAAGGGGGAAACGGATCCTTGCCCAGGAGCTGGCAGGACTTGTAGAGAGGGCTTTAAACTAGATATGAAGGGGGTAGGGGATAAAACCAGGCCTGCTAGAGATGAGCCTGGGGGAGCGGCAATGGGATTAGGGATGAGGCGAGGGGCTCGGCTGAAGTGCATCTACACCAATGCACGCAGCATGGGCAACAAACAAGAAGAGTTGGAAGCCATGGTGCGGCAGGCAAGCTATGACCTAGTCGCCATTACGGAAACATGGTGGGACTGCTCCCATGACTGGAGTGCTGCAATGGATGGCTACAAGCTCTTCAGGAAGGATAGGCAAGGAAGAAGGGGTGGCGGTGTGGCTCTGTATGTTAGAGAGTGCTTTGATGCTACTGAGCTTGTGGCTGGGGATGATAAGGTTGAATCCCTATGGGTAAAGATCAGGGGAAGGGCTGACAAGGCAGACATATTGGTGGGCGTCTGCTATAGACCGCCGAACCAGGATGAAGAGACAGATGAGGTGTTCTATGAGCAGCTGGCAGAAGCTGCGAGATCGCCGGCCCTTGTCCTCATGGGGGACTTCAACTTCCCTGACATATGCTGGGAATACAACGCAGCGCAGAAGAAGCAGTCTAGGAGGTTTCTGGAGTGTATGGAGGATAACTTTCTGATGCAGCTGGTGAGAGAGCCTACGAGAGGAGCTGCCCCGCTAGACCTGCTGTTCACAAACAGAGAAGGTCTGGTGGAAGATGTGGAGGTCGGGGGCTGTCTTGGACAGAGTGACCATGAGATGGTAGAGTTCTCGATTCTTGGTGGAGCCAGGAGGAAGAACAGCAAAACTGCTACCTTGGACTTCCGGAGGGCGGACTTTGAATTGTTTAGAAGACTAGTAGGGGGAGTCCCCTGGGATTCAGTCTTAGAGGGTAAAGGGGTCCAAGACAACTGGTTGCTCTTCAAGAAGGTAGTCTTACAGGCGCAGGAGCAGGCTGTCCCCCTGAGCTGCAAAATGAGCCGGCGGGGAAGGAGACCGGCGTGGATGAATAGGGAACTATTCTTGAGGCTCCGGGAGAAAAAGAGAATCTACATCCTGTGGAAGAAGGGACGGGCAACTCAGAAAGAGTACAGAGAAGTTGTTAAGATGTGCAGGGAGAAAATCAGAAAGGCGAAAGCCCAGCTCGAACTCAACCTGGCCGCTGGGATAAAAAGAAACAAGAAACCCTTTTACAAATATATCAACAGTAAGAGGAGGACTAAGGAGAATCTCCATTCTTTACTGGATGAGGCTGGGAATATGACTACTGGGGATAAGGAAAAGGCAGAGGTCCTGAATGCCTTCTTTACGTCTGTCTTTAAAGGTCAGACCAGTTATCCTCAGGGTACTCCACTTTTTGACCTGGTAGTCTCGGCTGGGGAGCAGACTAAACCACCCACGATTCAGGAGGAAACAGTCAGAGACCTGCTACTCCAACTGGACTGTCACAAGTCCATGGGGCCGGATGAGATTCACCCGAGAGTGCTGAGGGAACTGGCGGAGGTGATAGCCGAGCCGCTTTCCATCATCTATCAGCGCTCCTTGTTGACTGGTGAAGTACCGGAAGACTGGAGGCTTGCCAATGTGACTCCCATCTACAAGAAGGGCTGTAAGGAGGACCCGGGGAACTACAGGCCTGTTAGCCTGACCTCGGTGCCAGGGAAGGTTATGGAACAGATTGTCTTGAGGGAGATCACGCGGCAAGTGCGGGACAACCGGGGGATCAGGCCTAGCCAGCATGGGTTCACGAAGGGCAGGTCCTGCTTGACCAACCTGATCTCCTTCTATGATCTAGTGACCCGCCTGGTGGATGAGGGAAAGGCTGTTGATGTAGTCTACCTAGACTTCAGCAAAGCCTTTGACACTGTCTCCCACACTATTCTCCTGCAGAAGCTGGCAGTCCGTGGCTTGGACAGGTACACTCTTGGCTGGGTAAGGAACTGGCTGGAGGGCCGGGCCCAGAGAGTGGTGGTCAATGGAGCTAAATCCAGCTGGCGACCGGTCACGAGTGGTGTTCCCCAGGGGTCGGTGCTGGGGCCTGTCCTCTTCAATATCTTTATTGATGACCTGGATGAGGGCATTGAGTGCACCCTCAGTAAGTTTGCAGATGACACCAAGTTGGCTGGAAGTGTCGATCTGCCTGGGGGTAGCGAGGCCCTACAGAGGGATCTGGACAGGCTGGATAGCTGGGCTGAAGCCAATGGGATGAGGTTTAATAAGACCAAATGTCGGGTCCTACACTTTGGCCACAGCAACCCCAAGCAACGCTACAGGCTTGGGGCGGAGTGGCTAGAAGACTGTGTAGAGGAAATGGACCTGGGGGTGTTGGTTGACGCTCGGCTGAACATGAGCCAGCAGTGTGCCTGGGTGGCCAAGAAGGCCAATGGCATCCTGGCTTGTATCAGAAGTAGTGTGACCAGCAGGAGCAGGGAAGTAATTGTCCCCCTGTACTCAGCTCTGGTGAGGCCGCACCTTGAGTACTGTGTCCAGTTCTGGGCCCCTCACTGCAAGAAAGACATTGAGGCCCTGGAACGTGTTCAAAGAAGGGCAACAAAGCTGGTGAGGGGTCTGGAGCACAGGCCTTATGAGGAGCGGCTGAGGGAGCTGGGATTGTTCAGTCTGGAGAAGAGGAGGCTCAGGGGAGACCTTATTGCTCTCTATAACTACCTGAAGGGAGGTTGTAGTGAGCTGGGGGTCGGCCTCTTCTCTCGTGTAACTGGTGATAGGACTAGAGGGAATGGTTTCAAGCTGTGCCAGGGAAGATTCAGGCTGGATATTAGGAAATACTACTTCTCTGAAAGAGTGGTCAGGCACTGGAATGGGCTGCCCAGGGAGGTGGTGGAGTCACCGTCCCTGGAGGTGTTCAAGGAACGTTTGGATGTTGTGTTGAGGGATATGGTTTAACGAGAACCATTGGTGATAGGTGGATGGTTGGACTGGATGATCTTATAGGTCTTTTCCAACCTTAGTGATTCTGTGATTCTGTGATTCTGTGAAGCTATTGTTGGTAATGAGTAGGGCTATTTGTTTTCTGATGCTGAATGGAACTGCCTTTTTTGAACATGTCACTACAACAGTCATCTTTTCCAGTAAACTCTCTGATGGATCAACCAGTGCAATTCTTTGGGGATATGAAACTCCTGGGGCTAAGACTTGGAATACTTGATCCTTACTGATGGGTAATAGGGATAATTTATGAGTAGTGAAATCTCTAACCAGAATATTTAGTTCTGGTGGTAATGTCTTTCCTTGATTTCTATCGTAAGGTGAAAAGCTATTTCATGAGATTGCTAATGATGCTGTGGCTAATAAACATTCAAAATTAACCATAAATGAAAAAAAAAACAAAACAACACAGTTTCTGTTCATAGGATTAACATGTGATTGTTGAGTCCTATAAGTATGATTTCAACTTTCTTCAACTGTGCAGAAAAACTCCAGATTTTACTGGAGATTGTCTACAGAAGGCATGTCATAGAAAAATTTCAGTATAGTGGCCAAGTGAACACTTTTCTCTGTCGCAGTTCCTAACTAAGACTAGCCAGAAAGTAACCAGTCATTACTGGAGTCTTGAAATAAGCTGATCAGCTGATATGCAGACAAATTACTATTTTTTCCTTCCGTCTCAGCGTGCTGCTGAAATCCTGTTGTGGTACTCACTGGGATTCCTGCCCTTAGTGATTCTCAGGCCAGTACAGACTGCTTTTTAGACTGACACGATGACTAGAAGGTTAGATAAGTGCTTACGTGTTCAGTAGTACATTGCCATCAGCAAACTCGGCCACCTTGCAATCCACTTACTCTTCCAAATGATGAAAAAAATATATTAACTCAATTGTTGCACTAACCCCTGAGACACACAGTTATTAATATATCTATTCTTTGAGGTTATAACTATTTATTTCCTATCATTTAATCACTTTTTAATCCATGACAAGCCTTTGCCCCTTACTTCATTGTTATTTATTATCTTTAATATTCTTTTATGAGGGACCTTTTCTAAAGCTTTTTGAAATCCAAGTAAATTATGTCCACTGGGTCACGTTCATCTACTGTCTTATTAATATTTTCAGAACTTTCTAACACATTAGTGAGGCACAATTTTCTGTTACAGAAAGATGGTTGTTTTTTTCTCTTGCCAATATATAATTTCCCAAATGTTCCACTATTTTTTGTCTACTTGATTTTCAGTCACTATAACAAATGATAATTCTTAAGACATCCCCTAACTGCATTAAAAAATATAAGAAAGATGCTAACAATGTCTAAGTTCTCAGGAAATGCTGTGATTGTTAAAGATACAGTGTGATTTGTTTTTAAGTTGCTCAGAGGGTCAAATATTTTTGTGAAGAATTTTCACTTTCAAACAAAATCAGTGTATCCTCTCATAAAAACAGCATGGAGAAGGAGCTTTCTCAACTTATTTATTTCACGGCGCTGAAATACATATAGCTTGTAGAATAATTTAGATAATTCTTGTGCTTTTAATTTTTATTTCTTTGGTAATGAATGTCAAGAAATCTTATTTCTAATTGATGAAAATACAGGAAAAGAATGATTCTTGAAATCTTACGTTTAAACTGAGATTAGAAGACTCTGTAAATCTCTTCCACTAGACACAGTTTTAGTACTTGATCCCTTCCAAGAGATCAAGTGCTTTTGTCTCTTAAGGCCCTGTCTCCTATGAGAGAGAGAGAGCAAAACTGTTCTAGGTCAGCCACATTAACCCATTCCCATGTGGAGTCTTGTGTAAGAAAACACTGCTCAAAGAAGGAAAGAAACAGGAGAGCTTATGATGTTTGGTTTACCTCAGAGAAGACTATTTGATTCCAGGGTCCAGAGAAAAAAGGGGTTAGAAGGACTGAGAAACAATACATAGCATATTTGCTGGTAGGTCAAACAAGAAGTTGATGAGAAGGGATGCAATGATTCCAGAAAGATGTTCTGTCTCACCAGAGGTGGAATATAGTAAATACAGAGTTCCTCCTCTCTCCTTATCCCTGAAAGTAGTGATCAGAGACTGATCAGAGTCTAGGACAGAATAACACAGAGTTATGGACAGTGCATGGCCAGTAGATCTACAAAAAAAATTGTCCTCTTCTTGGTAGATGGAAAGGAAATTCCTGCCATTAAGATGTTCTCAGTCTGACTCAGAAAAGTCATAGATAAAACACTGCTGTTAATTAATAGTAATTGGGGAAAAAAGTGAAAGGATAATTAGTTGTCAAAGCATGGAGCCAGGGCAAGATGCTGGAGCTACCAGGGGCAAGAAGCTATAATTCATTCAGAAGCTTCCCTAGCCATTATTTTAATGGGGCTGAAGTGTTACAGACCAAGGTAGAATGTATGAATTGCTCTGGCTAGAATATATGATTGATAGCTGGGAATTTGGGCTTCATCTCACCAGTACTCTGTTGACAACACAGCTACAACAGCCTACAGAACTGGAGTTTTGATTAAGCTGCCAAATTTGATTATTATGATTTTTTTTTTTTAGTTAGCTATTTGTTTTTGGTTATGGAATTACCACATTTCTCTGATTTAAGTCTTATAAGGCTTTCAGGAACTGATAAGCAAATATAGATGAAGAACTTACACTGTGACCATTTTTCCTTCCTGGAGATCTTCAAACACCAACTGGACATGGTCCTGGGCAACCAGCTCTAGATGGCCCTGCTTCAACAGAGGGCTGGACCAGATGGCCTCCAGAGGTCCCTTCCAACCTCAGCCTTTCTGTGATCATGTCCAAAAAATCATGTGGTAAGGAACAACTATGGTGTCAATGCAGCAAAAAAGGATGTGCCCAGAGAGTGGAATACTGCCATGATAATTAAAATGATTTGTACATGCTCTGGAAACTTACATGGTGTTGTAGTTGTCTATGGTGAGTATAAATTACAGATTTTAGAGATTGAAATGATTTTTCCTCAAAATGTTGCAGGAGTAGTAACAACAGAAAAAGGTACTCATTTGACAGATAGAGGTCTATGAATTGCAGTGTTTTTATGGTATTTATTTGTTTTATTGGTTTTTTTGTTTGTTTTTGTCTATGTGTGTCTGATTGTATGTGTGCTTGTTTGTTTATTCGTTTTGAAGCTAAAAATACCAAACAATGTAGGTAATTGTTTTGATTTCTTGTTAACCTCAGTAAAGCTGCACATTCTGTTGAGGTCATACTCATTATTTCAGTGGATTGGAATATATAGTATAGTCTGCTTCCAGAGCTCATATCCCTTTGTCCAAACAGCATGCACTGATTCCAAAACTTGCATGATGTTTGAACAATTCACGTCTATACTCATGTTAGAACAGACTGTGTAGTAGGAAGCAAAGTTGGTTCATATGACATATTTCAGTGACTGTCCCTATCAAAAGGCATTTGGGATCAGGGTAAATGATTGCATTTGGCGACTGGCTGACTACAACTTAGTAAAACTGGAACTAATAGAAAAAATGCCTATTCAATTTATCTTTTTAGGAGTGTGGTCTTATGCCACTTGAACAATGTCAAATCCCCGAAGCCTGAGGATTTTAAAATGATGATGGACAGGAATTCAACAACATTCAAGGCATGGTTCCCTAAGAGGTGAAAATTATAATTGTACGTTGGGTTTGCTGCCAATTGAGCAAAGGAGTTTCTGAAAACAAGTTTTTAAAATTTTGTTGTTGTTGTTGGAAAGCTATGAAGAACCATTCATTAAAGGCAACAAAAAGTAAAAATTTCCTATGCTAATTAAAATCTTTGTCATTTTTGGTTGGTTTTCATCATGTTCTGCTTTTTTACAACAGAATCTTCTTATCAGGTTTGCTATTTTTATTATCTAATAAATCTGTAACTTAATAATATTTGATATAGCGTTGCCAAATATTCAGAAATCATGAGGAAAACCTCCTGAATTCATATTTATTTGACTTTTTTTTTTTTTTAATAACTTGTTCAGGATTCTCTTTGTTTGACTTCTACCATTTACAGTTTTAGGAAATGTTCTAATTTCTTCTGCTTAGTTATCAGGACTGGGAACACTGGAAACATGATATTTTTAATGAAACTTAATAGGCTCTTAATTAGCATAAATCTAGGTACTGGGTCTTTAAGAAAAGCATCAAATATCATGAGACTAATAATAAAATTGCAAGAGCTGGCAATATTGTTATCTGAAAAAGAATTAAGATTCTTTATTTTGCCAGAACAATAGTCATTTGTCTCCAATTTATCAGTAGCCTTTTAACTTTTACAGTTATGTCAGAGGTGTGGAAACATTTTTATTTCTTACCTACAATTTACTTGTCTCTCTCTTAACGATGTTGTCTGGGTCTTCAGGCAAAGTATTACACATCAACTTGTCATTAAGTCACAGTTTTGAAATAGGACTCTTTATCAGTGTATCCTCTGATAATTAAAGAATTAAAGAAAAATGCCAGTCCTTTCCAAAGAGGTTTTTTTCCTTCTGCTCATTCTTTCCCCCTTTCCCTCTTTCTTTTTTCTTTTTCTGCTGCTCACTCACTTTCGCAGTCATTAATGTCCCTTGAAAATAGAAAGAAAAATGACATTAAAATATGTTTAAACGCTAGCCCAAGTGAAAAAAAAGTTGCTGATATTCTTTTTTATATATCCAGGACAAATTTTTACTCTGCTAAGCTGGTTTATACAGGGTACACGAAGATGTCACAATTAGTCAAGAATGTTTCTCTTCCCATGCTGGTATCTGTCAAAATGTAAGAACTACAGACCCAGGGTTTCAAATTTGTAATTTGTTATACACACTACTGAAGTGCGCCTCACAAAACATTACTATTATTAGGTAAACATCTGTATGCTTAATGATTAAAGATTATGTGTTTTACAAGAGATTAAATGCAGAACTGACATGACTTCCTTTAGCCAGGACAGCAAAATGGAGTTTGGCTGTGTCAGAAATGACAGGCTGAACTTGTCTTGGTACTCAGGAAATGGAGAGGGACAGGGGTGTACGATGAAAAGATAGTGATGAGGTAGAAAACCATAGAAGAGAGAAAACATTACACGGAGCCTTGTGATATAATAGTGTAACAGTTCTCCGTTTTTTAAATAACCTAGCTTATCTTGTACTGTGCTCTTACTCCTGCTCTGAGAATCATAGAATTGCTCAGGTTGGAAAAGACCTTAAAGATCATCAAGTCCAACCACAACCTATCCATACTACCCAAACTCTAACAACCTTCCGCTAAATCATGTCCCTGAGCACCACATCCAAACGGGTTTTAAACACATGCAGGGATGGTGACTCGACCACCTCCCTGGGGACCCTATTCCAGTGCTTAACAACCCTTTCTGTGAAAAAGTGTTTCCTGATATCCAACCTAAACTTACCCTGGTGCAACTTGAGGCCATTTCCCCTCATCCTGTCACCTGTCACCAGTGAGAAGAGACCAGCTGCGCTCTCGCTGTAAGCACCTTTCAGATATTGGAAGAGAGCAATAAGGTCTCCCCTCAGCCTCCTCTTCCCCTGACTAAACAGCTTTAGCTGCTCTTAGCAGATGTAAAGTTTATTACCAGACAACAGACTAAAAAGTCATAAGAAACATTGCAAAAATATCTTGCATGCTGAATGTAGAGTGGAAATTACTTCCTAATAGCACTTTTCTTCCTATTGACATTCTCTGTATATACCAATTCACAATTCATAGAATCAGAGGATCATAGAATGGCCTGGGTTGAAAAGGACGACAATGATCATCTAGTTTCAACCAACCCTGCTATGTTCTGGGTCGCCAGCCATTAGACCAGGCTGCCCAGAGCCACATCCAGTCTGGCCTTGAATGCCTCCAGGGATGGGGCATCCACAACCTCCTTGGGCAACCTGTTCCAGTGTGTCACCACCTTCTGTGTGAAAAACTTCCTCCTAATATCTAACCTAAACCTCCCGTGTCTCAGTTTAAAACCATACAGTTACTATTCATTTAAGAAGGAAACTTGCTTAGGATATTAGAAGCCTAGATTATTACTGCTTGGTTTTAATTCTGTACTTTTTATAACACATGAGATTAATCACGCTCTTAGTTTTTTTGCATACTGAGAAGACTTTCATCCATTACAACCATTAACACTTAGTTCAAACATAAAGTTGGAAGTCTGACTCAGACATCATTTAAAATCTCTTGCAAGTCCTGTGAAGCCTCTGCTACAGATTTTCAGCACACTAGAAAGAATATTTGCAACTGTTTTACTATAGTCAATGTGAAAAATTAAACAAATAAAATCTCTTTGAATCAGTAAAGAATGTATGGCCTTCAGATTTTTGAATAATAAAATATGCTTCAGTATTTTTCTCTCTCACTTGCACTGTTGTGGTGGGTCAGGCATATTCTATATCATGCAGTATGTTCTGAGACTCATCTACTTTACTAGATTATGCTTTCCATTTCCATTTTCAGTTAGAGTAGAAAGCTACATACAAGAAGACAATGCCAAAGAGCAGAATACAAGCACAGAGGATCCTTTCACATCTTCCTGGTTATTTCTTCCCCTGCCATGCTAATTTTCACATGTTCAGATCACAAATTATTTGAGTCAGGTGCCAATAATTTTATATATGGGTATATATTTTATTTTATATGCTTTACATATTGGTTGCTCAGAAAGTAATGCCTCCTGTTTATTTCCATGTAAGCTACAACAGCTACAAAGAGCACAAGAACACTATTTGGCAGAGCACATTCTCAGTAACACTATTTTTCAACATCGTCACTGCAGTACCTTTGCATTTTGGCCACTGATGAACAGGAACCTGCATACACTCTCGTAAAAATCTTCATGGCCATCCTGAACGTGGCTTGTCTTTCATCTTTCTGTTGCCACTGCTGAAATGCACCACCCATTGTCTCACTGTGCTCCCATCCGCTGCTTGGTCTCCATCAACACTCTGCAAGTGTCAGTGAATGTCAACGTGTGCCATTTTTTCTGCATGGAGGAATTCAGTGACACACCTTTGCTTCATATACACTTCCATGTTAGACACCATTTTGTCAGACAGCCCCACTGCTGCCATCTGTCACAGAGCAACAACATGTAACGGAATATTGGTGGGAAGGTTCAACCTCTACTGCCATATCAACTATGTTCGCCTCTGACTTTGTAGGCCAATTGAACAAATAGGAGGCATTACTTTTGGAGCATACCTCATATAACATGTTTATATAATATTATATAATATGTAGTATGTGTGAACTATATGCATATTTTAAATATTTTTATGTATTTGAGAAGTGTTTTTGCATGCTAAGAAATCAACAACCACTCCCCACAACTTGTCCATTGTCATTTCTGTTCCTTCAGGGTTTTTTGCATTATATTTTATATCATGTAATAAATTTTTATCCAAAGCATAATGTAAGTATTTAAAGGATCATAACAGTGAATACCTCTTAATATCAATTAAGTAGAAAGATAAGCAAATCCACAATGGATATTTTCCCTTAAATATGAAAACAGGAAGGAGCCCTGAGGATATAAAGATTAGCAAAAGGGAGGTTCTGAGGTGAAATCTGCAATGCCAACATTGGATCCAGAATCCTTTTCTGTTTTTTGTTTTGTTTTGTTCTTTCAGCACGCTACCTTGGGAAACGATGTCTAACTCTTTTAAGCATCACCTTCACCTTCCTTCACAGACTTTGGAGATCTCTGAGTGGAGGGAAGATCTGTGGATAGCTCAGATCAGCTATCCAATCTTGTAAATCTGCGTAGGGCATATAGCTGAGAGGGTAAAATTTATCTCAGGTACTTGACTTACCATATTGGATCTGTTTCCATTGTAAGCCATTGCTGGAGAAGGACAAAACTGAAAGCATCCTGAGAAGGAGGTGATAACTGGAAGCAGGGCTCTCTATACCTAGTGTGATGAGAACATTTCCTTACTGTCATTTAAAGGCAGTGACTGTTCATCTGCTGAGACCTGCTACCAGAACAACTGGATGCTGATGGCAGTCCTCCTATAAGAGAAAATAATTAATGAAAAATTTATGACCTGGATTGTAGAAATTGCTGCTGGATAGTCCCCAGATACATTAAATTAATAAAGCTGAAGTCTAATTAAGCCATATCTTTCTGTTTTCTTGCATGACTGGGACAATGATGCGAACTCAGCAGAACAGATGAAGGGAAAGTTAGTTTGAAAGGATGAAGTGTGAAAAGAAAAAGCATGAACACATTAAAAAGCAAATGTAAATAAG
This sequence comes from Pavo muticus, assembly GCA_016647715.1. NCBI lineage: Eukaryota > Metazoa > Chordata > Aves > Galliformes > Phasianidae > Pavo > Pavo muticus. The sequence goes on along the minus strand of JACDJE010000257.1, from coordinate 1,155,176 downwards.
GTAGCCACAGAAAATGCGAGCAAAGGTTGTTACTATGTTAAATTTTATAGAAGTTTCAAAATTGTACAGGAAAAAAAAAATTGGCAATGAGGAAAGAGAAATGAATTTGTCCTGTGAGGAATCTTCGTACTGAAGTGAGTGCATTTGGGAAGAAGGTAAATAATATGTGACTGAATTTTACATGTGCGACAAAAGAGTGAAAAAATCTTTCTTCTATTATTTGAACTTTTAAACATCAGCCTGTAGATACTGCTGTATATGTTTAGAATATACTTTCCTATTATCATAAAAAAGATAAAATATTACAGAAATAAAACATACATGGCCTTAGGTTTACAGAATCTGTTGACTTTGGATCCTTATTAAATGGTTTTTTAAAGCTTAAGAGAGAGTTGGATGGAAACTTTTCTTTCTCTTTGAGATTTTAGTGCTTTTCTGGTATCTTGAATATCACGCTACTGTAGATACTGTTTTTTGTGTGAAGCCCTCTTTAAATTTCAAATATAATTTCATATTTTTAAGCTGTTAACTTTTAACAATTTTTAATAATTCAAATATTCAAAACCACCTCACCGAGATGGAAAAATATCAGATTATTTAAAGAGTATATCTTTATTAATACTACATTATAATTTTGAATGCATTAATTGATCTTTTTTCACAAGAAACCACTGTTATTTTAACACTTTAAAATGAACCTTGAAGGTGCTTTGTGCTTTTGCTACGCTGTTCCTATGAAAAAGAAGAGTATTTTTTAAACAGGAGAGCTGAACTTCCCTTGTAGAGTAATTCTTGATCACGGGAAACTAGTGCACATAGAACTCTATCTGTCTTGAATCTGGAGCTTTCCCTGAAAGGGAAGCAACAAGATTTGAACAATTTAAGTGCCCACTATGAAAAATGATAAGAAAGTTTATATTCTCCAATATAGTTGAAAAGTTTAAAGTTTACCCTCTTAGGTACAAACTTAAACCCCTCTCATGAATGGAGGGATGAACATCTAAGTTAAGGATCCCAGGCTAGAAATAAATGTCATCACCAAGCATTAATAAATGGATCTAAAAATAACTTTTTTACTCTTTAAAAAAAAGGAATGAATCCCAATACGAGCTTTGGCTTGATTTTCAGCTCTCTTTGTTTGATGCTTACAGGCAGAGTTTAGCAAAGCAGGGTCACAGTAGTAGTCATGCTCGTGTTCACATAAGCTGGGAAGATCAGAATTGCAGCACAACACATCCTTCTCCCGATCCAGGATAAGCAGCTTACAGGATGCTATATTTTCAGCTCATGAATCTCAAGCTTTGTTTTGTTTCGTTTTCTTGTAGCTGTAGCAGAAATATGGAATATACTTCTTTCCATTTCCTGAACTGTGTTTGTGTGGTGCTTATGTGCTACCCTGTGATTTCATGTTATTAATTTTTGTCTATTTAAGTGTTCAGCATATAGTGTGTTAAGTTATCTGGCTGATCAAGTAATGTACAGATAGAGTAAAAATGCATGAGTGATAGAATAGGGTTATAATAAATTTTTTTAGTGTAGTGACATATCTGTTGGCAATAAAACTACATATTATGTCTACTTTCTATGTAATCGCTCTTTGAAGTAAAAAAAAAATGCAGACTGAACTTTCTCAAACTTTCTGACACAAATTGCTTTATTAGGTATTGATTTAAAATTAGAAGTGAAACTTGTGAGAAAAATGAACATTTTTTTATTCGTCTTGACAATGCAAGAATGAATTCCTTACTTTTCTGAACTTCAGTTTTATTAAGTAACTTTCTGTAAGACAAGTTTCAGCAGATCAGCACAAAATTTTCTTAATTTCATTACAGGCTGTAAATTAAAATTAATGAGGCTGACACCCACAATTAACAATGAAAAATGCAGATTGTTATAATTACTTAAGCAATAACATTGCTTTACATAGAAGACTTAAGGTGCTCCACAAATTATTTACAAGTGTTACATAAAACACAAAAAATGACAATTTCAATTTATTTTGTCAGTATAAAAAACAAAAATCCTTACTAAAACCTTTCTCATTTGGGAATCTCTTGCCATGCATAATTAAGCAAATTTGATTGCAATTAAGCCTGGCTTCTACAGTGGAGTTTTAATTAATGCAAATCTGGCGTCTACATCTATAAGATTAATTTTCATGAATTAAAAGAAAACAACAAAGCATATTTGAAAGAGCAGTTGTATTGTTGAAAGGATGGAATGCAAAATCTGATTATTTTTCAGTCTTCCATGTGGATAGCCTTTGACTTACACTTTAAGGAGGGATATTTTATTTGGTTTTGTTGTTTTGTTTCTCATGGCGTTATTAAACAGGATCATAACAATTACACCAAGCTTCTTCTAAGGAACATCTTAAAATGTAATTGTATACATTTAGAAGAAGAAATGAATGATAATATAGGCTAAGGAGTGAGGGCACCATTACACTACTGAATACTTGTTCTAAAGCAATCGTTCTTGTCTCTAATTTGGAGCCTACAATATGGGAGCACTTGCGGTATTTTTGGATATAGTTCAGTAAGACCTGCTCTTAAAATCCCAAGTTTGGAATTACTTTTATCGGAAAGGAAGACCTTATTTTGTATAGCAGCATGCTTTGAACTCATCTTTTAAATTGCTTTCTTTGTTTTCAGCTTGTTTTTATTTAAATTCATATCTTTAAAAGAAAAATCCTACACAGGGAATTCTGTTCTTTCAAAATTGTCCTGTAAGAGTAACCTATTCTGTTATCGTTTCCACATAAAAGAATTCTTGTTTTAGAAGCCTTATGACTTGTCTAGATCTTAAATACAGTACTATTTAATGTTTGTAATTTTATTGTTTGAGCAATAAAACTATCAAATGGAAATAGACCATTAGTGAGAACAACATATATTGCTTTAAAAGCTATTATTCCTGTTGACATACGATAAGGTAAATAACTCCTTTTTACATTCACGCTCTCCAAAAGATGTCAAAAGTTAGGTAATTTCAAGGAGGAACTTATCCGGCTGGCAGAAATGTTCTGTCTGTTGTGAAAAGCTTGTTTTTCCTTTCTTGAAATATATTCAGATATTTTATTCTATTGTTAACCACCACTGTTCATTCTTTGTATGGTCTTGGTTTTTTAAAAAAATGGTCTTGGTTTTTCAAAAAAATTAAAAATGTGAATTGGATACACAGAGAAGATATTGCTTCCTTTCTGGTCAAGAGTGAGAATGCCAAGCCAAATCTGTGCTGGAGAGAAGGTAGGCGCCAAGCTGCAATACCCAATGGGAGAAAATGAACCACCAAAATACTTGCATGCAGACTGCTGGGTGTGTGTGACCCTTATGTGAAGATCTGTGAGAAGTTAAATAATAAGCAATGTAATTTTTATTCCTAATACAATTTCTTTTTACTTTCTTTGGTCTTTTATTCAGAACTCAGAAACTTCCATCCTGCTATGTGAAAAACCATCTAAACTGATCATTTTCAAAAGTTACTCTAACAGGGGAATTTTTATTTTGTATGTGTTACCCAAGAGTAAGTGCTGCCACATTTGGTTCCTTCAGTACAGCTGTTATTACAACTCCCAAAGCTACCAAAGCAAGACAGTGAGGGTGCTCATAGATCAATAGAAACAGAAGTGAGTCCACCTTTACAAACATACACACTGTTTTTGCAGCAAACAGAAATTATGTAGTTGTTCTGCAAGTAATGCCTCTTATTTAATTCCATGGAAACTACAACAAAGAGCACAATAACACTATTTGATAAAGCAAATTCTCAGCTACGTAACACTATTTTTTAACATAGTCACCACCATTAGCTGTGCATTATCGCCAGTGATGAATAAGAGCCTGTACACTATGCTCCTAGAAATCTGCATGGCCGTCATGAACGTGGTTTGCCTTTCACATTGGTGTTGCCAGCACTGAAGTGCACCACGCACCACTTCACCATGCCCACATCCACTGTTTGGTCTCCATCAACACTCTGCAAGTGTCAGTGAATGTCAGTGTGCCATTTTTTCTACATGGAGTAATTCAGTGACACACCTTTGCTTCATACACACTTCCACGTCAGACACCAGTCTGCTGCCATCTGTCACAGAGCAACAACATGTAACGGAATATAGGTGGGAAGGTTCAGTGTCTATTGCCATACAACCAATATCTGCCTCTGATGTTGTGGGCTAACATAATAAATAGGCGGCATTGCTTTCAGAGCATCCCTTGTATTTCTAACACAAAGCAGAATAACAAGTGCAACAAGAAATCTGAGCTCTAAGATACATGTAGCAGCAATTACAGCAACAACTGAATTGTCCCATGAAATTTGAGACCCTCAGAAGTTGCTCTTTTAATTAAATAGAATTAATTCAAATATGTCATGCCTTGCGCTTTCTCTGAAGCTGCTGGTGCATTATTTTCCTAAGAATGATGACCTAATTAAATAGATTTTGGCATAGACTCACAAAATCTGCACTTATTTCATTCACTTAGGAAAGACCTTTATAATTCTTTCATAACTGCAGGAGAAAAACTATTTCTCAATACCTCCTCAATGTATAATGAACATTAAACAGGAAATACCAGCTCAATGTGCCTTTACTATTTTTCAGATGTTGAAAAGGTGTAGAGCAATACTGGGATTATTAATAGGACTTGGGTGCCTAATAGCCTTGGGGTTCTTTATAAAACTCAATCCAGAAGAGGAATGTTCTCAACTTGTTTGCACAACAAGCTGATGGAATCATTTCATGTATTTAAATCACATACCAGATTAATGACTGGCATGAGAGTCTCCAGATTTTCCTGGACTGGCTTCTTAGTTCTCATTTTGTTATCATTAGTATTTCTGATCTCCTTATTTTCCTCACTCTTATTAACTTTGATAATCTTTCTCTAGTCTTGAGAATTTTGATGTCTTGATTCATCACAGTGTTATAAAACTTTCAGGAAAAGCCTGACTAACTTGACTGTATGAAGGAAAAGGGAATCACAACTTCTTTCTCTGACAACAGTTTTAACCAAAGTAGTTGCTGTCGTGTTTTGTGGAATGCTACTCTTGTCAAGAGTATGCGTGTGTGTGTATGCGCATTAGCCTTGTTTAGAGGATGCTTACAGAACTGTTATCCTACATAACGGAAGTGGAAAAATGGCATTCCTGAGAATCCTACAAGTCACTGGGAAACAAAAAATGTGGGAAGCAGAAAAAACAAACAAGCCAACAAAAGGTCAACACCAGCCTCACTGATTAGCAATCCTGTAGGACTGCTTTAAATGCTGTTCTATAGGAACAAAATTATTCTGGTCTGCTTCTTTGATGCTGCCCTTTGGATTCCTCCTTACTCCATTTAGCAAAGGAGTAGGAGTATCTTTTACCAGAACTAGTTCCTGCTCTGGTGGTTAGAACATGATGTTTAAGAATGAGTGATACAGGAAATACTCAAACTGAGAAACAAACACCTCATAATTTCAAGGAGCAATAGATGTTTTCACCCCACATTCAAAAGCATAAGGAGAAAAAAAACGAGGAAGGAGGAATACTGGCTTCAGTGTTTTTGAAATGATGACAATATTGGAATATTGCAGTTTGTGCAAGATAGATCCCATAAATGTTCACACGTGAATAGAAAGAACACGATATACAAGTCTGTCAGGACCTATTGAACCAATATGAGGCTGAAGGTGACAGTTTCCTGGATCACATCATTACTGGTCTTGAGATGTAGTTTCATCGCTATGAGCTGGGGTCAAAACAGCAGTCTATGGAGTGGCGACATGCCAATCCCCCATTGAAAAAAAGCTCAAGACACAGCCCTCAGCAGATAAAGTATTGCGCACTGTCTTTTGGCATAGGAAAGGGGTGATCCTACTTGATTTCCTGGAATCTGGAAAAGTCATTAACTCTGACCACAACATTGCAATACTGAGTAAACTGAAGTCTCCAACTTCCAGAGTCAGGTCAGCGAAGAAGACAACCTTTCTCCTGCAACATGATAAATCCAAGCCACTTTGAAGACCGTGGAGCACATTGCCGATCTTGGCTGAACAGTCCTTCCGCACCCACCATATTGTCCAGATTTGTTGCCTTTTGACTTCATTCTGCTCAGGCTGATGAAAGAAGGACTGCACGACAACATTTTCCTAGCAAAAACGCCATCGTTGGAAATAGCCTCAAGTTGTGCCAGGGTAAGTTTAGGTTGGATATCAGGAAACACTTCTTTACAGAAAGGGTTGTTAAGCGCTGGGATAGGCTCCCCAGGGAGGTGGTTGAGTCACCATCCCTGTATGTGTTTAAAAACCGTTTGGATGTGGTGCTCAGGGAGATAATTTAGCAGAAGGTTGTTAGAGTTCAGGTAGCATGGTTAGGTTGTGGTTGGACTTGATGATCTTTAAGGTCTTTTCCAACCTGAGCAATTCTATGATTTTGTGATCATAGCAGCTGTGAAACAGTGGGTTGCTTCTGCTGGCACAGATTTTTACAAGCATGGCATGCTCTTTGCTGGCAAAAAAGCACAGCTAATGGCAGAGACTATGTTGAAAAATAATGTTTGGTAGATGAGAATGGCACCCACTGACATTCATCAACACTTGTTCAGTGCTTAAAGGGACCAAACAGTGGATGTGAGCACAGTGAGGCATTTCAGCACTGGTGCATTTCAGCAGTGGTGACAGCAGTGTGGAAGACAAACTACATTCCACACGGCCATTCAGATTTTTACAAGCTTGGCATGCAGGTTCTTGTTCATTGCTGACAATAGTTCAGAGCTAATGGTTGTAACTGTGTTGAAAAAGAGTTTTGTAGCTGAGAATTTGCTGTATTAAATGGTGTTATTGTACTCTTTGTAAATGTTGTAATTTCCATGGAAATAAATAAGAGGCATTACTTTCAGAGCAAGCTACATACCTTGTTTTGTATGTGCACTGATCAGAGTAATTGGAATAGACTAGCAAGGTAGGACAAAATTGCCAGAACATGGTCTAAGCAATATAATGCAGTTGGAGAGGATGGGAATGAGAAAGGAATGAAGAGGATGGAAGAGGGAATTCTGAACATGATAGAGAAGGCTGAAAAAAAAAGGAAAAAAAAAAGGGAGAAAGTGAAGTCAATTATGTAACACAGAACTTCAACAGCTATTCAGGACTTTCAGACGAAAAGAAGCAACTTCTGTGGTGGTGTTTCCATCAGCATGACATCTTTCCCACCTCAGTCTGGAAGGGAAAGATTTTATGTGTTAGGAAGGTCACAGGTAAGCTTCTTGTACAGTAAGAACAGATCTGCAATTGTGTTAGTTTGTGTGGATAAAATTGCAATGCTCTTGTTTCTGAGTTAAAAACATGCTTTATAAGATTGTCTGGTAAATTAATATATTGGATTCTGAAAAGAGCATTATTTTTTTCTTGTTTCTTGATGGAACCATATTCTCACCATCTTAACTGTGAGTGAGCTATTTTTTCCTGAGCTTGCTGGGAAAAAGCATTGAAGTTTAGCCTTAAAAAAGGATAGTAACAGACTGTTACTCTGTAAATTAGAACTATTACTTAGCATTACCTTCTTTGAAAGTAATGTCTGAGAATTTTTATTTGTGCAGTTGAACATTTACACAAATGTGTACTAGTATTGTATTTGCATCTTTGAGATATGCAAGTGCATAACTGTGAGAAACATCTAAGGAAAACTGTATTTGTCTCCAAAAGAAAGTTAAATTTTAAAAATCTCAGTAGGTTGGGACAGAATAAGGTAGAAAGTCATAACATAACAGAGAAAATAGTACTGGCGGTCTTAGTACCATGCATCAGTTTTAAAATCTAAGATTCCTGCATTGTGTGATAATTGCAGTATACTTGTAAGATAATTTATCTTAATCTATTTATCTTAACTGTGAAGAAGATAAACAGATAATCCCCTAACAAGAAATATAGCTTTATTTTGTCTAAGTATCTTGCCCTTGTTCTTTTTTTAAATACATGATATCTTTCCTCTTGATTCTTCTCTGTGCTACAATAATTTCAGTTAAAAGGCAAAAATGATAAATATTTCCTACCCAAGCTGAAAAATAAATGATTTAATTTAGTCCATTTGCTTAAAATTAGTTCTACATTCATTCACCTTAAACCCCCAAAAAAAGGGTTTTAATCACATGCAATGGTTTTTATTATTTACTATAAAATGAAGCATAATATCAATAAAGTGATTTTCAAATGACTTTTCCGGGCATTTTTAACACTGTTTAAAAGGTGTATTTAGGGATTTGTATACAATTCCTGTCAGCATTGTATTATTCAACATTCCTTGCTGATCACTTTCATCCTTCTAACAATAATGTGAATTGCCTTTACTTATTTGTTCCATAGAACTCAAGAGAATTATTGTCTGAGTATTTGGTGGAGACTGAGATAAAGACAGAATGTTCTGGATTTCAGCTTTGTAATAATTTGCTTTCTTCCATCACATCCAGGGATCAGAATCTCCTAGTTAACACAATGGGAAAGTTTAGAACAGAAGGGTAAGTGCAATTTGCTTTGAAGACAGCAATCAGCCATCTTGAGAAATGATACAAAGATCTGAAAACGTAGTTCATGATTTTGAATCAGTGTTCATGGATGAAGGATAAAAGAATGTGAGATCTTCCAGATGAGGTTTGGAAGTTACCGATAAGGTAAATCTGTGTCAATAAGCATTGTAACATTACTGATATTAACTTTACAAAGTGCTTTTGTTGGAATAATTGTTTGCCGTTTGAGTTGATGCTTATAACTGAGAGAGGCAAACATTTTAATAAGTTAATTTGAACAGAGTCTTGTAAGCATATAGAAAGCAATTGGGTAGAAACTTATGTAACACTATTAAAAGTAACTTTTCTGGAAAGCTGTAATTAGTTTGACTAGTAAAATCAGTATTTTTAAGCAATTAAATATTCATGCTTCTAATGCAACGTGTCACTAGATGTCACTCTGGATTCCATTATTTTATATTCTGACTATTTCTACTTTTTTTCCTGCCTTTCTATCTGTGTATACTTTCCCCACCAGAAACCTGAATAGACAATGTAAAATGTGCATGAATAACACAGAATTGCTGACTGAATGTCAATTTTCTAGTGTGTGACTTCTATTGATCATTCATTATTGACATGAAGGTCTCTAGTGCCTCTGCCTTCCTCTTTAAACTCTTTCTCAGCTAAAATTTCCAAGCAACAGAATGAGAAGGCCTTGAAGAACGGGATGATTCAGGTCTCTCAGGATGTTTTACAGAGTACTTTGACCTCAGGAAGGCATCGGAGATACTTTTTATAAAGACTCGACGACTGCTTGGAATAAAAATTTAAACACTGGGAAGAAAAGAACCTCCTACCTATATCGAACAGCTTTCATTGACTTTTTTTTTGGTGTAACTATAACTGACTGCTTTTGGCAAACATAAAGGCTTTTTTGAAACAGTTCTTTAAATGTATGCATTTCTCTCCCTTGTAGCCAATAAAATATAAATAGCATTTTCATGGTGACGAATGACCTGTAGTACAGTATTCTATGATCACGGTTCCAGGATTTTACTTCTTTTGGCTTTGTATACATTAATTAAGTATACACAATCAGGGCTGAGTGCAGAGACAGCTAAATAAACAAATGACACTGTAGAAAGGTCTTTCTGCATACTAATCATATCCTACATCTGCAAGCAAAAGCTCTATAAATCGATTTGCTCTTTCACATCAAAAGACAAACAGTGAGGCAAGTCAGCAGTTCCTTTGTCAAAGTCACAGAGATTGCTGTTCTTCACAAATGCATTTCTACAGAGCTGGATTCAACCATTTGATGATTAGCATTATTGGCAACTCTTCAAAGAAGATTCATCAAGTAATTTGCAATTGGATTGGTTGCCATTTTTGTGATTTTACCCCATGAAATTGAACAAAAAATGATTGACATTTGAATTCTTACTTGGAGGACAAAATGAACCAGCATAAGAAAAAGAAGCAATCAGATTCCCAAGAGGTGAGGAAGCTTCTGTGATGTCTGGTGATTCCCATGTGGACTAGATCAGGAAAATGAAATAAATTTTCCGGGCAGAGGCAGTTAGGAAAACACATATTCCTGTGAACATAAGGAGAAATAAATAGCCCCAAAGCACTCATTTTTAATACATATTTAATATATGTTCAATGTGTAAATCTGGGTAGATATGCTCTCTAAACACTCCATCCACCCATGTTTTAAAAAAAATCACAGAGGAGGAAGGAAAATTAGTCTGTCTATTCACAGATTTTGGGTAGAAGAATTGTGTTCTCTTCTATCAGTCACTGATATGTCTCGGAAAATGAAAGAATAAGACAATGTATTTGTTTTTGCAGTGAAGTAACATAGCTGTCTGAGAAACTGCAAAGCGATGTGATCAAGTGCAAGAACCATGAGGGCCTTGATAGCCTTACCCTTACCCGCATACAGATTTCCATTTTGATAAATTAAAACAGAAAGCAAACTAACAAAAACCTCTTTAGAGATTTTGTATTTTGCTTTCTGCTATTTCTTCCATCAGAAACATACCTCAGATCCCTCTCTGCCTGGCAAAATTACAAAGATGTTTGGCTAGCTCCTTTGGGTGCACTTCTCTCTGAAACGGTGGAAGGATGGAACTTGCTACAGAAACGTACAGATAGGAAAGAGAAGTTTAAATGAGCTCATTTGCTGATAGCTCCATAGCTTTTTTCTTTAGATTATTTATAACATTTGTTTTGTTTTGTTTATGATGAAGCTCATATTTGCATACCCTCATTTGTAATAGGTATTCTCTCCAATTTTTTGATCTATAAAGCCTGAAGATATTTTCAGACAGACTTGTCTATCATTTGTCTATTCATGCTACATACACTCAGGTAAATCTATTCCATACGTAGTTATGAAAGCTGAAACTTGCAGAAAACTTATATCTAATATTCAAGTTCTTAAGTTCTGCATTGTACTCCTGAGAATTATTACTTCTACATCAAGGTAGTGGCATAAGTAATATGAAATACAAAGTCTGCTCCAAAAGTAATGCCTCCCATTTTATTATGCTGGCCTGCAACATCAGAGGCAGATGTTGGTGGTATGGCAGTAGAGGCTGAACCTTCCTAATAACATTTGGTTACATTCTGTTGCCATGCTAGAGGTGGCAGCAGAGCGGCAGTTTGATAAAATGCCATCTGACATGTAAGTGTACGAAGCAAATGTACGTCACTGAATTCCTCCACGCAGAAAAAATGGCACCACTGACATTCATTAGTGCTTGCTTAACACTTACAGAGATCAGTGAATGTGAGAACAGTGAGATGTTTCAGTAGTGGTACATTTCAGCAGTGGTACAGTAATGTGAAAGGCAAACGACATCCAGATTTTTACAAGCTTGGCATGCAGGTTCTTGTTCATCGCTGACAACAGTTCATGGCTAATGCTGGCAACGATGTTGAAAAAGAGTGTTTTGTAGCTGAGAATTTGCTCTGTTAAATAGTAATCTTGTGCTTTTTGTAGCTGTTGTAATTTCCATGGAAATAATAGGAGGCATTACTTTCAGAGCAAGCTATGTAGAATGGTAAACTTCAGTACAAGGTATAAAAACGGGAGAATTGACTGGAAAGTTGTTAAAAGACAGCAAAGCGATTTAAATTATTTTCCACGCTCATTTACTTTAATTTGGGGTGAGTTTGGGATTTCTTTTAGTCAGGTACTTTTTCCTCTTTTTTTTTTTTTTTTTTTTTTTCCAGAAAAACGTTTGCCAAAACCAAATCAGTTCCTTAATTGTGAATTTTAACTGAAGTCATAGAATCATAAAATTGCTCAGACTGGAAAAGACCTTAAAGATCATCAAGTCCAACCACAATCTAACCATACTACCCTAACTCTAACAACCCTCCGCTAAATCATGTCCCTGAGCACCACATCCAAACGGTTTTTAAACACATCCAGGGATGGTGACTCAACCACCTCCCTGGGGAGCCTATTCCAGTGCTTAACAACCCTTTCTTTAAAGTTTTTCCTGATATCCAACCTAAACTTCCCCTGGCGCAACTTGAGGCCATTTCCCCTCATCCTGTCACCTGTCACCAGTGAGAAGAGACCAGCCCCGCTCTCGCTGTAAGCACCTTTCAGATACTGGAAGAAGGCAATAAGGTCTCCTCTCAGTCTCCTTTTCCACAGACTGAACATCCCCAGTTCCTTCAGTCACTCCTTATAGGGCATATTCTCCAAGCCCTTCACCAGCCTTGTTGCCCTTCTTTGGACTTGCTCCAGCACCTCAGTGTCCTTTCTGTACAGAGGTGCCCAAAACTGAACACAGTACTTGAGGTGCGGCCTCACCAATTCTGAGTACAGGGGCAGGATTACTTCCCTAGTCCTGCTCATTCCTGATACAAGCCAGGATGCCATTGGCCTCCTTGGCCACCTGGGCACACTGCTGGCTCATATTCAGCCGACTGTCCATCAGTACACCAAGGTCTCCCTTTCCATCAGGCAGCTTTCCAGCCACTCCTCCCCAAGCCTGTAGGGTTGCTTGGGGTTGTTGTGACCAAAATGCAGGACCTAACACTTGGCCCTATTGAAAGTCATACAGTTTACCTTGGCCCATCGATCCAGTGATCCTCTTGATCACCGAGGTTCGCTGCTTTGGAGCTGTCCCGGCCATAACTGCAGCAACCAATTGTGAGGTACAGGGGGGTTTCCGTTGGTTCCTTCATCCAGGGAACCCCGAGATAACAGAGCAGCCCAGCAGCTCTCACAAGAGCGGCTGATGTGAACTGGGCATTGCCAGGGTAACGGCTACCACACCCACGCCCTCACTGAAAGCCTCAGGGAGAGTCATGACACGTTGCCGCCCAGCAGGCTTGAAGAGAAGGAGTCAGTGTGTTTGTATCGCATGGGCCATTCCAATGTGGAGAAACCATAAGCCACCCATTCACATGATTGTACAGCGAGGAGGCTTGTTATCTCACTGTGCAGTGAGTGATAAGTGCAGGGGCACCTGTTAACAGCCTGGTAACGCGGCATGGGCTGAGCCAGCGCTGGTGGTACAGGGCAGAGCAGATCAGTCACACCCCATCACAGCTACCCTAATAGTGCTGATGAGTCTGCTGGTTTGCCATGGCTGCACCCCGCCAGAAGGCTATTGCCAGGAAAAATGTCCCATGCACACATGAAAGGAAGGCTGCTGCCAAGAAAATGTGGAGACCCAGACAGAGGTCCCACAACAAGATGCTAGTGCACAGGGCTCTGGCTGCAGCAAGTGCCAGCACCTGGCCCTTGCAGTGCAGGGTGATGGAGACAGCACTTGCGTTAGATGTGACCAGCTGAATGATTTACTCAGCTCAGTGGTTGACCTGAAGGAGGAGGTGGAGAGGCTGAGGAGCATTAGGCAGTGTGAGAGGGAGACTGATTGGTAGTGCCAGTCCCTACCAGCCCTCAGATCTAGGCAGCCACTGAGGCTCCATGTGAAGTCGATCTCCATCATCCAAAATTATTAACCCACATATAGGCAGAAGATGAACTGTAAATCATGTCACAATTTTAAGCAAATCCTAGTTTCTTTTCCAAACACATTTGTTGAGAAATAGTAGTGAAAAAATTGCTTCTCTAGTCATGACACTGGTCAGAACAGTGCTCTATAGAATATGTAGCACATGGTAGTTGAGTTTCAGAAAGCTTTGTGGTCATGTTGTCCCAGATTAAATTGTCTCAACAAGTGTTAGAACCTTGCACACAGGATGCAAAGCACTTCCTAGTCTAACTCCTAGTTTGGTGGAAGCAGTCACTTCAGCAGCCTCTCCATTTCCTCTTCAAGGAAATTCAGTAATGCTACAAACTGGGTCTGCCATGAAGAGAAAATACCAGCTTTTTTTTTTTTTTTTTTTTTTAAACCAGAAATCTTATCTTAAGTCTGAGAGCACAATTAACACCAATATCTGATATTGTAATTCTAATAGCTTTTATCTTTGTATCGCTGTGAGTTCTCTCATAAAAACTACAACAAAAGTAAAATAAATAAAAATTATTATGAAAACAAATGAGTCTCTTTTTATCCTGGAGTCTCGGGAGAAACTCCCTGTTCATCCACACCTGTCTTCTTCCCTGCTTGCTCATCTCGCGGCACAGGGAGATAGCCTGCTCCTGCACCTTTAAGACTTCCTTCTTGAGGAGCGACCAGCCTTCCTGGACCTCTTTACCCTTCAGGACTGAATCCCAAGGGACTGTTCCTACCAGCATCCCAAACAGTTCCAAGTCCACCTTCTGGAAATCCAAGGTAGCAGTTTTGCTGGCCCCCCTCCTGACTTCACCAAGAATTGATGGAACTCTATCATTTTGTGGTCACTCTGTCCAAGACGGCTCCTGACCTTCACATCTCCCACCAGTCCTTCTCTGTTTGTGAATAGCAGGTCTAGCAGGACCCTTCCACTGGCAGGCTCTCTTACCAGCTGCATCAGGAGTTTATCTTCAGTACACTCTGGAAACCTCCTAGACTGTTTCTTCTGTGCTTTACTGCATTTCTAGCATATCAGGGAAGTCCCCCATGAGAACAAGGGCTGGTGATCACACAACTTCTGCCAGCTGCTCATAGAACATTTCATCCATCTGTTCATCCTGGTAAGGCAATCTATAACAGACCTCCACCAGGATGTCTGCCTTACTGGCCTTCCCCATGATCCTTACTCATCTTATCATTCCCAGCCCCAATCTCAACAATATCAAAGCTCTCTCACAGGCAGCCACACCATCACTCCCCCCTTCCTTGTCTGTTCTTTCTGAAGAGCTTGTAGCCATCCATTGCAGCACTCCAGTTGTGGAAGCAATTCCACCACATTTCTGCAATGGCATCTAAAGTCATAGTCTGCCTGCCACACAATGGCCTCCAGCTCCTTCTGTTTATAGCCCATGCTGCATGTATTGGTGTAAATGCACCTCAGCTGAGCCTCTTGCCTCACCCTCAGTCCTGCCATTGTTCCCCTAGGCTCATCTCTAGCAGGCCTGGTTTTATCCCCTTCCCCCTTCATATCTAGCTATAGCCCTCTCAACAAGCCCTGCCAGTTCCTGGGCTAGGATCTGTTTCCCCCTTTAAGACAGGTGAGACCCATCTGTGGCCACCAGGCTAGGTGCCAAGTAAACCGCCCCATGGTAAAAAAAAAAACCCACAAAATTTGCATTTACACCAGCCTCTGAGCCATGCATTTATGAGATGTCTTTTCCTGCTCCTCTCAGTATCCTTCCCTACCATTGAAGGAATAGAGGGAAATACAACCTGCACACCTGCTCCATCAGCTACCCATCCCAGTCCCCTGAAGTCCTTTTTGATAATCCTCAGGCTTTTCTCAGCGACTTCATTACTGCCGGCCTGAACTATCAATAAAGGATAATAATCAGAGGGCAAATCAGACCAGGAAGTTTCCTAGAAATATCCCTGACCTGGGCCCCAGTGAGGCAGCACACTTCCCTGCGGGTAGGGTCAGGCCAACATACAGGGCCCTCTGTTCCTCTCAGCAGGGAGTTGCCTACGACAACCACCCTTCTGTCCTTGGCAGAGAAAGTCTTGAGGTGTGGACTTTCTGGCACTTTATTATATAATGTCTGTACATGCCACCTCCTCTTCTGGTGATATTCTGAAATCTTTACCTTTGGGCCAGTTCATAATCACTACTAAGATTCCTGGACAACTGGGATTCCCTATTCGAGCTCATTGTGTGATCAATGCAACCCACTTACTCAGTTGCATGATACACGGAGGGGAGTCTACCTTTGAACATCCAGCCCAGAAGAGGCAGTCTGGGTGCCAAAAGGAGTTGTGCGTTGGTACCAACCACTTCCAAAGCTGCCTGGACCCCTTCATATGCTGCCAGTTTCTCTTTTTCAGTTGGAATATAGCAAGCCTTGGATCCTCTCTATCCTTGACTCCAAAACCCTAAGGGTTGACCTCGAGTTTCCCCTGAGGCTTTCTGCCAGAGGCTCCAAGTGGGACCAGTGACCCTGGCTGCAGTACAGAGCACATTTTTTACATCTTGTCCAGTCTGGACTGGTCCAAGAGCTTCTGCATGAACTTTCTCCTGTTTAATTTGTCAAAGGCTTTTTTGTTGCTCAGGGCCCCATGTGAAAATGTTCTTCTTCCAAGTCACTTGATTGAGAGGATTTGCAATCAGATTGTAATCCAGAATATGTATTTTCCAGAAACCCACCACATCTAAAAACGCTTGTGTTTCCTTTTTATTAGTTGGTGGAGACATAGCAGTTATTTTATAGACCACATCCATGGAGATCTGACAATGTCCATCTTGCCATTTTATTCCTAATAAGTAGATCTCCTGTGCAGGTCCTTTGACCTTACTTCCTCTTGTTTCAAGGCAAATGGTAGTGTTGTGTTTCCACCCCCGGCGCAGTCGATTCCATGTGTACCAGACACCCCTTCAAGTAAAATCAAACTGTGGACTGTGCTCTGCTGCCAGAGGAATTGAGAAAAATGCATTAACGATGTCAGTTGTGGCATACCACTTGGATGCCCTGGACTCCAGATCATATTGGAGTTCTAGCACGTCTGGCACAGCAGCACTTAGTGGTGTGACTTCATTCAGGCCTCGACAATCCACTGTTAATCTCCACTCTCCATTGGATTTTGCACTGGCCAAATGGGACTACTGAAGAATGAGCGAGTCTTGCTGATTACTCTTTAGTTCTCCAGTTGATGAATCATCTGATGAATGGGAATCAAGGAGTCCTGATTGGTTCAGTATTGCCGCTGGTGTACTGTTTGTCTACTCTTAGCAGCCCCAAAACAGAAGGGTTCTTTGAGAGTCCTGGCAAGGTAGACAGCTGTTTAATTGTGTACATTTCCAAGACAGCTATACCAAAAGCCCACCGGTATCCTTTTGGGTCCTTGAAGTACCCTCTCCTGAAGTAATCTATACCAAGGCAATGTATAAAAAATTACAGCAATATGGAGAGAAACTGGAGATCTCAGTATCACCATCTTTGTTTGAAAAAATTGGGTACAGAGTATTTTACAGAATGCTGATTTCCCTGTGTATTTTAAGTGTCTCATCTATTTTTGGTGGGTGCTATTCAAGCACATGTCTTCAAAAAGAGATTCATCACCTCTGAGATCCAGGTTTTGTGTAATATTATATGAATTCTTATGGAATATCATCCTTGGTGTTCAGAAAGTTAGTTCTTTGAGTATTATATCTCCAAATTATACTAGCATTAGAGAGAGATTGTTTTTATGAGCGGAAGTGAGGATATCACTCACATTAATTGGCTAGGTCATAAAGCTATGAATTGATGAAACTAACTACTGTTCTGAGGGGAATACTATCTTAATGGATTTTAAGAAGACATCTGATTCTGGGGATTATATTAGCCACAGCTACTATTCATTCAGTAGCTGCTCAGAGATTACTGCAGCACTTTGTATTTTCCTAATTACAGTAGTGCTAACCATTTTCAATGCTGTCTTTGTAGTCTTTGCAAACTCTTGACAATGTTTGCCAATCAGATGTAAAGCATCAGGTCATATGAGTTACAAATGCCAAACAGCTAGAATTTCCTTTGCTGTTTTGGTAGCTCGCCTCTGAAAACCTGTCCAGTTTACCTGGGGCTCCCAGAGAAAAAAGAATCTATGCAGTACCTTACTTAGCATGGAAATACATCACTTCAGATCCCTGGGACCAGTCATGGAGCATTTACCTTTCCCACCTAGCGCAGGTGAAATATGAGACAGCTTAAAACTAGATTCTCAAGGAGGGTGCTGTTGAGCTCCTAAGAAAATAGGATTAGCTGGGATACAGCAAGAAATTAAAGTTAGTAATTAAAACTATAGAAGGACTGTTTCTGTATGAAATAGTTATTAGATAAATATGCAAATAGTCTAACAAGTGATTGAGGGCCTAATTATTGGATTAGATCGATGTTACCTATTTTAGACATCTTGAACACTTGCTATTGATGATCACCTAGCTTCAAATGGGGAAGATTATTTCCATTTGGACAGATTTATCCAGCAGAAAGGGCATTTCCTGAGTAGATGGAAGAAAACAATCTTGTTTTCCTCATGCAAAATGAGAGATTTCTGTCCCTCCAGGTAGATCCTCTCTCTAAAAAGTGGAACACAGGGAAAACAGTATAGCTTCTACAAGTAGAAAAGGCAATCTTCAAAATAGTGTATAGGCTAGTAAATAAAGCATATTATTATTTTCTGGATGAGTGGTATTAACCTTCTTAGTCTTGCTAGTCCGCAGAAGATCTTTACGTTCAAGGAAACTGAAACTGTAGTCTTACTGCCTGCCAAGTGACTACTGATTTCATACCAAAATGTCCTGATCATTTACTTCTCACTGCAGTATGCTACATTCTCATACTGCCACGGATATTGAGGGTGGGGGATACTTCACTCCCTCTATGTTCAGGACACTTGAGGATACACACGAATGTGGAATTTCTGGAAGTGATGTACAGCCTTCTAAATCAAAAATAGCATTTGTTGATCAAGATTTCATTTCCTTGGGTTAAAAAAAAATGAAATAACATCTAGAAAATTTATTTCCTATCCTTTGTTCCTTCGTTCATTCATTCCTTCCTTCTTTCTCTCTCTCCTTGCTAGAACTCTCCACTGGTGTTCAGCTTTTCCTTTAAATAGCCTTTTAATGTTGATGCACAGTCATTTACTTCTATTTGTTGAATGCTGCAGTGTTTACTAATCAGGTGTGGAGCCATCATAACTGACGGTTGACTATAATAGAGGTACAGTGGTTCAGAGTACCAGAATTATCCTTCTCAGCTGTTGCTTGAACTACGCCGGGAGTTCCAATAACTCCAATTCTGATTAGATAATAAGAAAATTTGAGACTGTTAAAATAAGCAAGAAGGCCTAGAAAAATTCATGTTTCGGAATTGAGATCAATGCCTTAAGTTAGCTCCACTGCAGACAGACCTTTATGTTCTTACAGTTGAGCATGTACAAAGAATGTCTGCAAATCATCAAGTGTTGAAACTTGGGGCATGCCCATGATTGATGAAGTGGATGGCATGATGCCTCTTGAGCCGCAGAGTAGGGTGCTATAGTTCATGTGCTTATACATTTTTATGTACTGAAGTTGACTCTGACTCTTTAACTTTTAACATGCCAATTAAGTGTATGGCTTAAACATCCTCAATAGCTATCTTCAACTGCAACCCGTTGATTTACTTTCTACTGATGAATGGAGCTGTTTAACAAAAATTGCTGGAAAAATCAGTTTCAAAGTTAACAAAATTAACTTGGATCTGCTTATGGAGCTACCGTAATGGGCAAAATTAGTCTTTCCCTCTGACCCCTTACAAAATGTAGAATCTTCAAAGAATACTGTTCTTCTGTAGCATTTCCAAAGCAAAATATATATATCACCTGCACAATTGTTCAAAAAAGCTACTAAATTACACGTCTGTAAATTTCCTATTGTTTTGTTAACTTAAAATGACCTAAACTCTCATTACAACACCAAAAGAAACTATATGAAAATGCTTAGTGTAAGAATACTTGATTTTCTAGGGCTTTTGCTTGTGCCTAATTATTCTAGTAGAGATAATTTTCTTAGGTGGTCAGAAATTCAATTGGTAAGCATAAGTACAGATGTGCTTCTCTCTCTCCCTCAAGTTCTCTCCTCAAATATTTGTGAATTTACCTGTTTCTGTAAAATAAGTGTTGACACATATTACTTCACTAAGCGTAAAATAATACTGGACTAAACCTATATCAATACTTAGGACTGCAGCTCAAAAAAATTGTGAGAAAAATGATTAGTTCAGCTCAGAATAATATATTTGTTTATGGCTCACAAGCTCATCTAATATCTTTTGTTGGTATTTTGACTTTTGTTATTTAAAACATTTTCTTTTAAGGGTTATAGTTGATTAAGGCAGGTTATCACAGCATATACTGTCAGGTTTTGAGACGAGGTATAGCACTAAGGTATTTGCATTGCTTTTTCTTGATAGCAAAGTTATTATTTGTTATATGTTATTTGTTAAATGCATAATATTAATATGTCATTTCTGGAATTAGCTAGGAAATTATGGGTAGATCTGTACTGAAAATTTAAACTGGTAAATGTGCCATTATACATTATTTGTGAACGTAATTTTCAGTGCAGTATAACATTATTGGTAAGAGTTAACCTATTTTTGAATATGGATCTCTTTTATGAACTGCATTTTGTCAGTTGAGTAGAATTTGTTAAGTGCTTGACTTCTTCCTTTCAACTATGGTAAGTTTGAGTTATTAGAGATTTGTCAATGATGGTATATGAAAGTATGATTTTATCCCATAGTAGAAATAACATTTTCACTTACATTTTTGGAGTATCAACTTACATTAAGAATTTCAATTAATTCTTTTCTTCAGTTAAATGAAAATTACTTTGAAATAATGAAGACAAGAAGAACATACTGTACATCAAATTTATATTTTCACTTTTACGATTTGCTCCATATCTATCTCTAAATTTTGGTGGCTTTTAAATTTATATATAGCATTTGACATCCCAGATAAGATGAGCTGTTCATTTGGTGTAACAGTCTGTCTCCAACAGGCTATTTTTTTTTCTGCAAGTGGTCTTTTTAAGCTCAAAGAAAGCTATACAGAAGTCACCATTCCTAAGAGTTAAATTTAAACAGCAGAAATATTACCCTTTGCCCTTCAAATAAATATAAGAATTTTCTGAAGAAGGTGGTTTTTCAAATTTCCTCTGTAACGGAGACTGAGAAATACATGCTGTATAATGAAAACTAGTAGAAGGCTCATCTATCTCTTCATAGAAAATGCAGTGGTCAGGAGATGTCATTACAGTACCAGACAGCATACTGTTTCTTCAAGTTAGATGTATAAAATTGTCTATCTTCTTAAGCCATTTTATCTTTTCTGTCTCTTTACCCTTGTGTGTTGTATTCATCTATCATCACTTTCTTCAATCCCTGAGACTTCAGGATTTTTCTTTTTGCTCACAAAATGTCTTCATCATTTCTGTGTTAGTCTTAATATCTAGCAATTGTTTTCCTACCCTCCTTCAGTCATTATAATGAACAGAAACATACTTTAGCTGCACATAGATCAAATATATTAGAGTCTTGTTTTGAAAGTATTTTGAAAGCCACTGCAGAAAGGCAACTAAGTGTTAAAATAGAAATTTCTTAACCTTCACAGAGCTTACTTTCACACACCGTTCACTTCACTCACTAACAAAATCATACCCTTGTTGCATATTTTCTTTTTATTGTCTTTAAGGGGAAAGAATCCATCACCATAAATCTTAAATATCTCCAAAAATACAAGTAGAAATACATAAATATATGTAACAGATGCACAATTGCCTCCTGGGATGCATGTATTATGCATACAGAACTATCATAACATCCCTCAAACAATCACATTTTTTCCTCTGCTCCTTGTCTCTACACCCATCTCATTTTGGCAATGTACCTGGTTGTAATATGGATACTAAAATGTAACTAGCCCTATAAAAACATATTTACCAATTTTTGGAAAGTACTCATGCATATAAATATAGAATCAAATATATCCACCCAGATCAGAAAGAGTAGCAACCATATAAAAGCAATTTCCTTTACCTTTTGTCCAATTCAGTGAAAATAGAATTCTGATTTTTAAGAAACAGCCATCTTCTGGACAAATGAATAATCTAATTCATGTAGTACAATTTCACAGATTTTTAAAATTTTATAACTTCCCTTTTAGAGATAAGAAAAAGAAACGAAATCTTACTTTTATCGCAATAAATCTTTCTAAGTTCTCTCCAAGTAGGTAGATAATGTCTAGTGATATTATTGCTATACTGAAATGACTCACTGGCTCTGAATTTTAATATACTGGGAATGTCTTTGAAAAAATTTCAGTTTTCAATTAGCAGAAATGACCACAAAGTTAATGTTTTACTTTAAAAATCAAAACAAAATGCATTGATGTGTTAATCTTGCCTAATGAATGAAACAAGTCTCTTTGAGTTTTGGCAAACTCTCAGATAGATGGTCAAATATTTTAATGTCTTACAGGTTAAATGCTTATATAAAGTCTACTGCATTAGATAGGACACTGCACATCACTAAGTGCCTAGTGGATGAGCAATAATAATAAAAATAATAATGGGTAATATGGTCAGGTTTGGGTAATATGGTTAGGTTGCAGTTGGACTTGATGATCTTTAAGGTCTTTTCCAACCTGAACAAATTTATGATTCCATGATTCTATGATAACTACATTATTAAATAATTTCAGGAGGTAAATATACTACTTCTTATATGATGTTTTATTTCATTTCATTGTATGGACTAAAGGGGACATTGTATGGCCTGAACATAACTGTGTTGGCAGGTTAATAATGTGTGTCATGAGAGACACAGATCTATTCCTCAGTATTTTTATTTTTAATTGTAATTGATTTCTAAAGGTATATATGAGTTAAAAGATTTTGAGCTTTGCTAATAAGTAAAGACATAATGCAACCTTTCATATAAGCAGTAATAAAAAAGTGTTCACAAAAATTTATGGTGAAATTATAACAATTTTAGCAAATCATTTCTAAATAATGTTCCTTTTTTTAGTATTATATTGCATATGTAATAATGTGTACTGAATTCAGATTAACTATGTTTAACATTGCAACTCTTCTGCCATACCTTTCTTCCTAAGTATGTGATATGAACCATGACATTACAATCTTAAAGCTGTAACAAGAATGAGTTATGTTTGTACTATTTCCCATTCTCATTATATTCTTTGTCACAAAATGAATTAATGTTGTGCCATTCTCTGTTCTCATTACAATCTTTTCCTTATGAATGGGACATCAGAATTTTAATGTCTTTTGTAATCTTTGAGTTATAGGAGTGTGTTACACTACTATGACCTTGTTAATATTTTGCATGGTGATAGGTTGGCCGCACACTGCTGCGTGTAAGCAAGCAGGTGATGTTACACAGAACAGCCAATCAAGTGGCTTTGACAGTGGCTGAACAAAATTTTTCCACTAACCTGTAGTAAAGCCCAGGGACCTGCGTGCATTGCTGCTTCTAAAGACAGCTGACCTCAACACAAACTGTTAGTTCCCTTCCCAAATATGAATCAATGTCAATATTTCAGCTTCTGCAAACTGGGAAGCGCTCACAAGAATAAAAATGCACAGGTGTATACACTTTTTCCAAGTCCTTTTGTTCTCCTTTACCTTCATGGTTTCCGCAGCTTAAAAAACTCTTGAGTGCATTGCTCCATAACCAAAAGACATTGAGGCTTCTAACTCTGTTTTTCTTACATTCACAGAAGTTGGAAGTTAAGTTTTTACCTCTTTGCTGGATCTGATGCAGTGAGTATGTGTCTGACACTTAAAGAGTTTAGAAAGTTTAATAAATGTGTGTGCATATTATGTCTGCTTTCCATAGCTTAAACTTGGATATACAGTTAAGTTATCAAACATTTTCAATTATGTTTCAACAGCTTCCTGTCTTTTTGGAGGATCTCATTTGATAGAGGTTTGTATGATTGTGATGGTTATAATTAAAAATATATATATTTAAATCATAACATAGTCTCTTATGTCAGAAAGTATTGCAGAGTGCTGGGGAAAAAAAAAACGGTATAAATTATAAAAAGGTTTCATGTTTATCAAGTACGCTTTTCATGTTAGCTGATTCTTGAAAGCATTTTCCAGTTTACCCAAGCTAAATTATATATATGACAATGAATAAATGTAGATTTTCTTTTCTTTTAAGTCTTTTTCATCCTACCTTGTAGTAAAGACATGTTCATAGCACTGAGGAGATGTTATTAAATCTTGTTTTGTGAGAAAAATTCTAATTCAGTTAGGAAAATGTTAATAATGGTATGTTGAAGATATTGACAAGTAAATTGGCATATGTCAGTCACTGCTGAGTTGGAATGCCACCAACTTATTCTTTTACAGAATGTATAATTTTCCATTTAACAGAGAAGTAACTATAAACAACAAATAATGTTTCACTTATGTGCTGCTGAAACCAGTAACTACTAGATCACAACCCACTCATTCTGAGATATGAAAGTAGATTGGATTGTTTATGAAACTGTCATTAAGAATTGTGCAAAATCACTCTGACCCTGTAGAGAGTATGCAGATGAGAGCAGTTATTGGAGCTTAAGAATTTAGCTGTGAGTGACAGCAAAGAATACGGTACGTATGATTCCTTACTGTTTGTACAGTTAAACTTTCAGTTCTGGAGTGGTAGTGGAGTGGTATAAGAAGCCCTGATCAGCAATGCTCATGCACTCTGCTTTTTTTGTTATTGATGATTTGTTTTTGTTGTTTTGTTTTGTTTTGTTTTCCCTCTGGAACTCATCACAATTTTTCTCAGCGTCTCACAAATTTTGAATTAATATATCTTTATAATATTCCCAGTAAGGCAAAGAAATTTGTTACAGCTGAAACACTAAACATAGATAAAATTATTAACCTGACTTGTCCTGGTAGCAATGTCATATAACTTTGTCTGTTTAAACATAGTCAGACGAGTGAAGAAAAAGTGAGGGGATGGAACTGAACCACTGATTAGTTAGGAACATGAGAAGTAGAGGGCTATTTTTATTGTTAAAGGATTTAAGGGAGGCCATTTCTTTGTCAAAATTCAGAATGTGAGGCAGAAAATAAACAAGAGAGCTTCTTTACTGGAAAAAGAAACAATAAGGGTAGGTCCAGATGTAGATTAGGAACATTCTCATCAAGATTACATTCTCATCAAGAATAAGTTACATATGGATAAGAAGTTCCCTTCCATATGTAACTTATTGCACTGCTATGTTATCCCAGGAAAGTGGATCCAGGAAACCCAAATCTACCACATACATTTGGCTTTTCTGGAAAGAAATGGAAGGAATTGTGCTCTGATACATGACCTCAGAACAACATTACAGTTTTATGAATTTACATTTTCAGAGAATAGCTCATTGGTTGCTAAATGAATATCCTAAAATGTACCTAAATATTTTTCTTTTCTTTTTTCCTTTGTATGGGTCTTTTTGTGTATTCCATATGTACTCTCCAGTCCTTTGTATTTAAGTTGTGTGTTTCTGTCAGCATTTAATTATAAAAAAACTTAATTGTAACTTAACAAAGTCAAGTGAGGACTATATTTAAAGTTTTTAATATTTTTAATCTTTGGAGATTTTACTTCATTTGACACGGGTAATGAAGTTAGTCTAAATGAAGTTCGTGTAACTCTGTCCTAAAACATTGGTCCTTAGAACATGTGAGGAGGAAAGATCATGCATTTTGAAATTTGAAGAAGGCCTTTTGCAAGTTAAGACCATAATTCTGAGATGCTTTCCTATTTTGTTAAATGCATTAAAGCAGATGATTTATAATTGGTAGCTTTCAGCAGTCATAATGTGACTTTAATTTCCAAACTTTGTGGCGGCCAGATCTAAGACTATTTGCTTTAAAAGAGAAATTTGTTTTCTTCTGATGCATTTCTGTTTACTTCTTAATTTATTTGAATTTATGAGTTCAAAGTCATACTCTCTAAAACATCCCTGGTGCTACATCTTTTCTTATAAATAAATTTTTTCTTAATACTAGAATCAGTTCAACTGATGATTGTACTAACATGGCTAAGATATGCGGTTCAATAGCACGTGTCATATTTCAAAATATATGTAAAGCTGTGGCTAAAACTGAAATGCCAAAGCGAACTCTCCTTCTGCACCCTGAAGTCTGTCCTTTTCCATAAGGATTTTTATTTACATGATGGATGGCATTTTCTCTCCTACATCTTCTTCATCTGAAAACCTCTGGCTTTTCAGAACTGGTGTAGAAAAACTATCATATAAGATAGGAGGATGAAGCACAAATGCGTGTATATAAAGGAACTTGTCAGCTATCTGAAATCTGGGCTGATGGAAGGAAAAAGACCTAGACCAGGGAACAGAGCATGACTGCAGAAAAAAAACCTGTTGTTTTCTATAGCTCCTTTCTCTTTCATAAAATCAAGAAATGAAAATTTTCATTTATCTGAAGGGTTTATGCTTGTATGTGGTTACTTCAAGTCACTACCACAAATCATAGAACAGCCCAGATTGGAAGGGATGTCACAAGATGATCAGGTCCAATCTCTCATGGGAAAAGAGAGCCTAGATGATATTATTATAGAATAATGGAATCATAGAATCATAGAATGGCTTGAGTTGGAAGGAATCATCTACTTCCAACCTCCCTTCTGTGGGCAGGGTTGCCACCCACTAGATCAGGCTGCCCAGGGCCTCATCCAACCTAGCCTTGACCACCTCTAGGGAAGGGACAACTTGTTCCAGTGCCTCACCCTCTGAGTAAAGAATTTCTTTCTAACATTTTATCTAAATATCTCCACGTTTAGTTCGATATATTTTCCCCTTGTCCCATCACTATCAGACCATGTAAAAAAGTTCCTTCCTACTTTAAGTAAAAAGTCACTTACCTAACTTTATCTAAGACATTATCTATCACTGTCCAATTGCATCTTGAAAACCTCCAGCAGCAGGGATTCTATCGTAGTCCTGGAGAGATTGTACCAGAGATTGGTTTAGCTTTTGTGAAAAATGTTTTCTTAATAAAAAATAAAATGTTAGCAAAAATTCTACATCACCCTTCTTTACAAAGGTAATTTAACAAATATTCAGTGAAAAAGAAACTTCTCTCAAAAGTAATCACCAAATGAAACTACCTGTGGTTAGAAGTATGCCAACACTGCATTTCTCAGCATTCTGGGGTGTTAAGTAAAACAATGGGTCTTCGTCAGTTGAAATTGTGAGGGGAATTTAGATAAGCAGAAGGTAATTATCCAGGTTAAAATTTGGCCGTAACACAGGAGCTGACACCTTCTATCAAGAGGTATGTAATCACATTGTGTGATTTTCTGCAAGAAACACTATGTAGAGCAGTGCTACTTTTCAGTGCTCTTATGAACAATGTTTTGCAATACATGTTATTTTCAAGACTCCTAGAAGACTCTCTGTAATTGCTTTTAAGACATCTCCCCAGTGCAGAGATTTTTTTTATTATTATTATTTTTATTTTTGAGAACATCCTCTGAAAAGCACAGACAGCCTCTTCAGCAAAAGAGCCAGCAAAACCCTGAATCTGCTTTGACATCCCAGAATAAGCTTCTGGCAATGTTAAGTCTTTCTTTTAGATGTTTGGATAAATCACACAGCTCAGAAACTGCATCATATATTATGCCTAAGTTATAAACAAATGCTGCTGAGGTAAGGATATTTCTCAGTCCGATGTACTTTACTCACTGTTTTGAATCCCCAGACGTCACTTGGCTGCATCAGTGAAATGTTTGCTCAAGGCTTGGCTGTGTGTTCCAACAGGCTTACAGAGATCTTTCATGAGACCCAACCAAGCAGATGTCTGTATTACCACTAATTCTCTTCTTAAGCACCTGCACTTCTCTACCCATAGACTGTAAAACAGTAAGGCTTACGATCATGACAGGTAAGGACTGCCCTCATGTAACACCTGCAGTAAACAGTACAGATTCCTCACTTAATGTGGCTGGTGGCTGCTGGCAACTGACCTGGACTAAAACAGAAGATTCACTTCGGTATATTGGTACTGTTGAAATATTCACAAGCTTTGCATCAGGCTTACTGCTCTGCCTAATGGCTGTTTGTTCAACCTCTTCATTTGTTCATTTGGATTTCCAGCTGCACTGTACCACTTTTATTTTGAGCTCTACAACACCCAAAGCTTCAGTGTCTGTATCTAGGCAAAAGCAGAGGTTTGCTGGAGATGGTGATATGAAAGTACCACAAGAAAAACATTGTGTAGGAGGATTCCCAAGGTACACAACAGGCAATAAAGGAAAGATACATGAGATTTTATCTTCTTCCTATTTTAAGGGCCTTTTTCATAGTATTGAAAAATGCATGTTTGTGAACTAAATCCTGAGCAAAAGAACAGCTTCCCCACTCAGACATCTAAGTTCTTCTTTTTTTGTACTGTGGTGTTTATTTCCTCTGGTTTTAAAAGTTAGATTCTGGGGAGAGCACCTCTGGAAGATGATTCATTTTGTCTTTCATGTGTGGGATATGCAATGAATTGTATTTTGGATGTGTGGGGTTTCTTTTTCATTCACTATAAAACAATACCGAGACTCATCTAGTCATGTAGACTAAAAGGCTAAAGTTAGACCCACTAAAAATTAACTATGGGTAATTAAAATG
The DNA here is from genome assembly GCA_016647715.1 of Pavo muticus. Taxonomy (NCBI): domain Eukaryota; kingdom Metazoa; phylum Chordata; class Aves; order Galliformes; family Phasianidae; genus Pavo; species Pavo muticus. Next base: position 1,126,958 of record JACDJE010000257.1, on the reverse strand, counting down.
CTATATCCATTTATTTTTTTTTAAGTGTTGTGTTATCCATGAGTAAATAATACCCTCAGTGTTAAAACAAGTGTTCAGGATGTAAAGGATCAGTGTCATTAGATGTACCTAAGATGCTGGAACTCACATCTCCCACTCAGGTGAAGTCCACCACCAGTGTCCACTTCAAATCCATTGTGGCTGACACTTAAAAGCTATCAAACAATAAACTGCCTAGGAACTGAGATGCTGCCTAAAAACATTATTTATCCAAGTCTACATCATATCAAAACCACAAATGATTCAAAACACACAAACTGCAATTTCTCCCTAACAAAAGAAAGAAAAACATTGCTTATGTTAGTTTCTATTTCATACTTTGGTTCACTTAATATGTTATCTGTGACTTCTTTGGGATTTAATATTTCCCTTTGATTGCCAAGTACCTTGCTTCTAGGAAAAAGGCAATGTAGGCTGGAAGTTAGAAAAAGAAGAATTGCATAGGTGAATTAATGAATGCTCTTATTTGTGTGGTAGAATCACAGCCGTGCACCAGTTTTAATTCCTTTGTACAACAATAGAGAAGGGAGAGATTGGTACTGATGACTATACAAGGTAGACAATAAAATTACGGATATGGAATAAACTTTCTTGTTGTATTCAGGATTCAGCTTAAGTGAATATTAAAAGAACTGTTACAAGTTAAAGTTTTCTAAGAATATTTTTTGTTTGCTATGGTGTGGTTTGGTTCAAAGAAGAAAGTGGGGTAGTAGTTCTAAAATCAGGTCTTTCTTTTGTGAGGGTTCTTGCTGCATCCAGTATAAGGCTCTTACACAAGAAAGTATGGTAGAAGATGGAATTATGCTGAAAGAAGTAAAGTATCAATGAACTGATGTATTCATATTTTCTGTAAGAAACATGCAATTTAATTACGTTTATAAATTCTGAACTGGTGGGCACAGCTGGAACAGTCTGGAATAATTCTCATATGAGTCCCTTCATGTGGGGAGGTGAAAAGAGGAGATGCTGGACAGTAACATCATATGGCAAAACACGGTATGAGTTGCCACAGTTTCAGGAAGACTGTGCTACAGCAACATTTTTTGCATAAAGCTCTTAGTAATAAATAAATACATAGAAAGATATAATGATAATGAGCTTTTGCTGTAGATCTCAACACAAAAGAACTTAAAACCACTGGCCTAGCTCTTGTGAGACTGTCCATGACACTTGTAAGAACATAAAAAGAAAGCTGAAACTAAATGCACACATTATGTTCATCCTGGTTAGGGAATTTCAAAGGCAATACACAGGGTTTATAAAAGCACATTAAGAAAAGATATGCTACAGAGAAAGTACATACACTAATATATGAGGGGAAGACACTAATGTCCTAACAGCCTCCTGTGCCTATTCATGAGCTTGCAGTACTGTTACTAGATGGAATTAAATATGCATACAGAGAAATATACCTGTTAGTACTGATACTGGGAGGGGATGTAGTTTACTGTTGCTTACAAATTCAAATATTATTAGTGTGCACTCACTGCAAGAGTTTATTTCTGTATGCATAGGAGCACCTACTGAAATTCTAAGTCCTGGGCATAGCACTCCTTTCCTAGGATCCTGAATGCTCTTGGGCCCCTACTCGAGATTTCTATCATGTGAAAACAAGCTGAATTTTACATTGATATTTATTCAGTGTGAACAGAGTTGTAAAACATGCTGCTGTTATTTCCACTTCTCCTAGATGAGATCACTGCTGGCTGCCTGAGCATCTCCCTTGCTCCATCCTGCAGTAAGGCAGGTGAGTTTAAATCTGGAGCAGATGAGGGGAAACATTCAGACAACAGCACGGCAGGCTTGGCTGGTATGTGGCCCCTAAAAGCACAGCTATCCAGCCGAGGCTGTTCCTCCCTGTACAAAAAAACTTCTCTGGAACAAAACTAAAACCCCTCAGTCAGTACCAGTCTCATATGGGATACAGCAGCTATCAGAATCTGCTCCCTTCCTCTGAGACGTGTGCCTGCCTGTATCCTAATTTGGAAACAACAGTTCTAGGTTGTTTAAGGTCACGCATGCAGAGTAATCACAGAGAAATATTTTAGTGTTATGGAAACAGTCCAAAGGAAAGAAAAGAGAGCAGCAGATGAAATGCATGCAAATTTTAGTTTCATACACAAAAAAATGGCACAGAAAATATTTTCTGCTAGGAATATCATAATGTGAATTATGAGCTGAAATTATGTGAGACAATTAATTGATGTCAATTTTATTCTGATTTGAAGAAGTAGCTGATGGAGTATTGGTGGGCTTCAGGTTTGATCTTCTATCTAAACTTTAAATTAATAATTTGGAAGAGACAGTAAATTCATTAAGTAGACTAATGACAAGGACAGTCATGCCTTGAAGAGTAACAAAAGGCATCTCAGAGAGATTAGGATAGAAAACAGGAACATCGGTTACATGCTGAGCTGGTGTGAAGTAGCAAAACCAAAATAATCTGGAATACCAATTCTGGAGGGAAGACAGCAACTAAAATAATTTTATGTGGGGTGAAGGAGTGAAATAATGCCATCTCAGTTTTGCAGAAAGTACCTCATCCCAGAGTATGAGGATAGCACTTCTTTTCACTGGAACTCCACTGTGATTCTCTCAAAGGCAGCGCATTCCTTCCTGGCTATCTCATTATCAGAACCACGCTTTGGAAAGAACCAGAGTAATTAGGTAACAAGAGATTGTTGACACTGGGTGGTGGGGGTGGAAATTAGTAAGCTAAATGTTGGAGACTTAGGTAGCAATGTTTAAAGGAAGAACTTAACACATGAAAAAATGTCCTGCAATTTCCAGAGCTAGTAAAGAGTTGGCTGATCCCAAACCTGGCGCAACTGCTCTGAGACTGGGGAAGAAGTGGATAAATGATAGCAGAATAACCAGGTATATTTCCTGCCAATTGTCTCTATTAGGCTATCTTCCAAGGGAAGCTTTTTCACTTGGGACATTAAAAAGCGGATTGGACAGAAATTTGTGAGATGTATTGTTTTATATAGCTTAATAAGTGGTTTCTGTCACTAACATGGGCCAAATATATCAATATTGCATACAGTTCCTGCTGCTATTAGGAACAGGTATTCAAGCACAGAATGTGTCTCTGTGATTTTTCTACGACATCCTTAAGTGATGCGCCCTTGCATTTACCATTTCCTAGAGATCTTTGATCTTTTCAATGGCATGAAACTGGCTGTAGGGATCAGCGAATGCAACACTGCTGAGTGACTTGTATTTGACATGAAATTTCTAGCTGAGAGGAAAAGACCGTGCTTGAGTATGCACTGTTTCCAATTCACTGGACTTATTAGCAGTTTATAACATGTATTTGGTTAAGAATGTTCTCAGACACTACTCTAAAATGTTGCTAATCCTTTTCATGATTGTTTTTAATCATTGTGGGTGCATGCCATAAGCCAAGAATAGGCCGGAGGTTTAGTTTTCTTGCCGGCTATTTTAATAATTCTCTCTTAAATAGAAGAACTTTCAGAAAGATTTATCAGGTTCGGAAAAGGTTTTGATTTAATATTTGAAGATGGAGTTAGCCTCCTGCTGTGCTTTAAGCATTTGAAAACCTGCTGCAAAGTGGCATTTCAAAGACAGCTTAATATTAAATTCAGTTTGCAATATTCATATCTAATTGTTGTAAGAACCGTTGTTCTGTTAATAAGTGGCAGAATAACAATGTTATTATGTTTGGCTTTCACATGCATTTTTAGACCTTTGTTAAAGGACATTGTTCTTGCAAAGGTTTTCCTCAAAGCAAAGAAAAACATTTACATATACAGTAGATAAACTCCTACAGCTTCAGAGCAGGCCGGGTGTTTATCATCTTGTGCAGAACTGATTTGAGTGCTATTCTGCTCAGCTATTCTCAGAGTACACATTGTATTCTGATTTAGGCATTGGCTAGTTATGTTATCCAAATCGCTGCGTTATGAAAATAGAGTGTTCAAGAATATGCAATGATATGAATAGGAAAATATGCCATTTTTTACAAACAGCATGCAATCTAGTCCTCTGTGTTTTCTTCTACAGCAGAAGTAATGTAATAAAGAATTTTATATGACTTCTGCGCTGATGTTATTGAGTGATTTAAAACCATTTTCCCATTGTAACTCAGCTGTTCTGCATTTTTAGAGATTGTTTTTATCAGTATTACTGAAAATATCAAGAGAGCTGTTGCAGGAGTGACACTGGCTACTCGCTTCTGTTGGATGGCTTTTATCTGGCATAAAACTATTAAGCATACAGTCATTATGAATCATTAATAGCCTGACAGCAAAGTTGACTGCAGTGGGAAAATCAAGTCGGTTTTATTATTCATTAAGACATTCCTGAAGGAGATAACTTTTCACAGAAAGAATAGACAATAGAATTATAATATTTCATACTTCTGAATGTGGTTCGTGTGTTAAACTGCTTTACTTTCTTATAATCAGATTTTTTTCAGTTACTTATGCTAATCACTTAGGTAACATTTTTATTGTATGCATCTTTCTTAACTCAAACCATCTGTAATGTCTGAATTTCTTCACAATAGTAGGGCTATAAACACCTTCACATATTAAATTTTAGTTAGCTTCTCAAAGGAATTTTCCAGACTAATATTAGGCCAAATATGAGTTTGAATCCAGTCTGAAGACAATGGTTCACTTTATTCTTCACATAGGTTTAGCTCTTCTTCAAAGAGAAAATAACCTAAGGTTTTGAAAATGTGTGTAGAGTTGTGATGCAGAAGAAGTTCAGGGAATATAATGTATTCTAGTGGTTTGATGTACATATTCCAATAATAACAAGGGTACTGAGATATTTGACTTTTTTTTTCCCTTTGATTTTGAACCCTTTTGCCATGGAATAGCACCAGTAGCTCTCAAATTAGACTACTGGCCCTGTAGTGGAATGTTGTAGAGATTTACCACATTCCAGCTCTCCTTAATGGTAAAATTTTAAAAATTTATCTGAGATTTGTGAACTCAGCCTAACTATCAGAGATAGTGTGGACTCAGATCCATGAACATGGACTTCAACTGCCCACATAATGCCCTTTCAGAAAGAAAAAAATACCAAGAAATGACTTCTGTGTGTTCATACATGCACTCATGTATGGCATTGATCATTGTAGTCCTTTTCAACCCAGGGCATTCTATGATTCTATGATTCTATGATCTCAATGTCTTCATTTTGCTGTTTTCAGAATATGAATTCCAATACCTCGTAAGGAAAGCTAGAAGTCTAGTGCATAAATTGTATAATAGAGAAAATAATTTTCTGTGTTCACAAAGATAATAACATCAAACTTAGTAGATCAGACTGCCCCATATGCATGCACAGTGTTTTACTCCTGGTTTGTCATATGGCCTGGTTTCTGAACTTGTCCTGGGAGATGAGTTTACATGACTGTGCATCAAAACGTACCTGAAAGGAGTAAACAAAATCAGAGTTGTCCTGCCTTAAACATTAAATGGCAGTTTAGAAAATCAACTGTTATTACAGAATCCATTAGATTGTTCAAGACGTTGTTCAAGACTAACATTCAAATATAAGACCAACATGATTCAAAACATCACCTGATATTAAGGTACATTTGGAGAAATTGGGACTAATATGTCTGGAGTTCTAAGTGATGAATACCTGGTCTCATCAAAGTGCTGTTAAGTAACACTTTAATAATAATGAATATAGGTAATTCTCCAGTCCATAACAGGCTTCCTTCACAGGTATAGAGGTTAAATTACTAAAACAGCATTACAGAAAAGCTGGCACATCTTAAGAACAGTCTGTCTGGAAGCGGGCTTTTCTTTTTTTGCTGTCTAGTTTGCTACTTCAGCTCTTAAGATCTGTTGCAGAGAACTAAATCTTACAGATGACACCATTTGTTGCTTAAGGCTGCTCTGTATGAGAGATATCTCTAAAGGAAGTCTTCTGTTCATCCACCTCAAACAAGGATGCCCACACAAACATCTTGCTTCCTTCCCCCTTCAAACTTCCTTTAATTTTGATCTTCAGAATAGCTCTGTTCACTGACAGATCATTTTTCAGCTTCTTCCCTTCCTGCTCTCATTTTCTTGCTTTTGTATTGCACTGTTGTCTTAAATGTTGCATTATGACACTATATGATACCATATTTTACAGTATGAATATTATAATAGCATACTACCTAAAATTTCACTGTATGTAGTACTACACATATAAATGGCACAGAAATCCCATCAATTAGTTCTTACAAAATATAGATGAATTACACACATATCCTGACAGATCAGGGAATACAAGGAAGCAACAAGACAATACTGGTAAGTATGATAAGCAGTTTTCTTGAAAATATAACACAGTGTGAACCGGCACCTTAGGTCCACCTCTGAGATTTAAGCGAAGGAGAAGACTATGGAGGGCTTTGGAGATGAAAAGAAATATTTAAACTTTCATTTATAGAGAAGAGAGATTCACTGAAGAATTAAAACAGCTGGCCAAAATGATGAGTTAGGTAAACACATCAGTTTGGAGGGACACACACTGGCCAAGGAAACATTTGGCAAGATCAATGGCAAGGACTTTTGACTTTGTGCATATTAAGGCAGTGAGCACCAGCAAAAGAGATGAATGGGTGGAAAATCTGTACATTAGAAATATTATGCAACAAGAAACTGCCGGTCTTGTTGAAGACATTGCTAGAAGGTTAATGATACTTTAGTCATCGCTGACATTGGGATTATGGGCCTGAGTGACAGTTAGGATGCAAGTATTCTTCACAGTGATTAGAAAGCAGATAAAAAGGGAGGGATTGCGAGGGAAGAATATAAATGTTATTTTAACCATGTTCTGTCATTGTTCCCTCTGCTGAGGTGAAGAGGCTTCACTGTCTCTTACAACTTCACAGTGTGCCTCTGACAGCTCATCCAGGACCTTCCATTTAATCATTTGCTTTATTCTTTTTATCTGCCTTTTTAAGTAGTAGTCCATCCCTCCTTCCTTTCCCACATTCCCATCAGAAAGCTGTTAAAGTTCTTGACCTCTCAGCTTCTCTCCCCAGCTGACACTTCAAATTCATTTGTTCTTCTCTTACTGTCTCATCCTATAAAATTGCAGAAAATAATTTTAAACTATTTGCTGCAGTCTGTACGGCAATTGTTTTTTAACTAATTTTCTCCCCTGCCTTGACTTCAAAGCTTATGAGAACTGCTGTATTCAAAACGTAAATAGAGGCACATGATATAAAGTGGAGCAGAATGTAAAAACCCAGAACAGAATCACCACGTTATTGCTGGGGTCATCCAAAGATTGTATAAATCTGGATTTTATATCTGCAACACATAGGTAAAACTGGGTCTGTATTTCTTTTTAACCTACCTTCATTCTAACCAATCCTTATGCTAACTGCAATGTCTCCGTCTTGACAGCTAGTTTAGCATTAAACAACAATAGAATATTTCATTTCTGTAGTTTACTTGTTAAAATTCATATTTGCTTGTAACATACTGAGAAAGACTTTTAATCATTTGCTGTCAAAATGCCAGGAGGGTTTTTACATCAAGAATTGGTAAAGTCAAAAGATTCTTTTTAAGTATTACAAAAAATTTATAAGATACATTTTCATAGAGTCTGGAAAAACTTCCAAAAAATATATATAGCTTGAAAAAGCGAGGAAAGAATGAAAGGTACATTTCATCTCGCAGCTCCATTTCACTCCAGACATGGTGTGCATGTGCGGTGGGACTGGGGTTAAGCACAAGAGACAGGAGGGTTTTCAGGCCTGAGAGAAGTGCTTGGAAGGAGGAGCTTCTCGAGTTCAGCTCCTGCAGGAATCACATCAGAGGGGATGCAAGTGGGGTGGAAGTGGGAGCTACCAGATGCTGCCAAGAACAAACGGAGATGAAAGGTCTGTGAGGGACTGGAGAGGAGGGTGAAGGAGGAGGGAAGAACAATGAGTTGAATAATAGTTCTCACTGTTGGCAAAACAATATTCTCCACAGCATTCTCTCACAGCCCGGGCTGTTTCTTCACTGCCCCTCAACTGTAATTGTTCTGAGAGATATATAGAAAAAAAAAACAAAACCCAACAACAGTGAAACCATTTCGTACCACCTTTATTATTAAAAATAGTGTTTTATCCTTTCGTATTTTTAGGACATCCATGCCCAGGAGCCTCTGGGCACATAACAAAATATAACTAAAATGCAGGTTCGTTTTAAAAAAGGCAACATGGCCCAATTAATTCCCCAATTAATTAATTTATTCTACATTGCTTTGAATTTTGGTCTAAGAATTTTATGTAGGACATTAAAAAAAAAATGGTTCCACCGACAAGACAGGTAATTATTTTATTCAATGATTTTTCTCAATGCAAAGCTATTAATAGCTGGATGACTAGTGGGGGGCCAAATTCTGCCCTGAGGTAAATCCAGTACCATTTCAGTGACTTCAAGGGAATTATTCTTTTACTGGAATCAGAATTGTGCTATTAAGTGCCCAGTTATTCATATAAACAAACTAAATTCTTCCTTTGTCCTTTGTCCTTTTTTCCTTTTTTCCTTTTTCCCTTCCCTTCCCTCCCCTCCCCTCCCCTTCTTTCTCCTTTCCCCTTGCACTTCTCCTTCCTCTTCCTCTTCTTCTTTTTATTTCACTTTCTTCAAAGGTAGAACTTAAGCCTAAATCACAAAAACAAACCTGAAAGAGGGTAAGGGTATATTTTCTCCTCCAAGAAAAGGAGGATAAATAGTCTCCTCAACTCTTCAAGAAGCACCCACAGACCCATCTGTGTACACACAGTAGATTCTGTAGAAACATAGACAGGCCTTGACAAGACCTCAGATACAGTTCACAGCACCACAAAAAAATGACATATGAGAAGAAAGGCACAAAGGAAATGCAAATGTGTTAAAATATTTAATATTTAATGTACAAAGATCCACATGCTTTTCCCTCCTCCCAAACCCATAGCTTTGTGGACATTTGTTACAAGTACATCATTAATATCACAAGAAAAGTTTGCATGTGCTTTGATTAGCCTTTGGATACTTGGAAAAGATTTGGTAATCACTATATCTTGTCTATATACTGTCAGCTTGGTGGTGAGTCCTCATTCCTGTGAAGGGAAGAAGATCTAAGGAATGAGAGCTCTTCTTGGAAGAGGACTCACATCCATGTATTTTCATGTGCTCTGTTATGTTTGAATAAGGCCTCATTATCAAACAGCAATAATATTATGTTTGCCATAATTTACTCCCTTATTTTGAACGTGGATCACTTAACATGCTTAGACTAATGCTGATAACCAAATGTTAGACCACAAGGGAAGTCTTTCTTTCTTTGTGGTAGTAAACTGATACAAATTGGCACCATCCTTTAGAGAACTGGGTTTAACATTTTTTCTATTGCACTGAGAAGCTCTGCACCATAATGTATTATCAGGTAGTCCTGCCTCATCTGTCATGTGACAGGCACGTTCACGGCTCTTTTCAACTTAGTGCTAATAAAAGGCCTTTTTTCATTGTTAATATCTTGCTTTCAGTCCTTTCCATCTTCCCGCATACCTTCAAAATATAAATAGCAAAAATAGTCAATGGATTCCCAAATTCAAATCAGAGCGTAATGCTACACTGAGAAGAATTGTGATTTAATAACTTGTTAACTTGGGACTAGTAAAATTCATTTTCCAGTGTCATTTTAGACTGCTCAAGTAACCTTGAACAAATCCCTCTATCACTCTTTGCCTAAGTTCCTCATTTATACAACAGAGGCAACAAAGGTCTTTACTTGGCACTATAAGGATAAGTACAGAAATATTATACAGCTCCAGGAGAAAGAAAACAACATAATTAAGTATAGAGTAAACAAATACTTGCAAAAAATCCCCCAAAACAACAACAACAAAAAAACAACTTAAATTCCATATATGCTCCTTTACTTCTTATCTCCAGTGCTTTAGAAACAGAATGAGTAGAAAGTGCATCAGTTTGTCTCATTTGTAGAATTAGATGTTATCAACCATTTTATTAAAAATTGACTACCTATTTGGCAGATCTAAATCAATATGAAATTAATAAGTTTTCTTCTCCATTTATTGTTTAAAATCCACTGTTGATGCCATTTATTAAAATTGAACTGCAAAGAAATTTGCCAGTTCTAATGAATTTACAAACATTTTAAAATAAGCAGACAGTGAAACTGTATTATTCAATACAAAAACCCTAAAGCCACTAAAACTAAAAACTTACAGAATACAAACTGTAATAAAAATAGAACAGGAGTTCCAAAACTACATTAGCAATCAGTACAGTCATTATTTTACTATAAATCAGGAAGGCAGAATCTGTGTTTCACCCACTGTAGGTTGAATATGGTTTGCAGTGTGTTTCTTTACAGTCCATAGTGGCACCATTCCAGATCAGAGAAGTTCTTCCTTCAGAACATTAAGATGTGTTATCATGCAGCCCACCAAGACTGTTTGGTATCAAGCCTTGCCAAGGGAAAAGCCACCCCTGATGTACACAGGTCACTGAAAATAATGTCTCTTATTTCTTTTCATGGAAACTACAACAGCTAAAAGACCACAATAACACTGTTTGATAGAGCAAATTCTCAGCTACAAAACACTGCTTTTCAATGTGATCACCACCATCAGCTGTGCATTTTTGCCAGAAATGAGCAAGAGAGAGCCTGCACTCCACACTAATAAAAATCTGTTCCAATGGAGGTGACCACTATTGTTGTTGTCACTGCTGAAGAGCATTACCCACCACCTCACTGTGCTCACATCCACTGTTTTGTCTCCAACAGCATTCAGCAAGCATCAGTGAATGTCAATGAGTAAATTTTTTTTCTGAATGGAGATATTCAACAACATACCTTTGCTCCATATGCACTTAAATGTCAGATGCCATTTTGTCAGACTGCCCCTCTGCAGCCTTCTGTTGCACAGCAACAACATGTAAAAGAATATTGGTGGGAAGGTTCAGCCTCTACTGACATACCACCAACATCTGCCTCTGACACTGTGATTCAACTTAATAACAGGAGCCATTACTTCCAGGGAAAATCTCATAAATAATAATAAAATCCATCCTTAGAGTAGCCATAGAAATCTGACAGAGGGTGTGCCACAGTTACTGCACAATGCTTGCAATCTAAATAATATGTGGTTTTGCATGGGGACTGTGAGACATGCTAAGATACATTTATTGCCAAATACTTTTACAGGAAAGATTATTATGGTACTGCTGTATTGCACAGAGTTTGTCCTGAACTCACTCTGGAATCTGTGTTGTGACATTCTAAAACGTATTTGACACTTGTGGTATGGAATTTGATGTTCCTGAGTTTTTAATTTTATAATACCCATATTGTGAAACCTTCGCTGTGCATCCAGTTAAACTAGTTCTTTAAGCATGGGTAAGTCTGTACTGTGATTTTCAAGAAGGAATTTCATGCATTTCAAAATGAGTCTTGTATGTGTTCCATACAGTTGTTTTGCAAATAATACTGTAAATGCACAGTAGAACTGACGATAATAATATTTTACCACCCTAGAAACTAATGAACGTGCTATTTTTGTGGCTGTTTTACTGTTTATTGAAGCAGAGGTAAATGCCCCAACTTGTTACTAAGATGACTGTGAGCAATTACAAGGGTTGCAATTATGAGTTACCATGGAAACTTCCCTGGCCAGTAGGTTAAGGGAGATGATCCTCCCCTTCTTCTCTGTCCTGGTGAGGCCACTTCTGGAGTACTGTGTCCAGTTCTGGGCTCCCCAGTTCAAGAAAGACAGGAAACTTCAAGAAAGACAGAGTCCCGCAGGGGGCCTTAAAGGTGATAAGGGGCCTGGAGCATCTCCCATATGAGGAAGGCTGAGCAATCTGGGACTGTTTAGCCTGGAGAAGAGAAGACTGAGGGGAGATCTTATCAGGGCTTATAAATATCTAAAGGACAACAGTCAAGAGGATGAGGCCAGACTCTTTTCAGTGGTGCTCACTGACAGAACAAAGGGCAATGAACACAAACCGGAACATGAGGAAAAACTTCTTTACTGTAAGGGTGGCAGAGCACTGGAACAGGCTGGACATAAAGGTTATGGTATCTCCTTCTCTGGAGATATTCACAGCCTGCCTGGATCCTTTCCTGTGTAACCTACTGTACTGTACTGTACTGTACACAGCCTGCTTTAGCAAAGGGCTGGACTTGATGACCTCCAGATGTCCCTTCCAACCTCTATGATTCTGTGATTCTGTGAAATAGGAATCATTACTTTCAAAGGAAAAAGTTGGGGATCTCAAATAAAAAGCTTTCATATCACAATCCATATTCTTTCATTTCCATTAACATTTATTTCAGTTGCTCATTGTGAAGAATTCTCTCAAAGTAAAGATACGGATATGGATCTGGGCTGGCTGCCAAAAATCTAGGGTTATTAGCAGATCGCTTTTTCCCAGTGGGGTCAACTCACTTTTTGCTTGACACCCCATTTTTGTGAAGCTAAACTTCCTGAAACAGGTCCTTCGACTGCTTAACTCCTATACATCTTGAAAGCTTAAAGAAAAGAGGCATTTTAGTGGTGTTACCACTGATTATCAACCATACTAATTAAATACAATGTCAAACTTTTGAATCATTCCCTAAATGTCATTCTCAAAATACCAAAATGATGCTGCAATGTTTGTCAGTCACTGCACAGTTTCACACCTTGTCAATGAACAAAGTGTTCTGAGACACCAGTGAACTATATAATCTGATATGTAGAGTCCTAATTTGGATGGAACCCCACCTAACTCTTTAGATGGGAACTAAGAAGAGGGCAGTGAACCTCCTGCCTAATTAGTCCCTGCTACACCATAAGTGGTGATCAAATAGATGGGCTATGGCAAACATGATTATGGTGGTCTTACTCTTGGGATTCAGTGCTCATAAGATCCACATAATGCATGTTTAATACAGTGTAGAATTTGCATGAATTTACTGATGTGAACTCAAAACCAATTTTGGCATTTTTTGCGCTTGACTGAACTCAGATTATTATTATTATTTTTTAGCATCTAAAAACTTTACACATCTATACAAAAGTGCTCTTTGGTAATCTTAGAATGTAGAAGCAGAATTGGTAGAGACAGAATACTCTGTATCACCAATGACAAATATGAGAAGGAAGATTTTATATCCTAGAGACAGCTGTGAATAAAGCCTTTTAAGTTCCTCAGAGTATCCCTTCCTTTTATGACAGCTCAGAAAGGATGCAGTCTTCTATACTTTCTGCATCACATCTGTCAACTTTGTGTGGACTATCTTATTATTTAAGACATCAAAGATGTCACTGGCCATATTCTTTCAGGCACTCGAATAAGTACCTGCATCTCTCCCAGAGTGTCATTCATAGGATAGATTCGCAAGCTTTCTATACATGAAGTACCGTCTTCAGGCTAGTGCCTACACACATGGACACCAACATGTGGTAAGAATATTCATTAACTTCTTCTGTATGCACTGCAAAATTTGTTAGTGTTCATAAATTTGAACACATTATGGAATTTTTTCCTAAAAACTGTTGTAAAGACAACACTCAGAAGTTGAAAAGAGCAGTAATTATGAAAATTGAGTTCTGAATATAGGTCTCTATGTCTTTGCTTCTACTTCGGAAAACTATGATGAAAGGATTTAGAAACTCATAAGTACGTAACTTTATTGCAAACATATTAATAAAATAATACAAATTTTCTGGATCATACAGTAATTTCTATGGTGTTTTCCAAAAAGTACTATCTAAAGTATTAACCATGAACCAGGAATCGGGCAAAGTTCACAATGAAGGGGACTTCTCTTCAGAGTGAAATACATTGTCACTGAAAATGTGGACCAAAAACCTGAAGAACCAGTTTTCATTTCCTTCATTTGTGGATAACGACAGAATAACTAGTTCATCTTAATTTCTGAAAGATGAAAAGCAAACCTTGACAGCCACTCATGGTACATAAATAGAACATCAGTGATAAATTATAAAATAGATAATTTTCTTCAGTGAATAACGAGCAACAAAAATTAACCATTTCGTGTTGGTCGAGAAATTAAGAATATACCAAACTAAATTTCCATGTTAGAATGACAGAAAATGAATAACAAGTACAGCTCTGAAGTTACAAGTTTTGGGCTAATCTGCAGTATACTTGACCGGGGAAATGAAGGAAACAAATACATATTGAATATTCTAGTGATTTTTTTAATTTCTGTCTCACTCCATTTTATAGGAAGGAGAGGAGGTTCTTTAATGTATGTATACCCGGCGTGAAATTAAGAAACAATGATTCAAATGTTGGTCAGACCAGGTTTATTACAAATCTTAATTGCTTAGAGATATGGGGAAGGGAAGATGGGTGATAGAAAAGATAGGAAAGAAGCAAGAATTGCGTAAAGCGGGGATAGTCACCACCAGGATCCAGCAGAGGTCCCGTTGCGCACTGTTCCGATGGTCCAAGGCAGAGGTCTAGGGGAGGAGAGCAGCAGCAGCGTGGGTGGTCTTAGGCAGCAAGAAGATGCAGGTACCAGGTAGGTCCAGTAAGAAGCCGCGGGCTAAGTCCGGGAGGAAGCAGCAGGTCTCCGGTAGCAGGCCCAGGAGAGTCCGCCAGCATGCAGGCATTCTGTAGGTGAGGAATCTGATGGCAGACACCTTTGGGGGAGAGCAGCAGCAGCATGGTCGGCCTTAGGAAGCAAGCAGGTAGAGCGTAGAGCAAGTCCAGGAGGGAGAGAGGCAGGTCGTGAGGCTTCTCATGTCAGAAAACCCTCTTGTTCTTCTTCATGAGGAATGTGTTGTCAGAAACCTCCTCGTTCTTCTTCATGAGGAATCTGTTGTCAGAAACCTAAAAACCATGGTTGCTCGTCCCTTTTTTATCCTTCTTCTTCTGCCAACGTGGCATTCCTGGGTGCTTGGGTAAGAGTCATGTGCAGCACTTCCTGAGAGGGCTATCTCCTTCGAGATAAGCCCACACAAAAGACTGCTTCCCGGCCATTAATCTGCTGCTTATCTCTCTCTCTCGTTGCCCTGGGCCTTGTCCATCTGTGCCCCTCAGACAAAAGGTTTCTCAACCTTTGCCCAGGACTTGCCTGGACTTGTCCATCTTGTGACCTTCAGACAAAGGACTTCGCAACCCTTGCCCAGGACTTGTCCATCAGTGTTCCTCAGCAAGCTTTCAAGCAATGGTATAAAATAATAATCTCTTACAACTTCTACGTAGGTTGCTCTGAAAGTAATGCCTCCTATTTATTTCCATGGAAACTACAGCAGAGCTTAATAACACTATTTGACAGAGCAAATTCTCAGCTACAAAACACTGCTTTTCAAAATAGTTGCCGCCATTAGCTGTGCTTTTTTGCCAGTGATAAACAAGAGCCTGCATGCTGCACTCAACAATTTCATAACAATAAAACCAGAAGAGGTGACCCACTGCTTCACAGCTGCTATGACAGCACTGTTGCTAGGAGAATGCTGCCCATGCAGTTCATCTTTCATTCGCCTGAATATATGAAAATCAGAAGGTAACAAATCTAGGACAGTCCAGCCAAGGCTGGCAGTATGTTCTACAGTCTTCAAACCTGTACAGAGCCTGATGTTACTGTGTTATAAAAGAAAGGTTGCTGCTTTCTCTGGCCTGACTCTGGAAATTGGAGCCTTCAGCATAGTCAGAGTTGCAGCGGAGCAGTCAGAGTTGGTGGTTTGTCCAGGTACCAGGAAATCCAGAAGGATCACCCTCTTACTACCCAGAAAGACAGTGCACACCACTTTACCTGTTAAGGGATGTGTCTTGGACTTTTACTTCAGTGGAGATTTCACATCTCACCACTCCATGAACTGCCATTTTGACTTTGATTTCTAGTGCTGACCGGTAGTGATCATCACCAGTAATGATGCAATCCATGAATCTTCAGCCTCGTATTGGTTCAATAGGTCCTGATAAATTTGCATATGGTGCCCTTTCTGTGTCAGCATTTTTGGGACCCATGTGCCGCAGACTTTGGGATATTCCAGTGTTGCCACCATCATTTCCAGTGCATTGAAGATGATATTCAACTCTGTACACAGTTCCCTGGTTGTAATCCACCAGTTCTGATCAAGACGCTCTTCCTTTCTTGGTATGATAGCTGTGCATTCCCATCCGGAATGTGGCTCATCTTTCACATCGCTAGCATCACTGTTGAAACACACCACCAATTGCCTCACTGTGCACACAGCCGCTGTTTGGTCTCCATAAACGTTCAGCAAGCATCAATGGATGTCAATGAGTGCAATTGTTAGGGAAATTATGAATGCACATATATGTCAATACACGGTGTATACTTCATAAACGCATACCTCAGGGTGCTTTTGCACTTGAGGCAAACTACATTTAAGGAATTTGTACTTCTAAAATATTTTTCTTTGCAAGTTTGTGGGTTATATTTCACTTAAATGACAGTCAATACACTACTTTTCAGCAATATGATTTTATTATATGAAATCTGCCTTAGTTTTGTCTCTTTCTACAGTGTGATTGTGTTGTAATCAATATAACCCGGTGAAATGTGGTCTATGATCTCAAACTGTATATCTATAACCATTTCAGGGCAAAGCTTTGCTCAATGAAGGAGACAATTTCTGTAGCACATACATAAACATGAATAATGCATTTTTATGCTTTATTTAGTACTTCTGCACATTCCTGTTTAAGCATGTTTGACGAATAAGAACCAAAAAAACTCTTCCTCTCTCACAAAGAACAGAGGTTTCAGAGGAAGGAGAGAAACATGATTTTTTTTTTGTGACCTAGTAGACAGCCTAGCACCATCTTTGTCAAAAGCCATATGTCATATATTCTCACTGAAGCTTGTGACTTTCAAAGCACTGCCTCAGTATGCAAGTATATCTAGAAGCTGTAGCAGCTTCCAGTTTCAAATACATTTCATGTTTCATAACATTTTACAAACATTACAAAGCTTTCTGAGTGAATATCAAGGAGTCAGATAAAACCTCACTGATCACTGACAAAGCATCCGATAATTTTCATCAGAAGTTCTGAGACAATATTTAAAATTTTTTTCTTCCATCTGCTTCACCTCCTTTTGGCAAAATAAATAAATAAATAAATAAATAAATCAAATGCCAATTCAAAAAATGACCAAGTAGAATATGAACACACATCTCCACTTTAATTTTTTTTTTTTCCAGAGCTGGCCACTTCATTATTTATAAACTGTGAATAAAACCATAAAAGTTACCTGGTACTAAGTGGCCTACATCCTTTCAGTTCTGTCTTAAATAAGGCAGACCTTGAAAACCCATGAGTGTTTAAATACCTGTGATTTGAGTGCAGGCTGAACAGAAATGAGGCTTTCAACTCCATTACAGATTTTTGGTTCTATCTTTTTTCTCTCAAGAAACCTGCCTGGTAGCTCTCCTACTACTGTCTTATCCCCCTAGCCTGGATCTGCATTTCTTCAAAAACATGACATAAAAAGACAAGCTTCCTCAAGTTTCCATGGTCCCAGACACTAAAGGATTTATAGCCATTTAAATCCATCCAACTAAATTTTGACTACAGTAGAAACACACTCAGTATTGCTTGTTGCTTCTTACTGAAGTCAGGAGCTATGGTTATACTGATATGAATCTAGCGCAGTATGGAGGTCAGTCCCCCAAATATCCCCGCTTACGGTGCTTTGGGTCCATTCGCAACATGGTACTATGCGAACAAGCCAGAGACCGTTCAGAGGAAACTCAATGAGAACTTCAGCTGTAGTATACATCAAACACACTCTTTAGATACACATAAAATTGTATTCATGGTGAGGAGATATAGTTAAGGTCTTCAGATTAAGCCCAATCACAAGGGGAGAGACCTAGACTTCAAATAGGGAAAATACAAAGTTTCCAGCAAAAACTGCTCTGATCTACTTAGCTGCTCCTGTTGTGATGAACTCCTGGATAAAACAAACATAGCATAGTTTTGACATGTTCCTTTGGATGACCGCTTTATATTTGTGAAACCAAACAAACTGTAATTGTAAGAAATCAGAATAGATTTGTTAAATGATAAACGATAAAAAATAAATTTGCTTTGGAACTAGCAAAAATCGCATAGCTGTTCAAAAACACACATTGTTTGAGAAGATGACTGATTTCTACATTGCACAAATTAGAAATCCCTTACTTTATTCAACTTCTATAGAGATCGTACAGGTTCACTGTATATAGTATGAGTTCTAAGTGTGAGGAGAATTTTTCTCTTGCTAACGTTTTCCTATTGATAAGCATTCCTTTATTCTTCCTTCAGCAGATTGCCTAAGGCTTACTGTCATGAAGAACTGTGCTCTAACACACACAAGGAGTCACCTGCACATCGGTCTCTGCGCGGTGACTGTTGCTTTTTTTCGTCCTCACTTGTAGCATTCATCCATTCACAGCTCTGAAAATGCAGTGCTTTAAAGATCCTCAGAGTGGAGCTCAACCACAGCCTACCAGAATCAGGCTCAGGCACTAGCACCTTGGTGCAAGGTCACTCGAATTCCCTCCCTCTGTTTTTCTGTTTTATCCCAATGGGAATTCAACAATACAATCTTGAGTGGAATGTTCAGACTGTGCCATTAGCTTATTGAGTAACTGCACCTGCTTTTAAACTTTAATGATGCATTTTTAATATGATAAATGTATTATACTTCAATGGTTTTATATGCAGGTCGAATAAACTATGAGATTTGTTACTCTTCAAATATTACTTTCCAAAGAACAGCCTCATAGTTGTATAGTGTATGTAGTTGCACATGCACCTGGTAGTTTGAAAATTACCATGGTTCTGTGTCAGTAAGCACAAGTTACTTTTGACTGCAAATGTGTAGTTAAGTTGTTGGAGAACTTGAAGGCAAAATCACCTAGAATGAGGTTTGGAAAGAATCAGATAATTTAGTTTATATGGCCATTAGGGGATGGGGAGGAGATTTTTCTGTTAGTTGGTTACAGCAGGATTCAGTAAAAAATTTCCAATGTTTCATTTGAATGGATTGGTTGGAATACATTTGTGATACATACAAGGTTCTCTTGTACTAGACAGATTCTAAAGAAAGAATTTGAAAACTATGATAATTTTTTTTTTTATAGAGAGAAACAGTGAGTAATAAAATATATACTTTTTAATGTAACTGACAAGTTACATACATCACCAACATACTGAGATGTAAGATAAAAAATAGAGTTTTGCTCAGGAAAATCATGTCTATTAAAATATTTGCATGTAATTTGTTTCATTACTTTACTTCAAGTGAAGAGTACTTGGCTTAGGAAACATTCCCAAATAATTTCACAGAATAGTTTGTTCATTTATTACAGAGCAAATACATTCTAGCACAGTTTTCTCCACCCTACCTTGTCAGATTTATTAATGCTGACCTGCAGTGCTTCTACACGGTTAAAATGAGTTGTTTGTACTTACTGCTGATTCTCAGTTGTTGATTTTCTCTTAAGAAATTTAATAAATGCACCACAGGGATAAAAGTGCTTAGTTCTGGACACTTATCTTCAAGAAATTAAACTGAGACCAGAAGCCCAATATTGTTTTAGAACAGTGAGTTCCAGGTTTGGTTATTTTGTTTGTTTTGGTATGTTTTAATAAGATTAATTACCCTTTGCCTAGGCTGATTCTTTTCTTCATTCCAGTGGCTAACAAGGAATGGACAGTCACTGAATTACCTGATCAAGAGATAATATCTAGGAATATTATCCAGCTGGCAAAGAACTAATGTTACTGTTTTACACCAGCCTCCAGGCAGAAATGGAGTCAAACATCTGTCACATTGCAGCATTTTTCATCTGGCTAATGGCCTGTTGGCCCTTTGTGCCAACTAGTGTAACCACAGCCTACTTTAAACTATTTCAGACTTCTGCAAGAATTAAAGGGTCTAGGCCTTAGTTTTTGCCCTTTCACCATTCTCCATCAGCAATGGCTACAATGGAAAATACTTCATTTGTAGTAAACCTTTCCTTTTCCATTTCTGTTTTCCCTTTTCCCTTTTCCTTCCCTTCCCCTCCCTAACTCTTTCCTCCCTCTCCCTTCTTTTTTAATGGATATAAAATCTCTGCCAGAAAATATCTGGACTCATGTGCGTCTCCAGTGGTTGAACATTTAATTTTTCTTTAAAGCCTACGAGATTAATCATCTCTTGAGTCACAGCTCAAGAATAACCACAAATGCAGCCTATTTGTTTACAATCAGGTTCTTCGTTAGAATAAGATCAGACATATATTTCTTAAAGGGTGGCTGACCAAAATTGCACTCAGTGGCACTTGTTCAAATCCAGGACATTGGTCATACCCTATCTCTTGTTCCTCTGTCTGTAAATGATGCCTTCCTACTTATGCTTAGAGGTCTGGTCCATAGTATCATACAATCATAGAATCATAGAATGGCCTGGGTTGAAAATGACCAAAATGATCATCTAATTTCAACCCCTCTGCTATGTGCAGGGTTGCCAACCACTAGACTAGGCTGCCCAGAGCCACAGCCAGCCTGGCCTTGAATGCCTCCAGGGATGAGGCATCCACAACCTCCTTGGGCAACCTGTTCCAGTGCGTCACCACCCTCTGCGTGAAAAACTTCCTCCTAATGTCTAACCTAAGCCTCCCCTGTCTCAGTTTAAATCTGAAACCAGATTTCACAAACCACTATTTACAGTTCAAGTCACCTTCTTGCAGGGTTGGAATAAATTAATTTGAGGCAAGAGAATCTGTGAAATTAACACAGAATTTCTTCCTTCAAAAGTTTGGGTGTGATATGTGTCTGTTTTCATAAGGCAGCCTTTACATTTTCACACTACTAATGAATGAGTGCTTAATTGCCACAGTGAAGCTGTCTGGGGTTACTTCCCAGCAGAGCCTTTTGCCAAGGCCAGCTGGAATTCTGCTTGTATTCTACTGTTGATTAATGGAGATTGCTGGTGTTAAACACAAGTAAATAAGAGCCTTCCAAGTATGGAGTTCAAGAAATATATAGTGCCCTCCTGAAGTCAAACAATTTTCTTCAAATTGACAGTGGATCAATACAGTATCTTCTGATATATCCATAGGAAATAACCAGCTGTGTTCGATGTAACTGACTACCAAATATCACCATTTTCCCAGAAAAGCAACTGTAACTGCTTTTCCCAGACATTAGAAATCAGTCTGTATTTTTCCTCCAGAAAATCTTGAAGTGTCCCTTAATGGATTGGATACGTTCACTGGTTTTAAGGCAAAGTAAACTACTGGGATTTCCAAAACAAGAACTTGCCAGAAAGTTTGAAAGTGGCCATTCTGATGGCTATTTCTGAGGCCTCTTTTCTGCAAGATAAGAAGCATATTATAGTTCTCCTTATTATAAGCCAGAATATTTTCTCTTTTTTCTCAAAATGGAAAATGGTGTCTTTGAGATCTTGTAGATATTGAACAGCTGGGATTTACAGAACGAGGCCTAAATCTTCTATTCCTGATTTCCTGGCTTGTCAGTTGACTAATCTATTTTAAAATTTTCTTAGAGAAGAGTTTCTGGATAGTTCGATGGCCTTCCAGGTGGGAGGGGAACATTCATGTTTCCCAGCCTTTTGCAGCACAGAGCATTCAAACCCTGGGAGGTGTCTGTATATCTGAGTAAGAAAAGGCCAGGAGGGATCCCTTGCTAAATAATGCAAAATGTCTGCCATCTATACTATCTCTGTCTCATACTGGTGTGCCTATCTTACACAGCACCGAGATGTGCAGGTGCAATGTGAGTGTGTCTCAGTTCAAAGTATCTGAAATTATTTTAAATCTTTGTGATGGCTCTCTACAGTGATATTCACATCAAAAAAATGAGGGGTTTTGAAATGAGATCATATTCCATTTTTAAAAGAGCGAGGTCCATTGAGATGGTACGGGAGGACGAGATAAGGTAGATGGAGCTGAATCTGATGCAGATTAGCCAGTTTTGTCTGTTGAACTGTCCCCAGAAGGACCCGGCCTTTGCCTGTGAGAGCTAGTTGAAGTTGTGTACAACCATGGCAGGGGGAGAATAAACAACTAAATGGAGTGGTTGGAGAGCATTTGAATTGTTTTCCTTTTCAACTTTCCATTGCAATATAAATATTCCAATCAACGTGTGACTCTAAGGCTGCCCAGATATTACAGTCCATGGGCCTTACTCTCAGTCAATGGATACAGGTGCAAAACTTGCAAGATATTATTTTTGGAAACAGCGTATGCTAATGTTTATGCAATGATATGCTCATCAGAATGTATCATAGATAATTTTGAAAATTTGGAGATTTTGTGTTCTTTAGAATCATAGAATCATAGAATTGCTCAGGTTGGAAAAGACCTTAAAGATCATTGAGTCCAACCACAACCTAACCATACTACCCTAACAACCTCCGCTAAATCATGTCCCTGAGCACCACATCCAAGCGGTTTTTAAACGCATCCAGGGATGGTGACTCAACCACCTCCCTGAAATAGAAAAAAATTCTCATGAGATGTAAACTATTTTCCGACAAGTCTTGAAATTATGAGGGAGACTTCCAGTCTTTGTATGTTTATTAACAAACTGAAGCTCTGTAACTTTTCTCTAAAAATTTAAAAGGTGGAATGTAATACTCAATGCTTAAAGTTAAGTTAAATTTACACAAAGTGCTTAGTCATACAGATAACCACAGTAACACACTGGCTTAATTGTGAGACCCAGATGCTGCAAGTCTGCACTGCTGCTTTACATACACATTTACTTTTATAAACTCTTGAATTTTCCAGAAAGAGTAAAATTATAATCTGTCATGTTAACCCTTGTTTGATTACATTCCCCTGCAAATATTTGAAAGTGAATGTTATCTGAATCTCTTAATATCTGAGTCTGCCAGGACTTGTGATCAAATTTTACTATGATTTGAACAACAAATAATATCAGATGAGATTACTTCATGTGTGCTTGAAATAAAAATGCAGCAATCTTAAATACCAAGTACTAAAAAGGAATCAGGCTTTTTATTATGTTTTTGATGCTACTTTTGAAACTCACCTCCACTTACGTTTGCTTGTGGTCTCAGCTCTAGCTACAGTGAAGGAGAGATACCTCTGGAGAGTGATTCGTTCCAACCTGAGGTCTGTTGGATGAATTATCTTCTAATAGTATCTATCTCTTCAAAGACTAATGGAGAGATAGGTGGTTTTCAACTTTTGATCTGGGAAGGGGAAATAAAAAAGCAAGCCTGTTGCCAGAAGAATTGCTGACACGAGGATTCATACTGCTTTTGGACAATCTGTGAGATCCACAAGCTAAAAAAGTTGAAAACTGTAAATGGACTCTTGATGACACACTAAGACTGAAGACCTGTATTTGAAGTTGTGAATATAATGGGAAATACTGATTTATGTCCAATTGCTATATCTTGTTGTTGCTTTATGAAAAATTAAGGATGGACTTTTGGGAAAAGTAAAATATTGAGAATCCATTGTAAGCTTTTTGCTGAAAATAAATGGGATATTGGGGAGATCTTCACTTGTTATACTACTAAATGGCCTATAAGTCATTTTGGTCTTACTGGGACTTTTGCCAGACAATACATCATTCTTTTTAATTAAAATACTAGTACTACCCAAAAGCACTAAAGCCATTACTTCTTTCTTTTCTTTTGCCATCAAAACTTTCAAAAAATCTTGTCCTTGTCAGTGCAGAATGTTACACTGACTGAAGCAGAGCCATAATTTTGTTCCTGATATCATCCCAACAAGAAGAGACCATGTTTTACACTCTCTGTATATGTATTTACATACATGTCTATATATTTTTAACAAGATGGATTTAGAACAATTATATTTTGGCATGGATTCTCTCCTTTATATAACAGAATTATGCAATGTTTCTTTCCATAAATTCACTCCTTAAACAAATAATTTATAAAGCACCATGTCTCAGGAACTGTGTTATGATTAGTTCGTTTAGACACAACAGTTTTCATAACTGCCACTGCACATTGAGTCTCTTATGTTTGCTTTGGACAGCAAACTGCCAACTACCTGCAAACGCTAGCAACTTTATACAATTTGTTTTTGCAAAAGGTCACCATGCTGAAAATTTTCTGTAAGATGTGGCAAGTCAGATTTCATATGCGGTATCCTCATTGGAACTGAAGCTCAGGTTTGCTGTTTCTATAATACTTGTCAAAACAACAGCAGCAGAGACATGCCAGTGAGGTTGCTCTATTCTTTCTTTCTTTTTAAGTTTGCTGCACAGTTTAATTTCTGATCTTGTTAAAGTCCTGTGTAGTTCCTACAGTTAAATTAGGTCTGATTGTAGGAAGAAAACATTAAGTTAGATTTTAATCTCAGTTGTATTCAGAGCAATTCCATCAACTAAAGTAAATATATTTACTTCTATGTAAATGAGTTCAGATTCAGACTCTCGCTGTTTGTTTTAATTTTTGGAAAGGAAATTTAGCAGTTCACATTGCCACTCAATAATCCTTCTTTTGTCTCCACATCACTACAGAAGCAAATATGCTTTTCTGCTCTCCACTATTGTTATGGCAGCATATTTTTCAAGATATCATATTAGTCAGTTTCCTACAGATTTCACTGTGGGTTTGTTGTTGTTGTTGTTGTTTTTTGTTGTTGTTGTTTGTTTGTTAGTATGTTTGTTTTCTTATAAAAAGCCGTATAGACAGCATGTGTATGTCCAGCTTGAGATAAATCAGATGAAAGAGATGAGAGATGAATGACTTGAGTTGTATTTAAAAGTATCCAGATGCTCATACTGAAAAGATGACTTTTTCTAATTCTCATATTCTTCCTTCAGGCGTCATTCCTCAATATCTTTGCTTTGTTCTCCATTACATTCACTAGCAATGTTGTCCTTTTGAGACACAATTCTGGATGGGCCAAAATGTTCTAGTTAGTAGTCCAAATATATATATACATATATATTGCCTCCAGTATAGTAGTCTTGCCTACTGATTTAACTGTGATTCTAGGCTAGAATCTTCCTCAGTATTTCTGTTGGAATTGTCTTTTTTTTGTGCATGTTTAATTAGTAACAGATGAAAAACAGGAGAATGAAAACTGACTCTTCAGTCAGCTGATTAAACTTTTCACCCTCTTGGTACCAGAGCTAGATGTTAGACATTCTTGCAGTGAATGCCTTGCTGTGTACAGAGTCAGATAAAAGCAACAAGAACCATTATCCCATTCAAAATACCCTGTAATCCATTGGACAGAATCTCCCAGGCATCAAGGAAAATTATGTCCATCTATAGTTTACGGCAAAAAAACTATCAATTTAAACCCAAGAGAAGTAAGGTTCTGTACTCTGCTGTTTCACATATTTTGTGTGCACAAATTTAAAGGAAGTGCATTGATTAGTTCACTATTCTGACACTGACACCATAAACATTTATACTCAGAAGTAACAACGTAGGCTTATGTGGCATGATGCCATTAATGAGAACATTCACAAACTTCTTTTTAATGTGTATCTCGTTGTATTTCAGTTACAGAATCATTTACTACACCAAAGAAAAGTTTAAACCAGAGTGCAGAGGACATTCCCACCCACAGCAGCCTCAGACCTCCTGGTTCAAAAGTGGATGATACAACCTTGAACCAAGGTTGTTAAACTTTAATCAAGTTCCTGTCCTGCTTTTGTCATGGGCTCCTGCCCCTACACCCAGTCACACAAGGTTGCTCCCGCTTCTTGTCAGAATTTTTTCCTCTCAAACAAAACCAGCATTTCATTTAACTGAGGAAGTGAAAAATTATTGAAGGAATCAAGGGGACCTGGAGAGTGAGCAGGATTATGAAAGAGCAGAAGTCTGAATGTTTTAGCCAATGATAGAATGAATGTTCCCCAAAGTAGCATGCCCACCTTGGGAAATTCTGTCTCTCCTCCAGCTTTTGATTCCTTTCCATGTTCAGTCAGGCCTTAGTTTACTACTTAGGCCAACAGATGAGCTGTTTGTGTTGCAATTTGGTAACTAAGAGAGAAAGAAATCCTTTAGGCAGATGAGGAGTATTTATTTTTCTTAGTTTGATTCAAATTGTTTGCCAACTGGGCTTACAAGACAAAATAACAATCCTGGCATCATTATTCTAAATGTCTTCAAATTGAAGTGGTGATTAAGTCAGGTGAATCTTCCAACCACTAAGCTGTAAGAGGAAGTGGAACTTGCTAGCAGTTGTGTCCAAAAAGAAAATGGTGAGCTGTGCTCATTTGATTGAACTAAAGGACAGTGGCACTTACTTTCTATAGCAAGTTATGACTATGTGTTCCCAGTGGACAAAGAGGCTTTTCTGGAGGTCTATATGATGCACTTACTCCACAATACTCATGCTGATGACTATTATTTTGAGCTGGATTTCAAGGACCTGATTTTTAAGGTTAAATTACTTGCTCTTGGGTACATGGTGTGCTAGAATGAATAAAAATTCAAGTGAGGACTAATTGGCTTACTAGCCTTTTCCTCTAGTCTCTATATTCTAGAGTGAAACAGCAGAGTGAGCACTAGAGGTTACATTCCTTTAAAGCTTGAAGTTACGGATGTGCTGTAAGAGCAGCTGAAATAGAACTATCCGAGACTTTCATGACAGTCTCGGGTGAAGGCTGTATTCCTGCCTCATCACATCATTTCGTTTCTTCTGTTTTGGTTACTTTATATTTCCATGTCCTTCAGAGGGACGTGTTTTATTGGCAAAGTGTTAGGAGTCAGAACAGTATGTTCAGTTTTCTTGTGGTCTTGCTCTTTACAGTATCCACTTGCAGTTTTCCATTGGCCACTCATAAGATGGGTTACTAGTACTTATTTATAGCAACAGATACAGCTATGCTAAGCTGAAGAGTGTTTTGATGTTCTTGACTTGAAGGTACTGCAAAAAATGCAAATCATTATTGTTTCTCTTCTCTTCATCATGAGACCTCTTGGCTCCAATTTTACCACCGTATGCTCTACTGTCTCTCCTTACAGTTGTGTTATATTGTTCTCCTTGCTCACTCCTATCACCTCATCTTTCCTTCCACATCAAGGATCTTTTCTCAGTAATAGTTCTGGCATTTGGGCATAATGAGCATGCCCCATTCAGAAACATAATAATATTAAATCACTATAAAATGCAGCTATCATCAGTTCAGCTCTGGATGTCATTCCCAACAGTTCAATAGAATATTCAATAGAATAGATGATGATGGGCCTGATTCCTTTCACTAGTGTCAGGCTTACTCCTATATATTTCCATTGCTTTCAGTGGCGTTTGGCTTATTTTAAAGGAGTAGTAATGGAAGGAGAATTTGTTAGAAAAAAAAGTACTACTGAGTGGGAAAAAAAAAGTGAAGATACGGAAAACTAATACTTTGAAGTGTTTAGTTACACATACAGCATTTTTAGCTCAACTTGAAGTTTCATTTGCTTGTCTCCATATTGTAATATACTCTCCATTACTGAATTCAGCACAAAAGAATAAGTTACTATACCGGCTTTACTGACAGGATTGTATTTTTGTATTTTTTAAGAGGATATGCTGAGATCAGATTCCAAATTCAGAGTGTTCTGAGCGTTTAAAAATATGTTCTTCTTGATCTTCACTTCTGGTCCAAATATAGTATTTATCTTTAGTCCATGGTGGTCATTACTTTTGTGTCTTCATTGATTACACTCAAAAGGAGAAGAAATAAGTAGTGAACATGAAAAGCTAAAGGAGCAGAGATTTTTAAACTGTCCACGCCAGATCAAGTGTGAACAAAGTCAGTGGGCTGCATGTTTTTATTATTTAGTTCAGCCAAAACAGTGAAGTCTCTCTTGCAACTATGGAGTCTCCAAAGGCCTAGATAAAGCACAGGAGCACTGAAGATAAAGCATACATTGGAGGTATTGATTTTTGGAAACAAAAGGAAAGTTTGCAAGTTTCAGGAACTCTTAGAAGTCCATACTTCCTGGCAAAACATTTTAGTCTTAACAAATGTATGCTTTGTTACTACGATGTATTTCCATATTTCCTGTGAAGATTACCTGGTAAGCACAGGGGTGCAAGAAAATTCATGGTATTAAATTTAAATGTTCACTAGCTTGTGTGTGAATAGTGAGTTAGAGAGGAAGATGTTTGCTAGACTTGTGCCAACATACTCCCAGCATTTGCTATATACATAAAACTAAGGAAATATTTTTATATGCTCTGTCCAAATAAATTTGCTAATGTAATCTCAATGTAATCACATTTTTTTTTATCAAAAGAAACCTGCTAAAATTTTCTAATATTTCTTAGATGTAAACAGCTGTCAAATTATGAATTATTAAAAAGTATCAAGGAGCAAACTAAGAAATTACAATTACATTTATTTGTGTTGCCATAATATTCAAAACCACCTTCTGTTTTTTAATGAAAGACACCTCCCTGGAAGAATGATAATCAGCGTGGACTCAGGCTAGACTGGTCACACAACTTCCTGAATTTTTTTACTGAGTTTTTTAAAGACATCACTGCCATGATAGATAAGAGAAATTCAATGCATGTACTACACTTATATTTTAAAAAGGCAGCTGACAAGTTTCTATACCAGAGATAAATTGCTTAGGTAAAGTCATGGAATAGCAAGAATAATAGGGTAATGGACAAAATGCTGTTATATTAGCAGAACACAAAGGATATGTAAAGATAGACTTTTCATCCCATTAAGGAAAAAAAAAAAGAGGATTAAACACATGGGCTAAGAGTACATTTGAAGAGCAATTGTCTAGATATCCCAGTCTAGGTTGTGTGCATGACTAGAAAGGGAACACAAACTTCAAATTAATACATTATTGTGCTTATTCCACTCCTTACAGGGCAGAAGGTGTATAGACCTGCCAAGGGTAGTCAGGCAGATGGAATTTAGATCTGTTGTGTTTGTCATTATTGGACCAAGGTAGTGTTTATGATGATAGATAAACAGTTATTTAAACAAAGACAAACAAGTCCTTTAAGCTGTCAGTGATTTTAACATCAGGCAAGCAATGACTAATAGAAGGTACTTCCAACTCTCCTTATGTACCACATAGAGAAACAATAAGCATTAATTTTCTTCCCAGCAGCAAGGAATGACAAAGAAGGAGCGGGTCTGAAGCAAGGGAAGGCTGAACCACCAAAGCCATAAGGCAAGCATTGGGTCTGCAAGTAAATAGAAATACATAATGTACATGCTTACTGGTGCACAGAGCACAGGAAAATCATAGTATGCATGCAAGATTGTCTGACTCCTTCCCTCCAAAATCACTCTGTAAAATTCCTTCACTCAGTCTTCATTTGTGGTGCTCTTCATTCTACGATTCTAAAGAAGAAAGAGTATCTGTGAGATCAAGAAACAGGTATGGCTGCTTCTGGAGGAAAAAATACTAAGGCAAAAAACAAAAGGCAGATGTGCTGGTCTGTATAAGACTGCGTGTTCTTACGTTGTTATTAACTAATTCTAGATGGCTAAAGTATGTAAATAAAGGTAGAAGGGATTCTTAGAGTAACGTGAACAAATAAACAGGAGAATTATTATAGAAGTTGTATCTCAAAGCTTAATCATTTTCTTGCTTAATGCAAAAGTTACATCAGTGTAATATTAAGAATTACATTTTAACTGGAAGATTTAAACCAAAGTGTTTTTTTTTCAAAATCCCTCACAGTATCCCTATGAGTATATGCATAGCAACAGACTCATTATGTACAAGGTTTTTGCACCAGTCACTGAATAATAATTATTGTCTACTGTAGCTTCACCCCAGCCTATCTGGAGTTTCACTACATTGTAGCAGGAAGTTTATTTCTGAATAGGTAGCTCCTCAAACCAGATGCTAAGAGGATACACAGGAACATGAGGGAGGGTTTAAACCAGTAGATAGGAGAAAAACCAGATGTGTGAGAAACATTAAGCAGGCCCTGTCAAAAATGAGGAAAGAAGAAACATGAAGAAGCAAATGGGTGGACAAGGTGACAGTAATATCAGAAAATAAAATACCCCACAAAATACCTAGAGAGAGGGAAAAAAAAAAAAAGAAGCGATAAGAAAAAAAAGAAAAAAAAAAGAACTCAACATTTGAAGGAGTAAATTCAGGTAAATATTTGAAAATAATGAGGCACTCATGGGTTTTTCTACGATGTGTGTATGCAAATTCAAGAAGCATAGCAGAGATAACATCAGTAGTAATAATAGTTATGGTTTGAAAAAACTTACGACTGGTGTATCACTGTATCTAGAGTTATACACCGCTAAAAGCTGAAAAGTACAAACAAATCTTTTTAGATACTGTTTGGAAATTTAAGCTCTAAATGAACTGAAATTTTAAGAAGATACATGCAAATAAATTGGTTCCTGCGTAATTGCTTTCTAGCATGTGTAGGTAGGTATAGAAGGACATACTGATGTTCTTTGTACATATATTAGTGTTATCTTCAACATTTAGTTTACACCATACAAAAGTCTTGCATAGATAGGTTAAGCTGATTTGCAGATGTTAGTAGTTGACAACAGCTGTATCTAGTTTTCACTGGACTATAAGGTTCAACCTACATCATTAAAAGCTTTTGAATTCATTTATAATTTACATATTTTTGCTCAAAAATGTTAACAGCCTGTGGCAGTAAGGAAAAGTTTCCAGTCTAGAACAGCCTCATCAGAACAATGGGCTTGAGCTAGGTTTGATGAAAGTTGGTACTCAAAGGCAAAGCAAGCGTTTCAAAAGCTTTTTCCACCATAATTTGCATGAATCAAAAAATTGATGAAACACATATCTTTGGAAGGCATACCATCTTTGGGTGACATTAGAGAAGAGAAAAGGTTAAGGGAAACTCTCTTCTTCAGATCAGATTGGGGACCAGAGAAAATTGCAAAATGAACACAAGCTAGGCAACAGCATAGAAGAAAAAGTGGAGCAAGGCTGAAAAAATGGTGGTCATTATCCTTTCCTGCACTGTTCCTACAGTTATTTTTAACAGTGACTTCCGAATCATGTTGTTACAAAAGAGAGGACAAAACAGGATTAATTTAGGGTAAATAGACTAACAGGAGCATAACATCAGCAAAAGAAACAATAAAGCCTCAAAAAGATGGTAGTTTATTGATATTCTAGGTAGGCATTGATAAAAGTTTTAATGAATTCTGAGCCTCAATGTTCACAAAGGAGGATTGGGAACAGATGCCAGAAACAGACATAAATTTTACAGCAGAAATGGAAGGCATACTGAAGAAACCCAAGATCGTGCCAGAAGAGGTGACCTAGAAATTAGAACATTTAAAGACTGACAAAACCAAAGGACCATAAGGTACACATATGATGAAGCGTCCCAGAAGAGACTGGGAAACCTTTCGCAAATTTATTTATAATCTCTTTGGAATTGAAAAGGGCAAAGTAACACATATTTAAGAAGTGATCTAACTAAAATCTAGAAAGATGAAAGGTGAACCAAATACATTAAAAGGTAAAGACATAAATTAATTATATAGATTTTCTAAAACTACACAAGGCCATGTGTGAATTTCACAATGATTCAGAAGTGCATTTCTGTCTTAAAGTCATATGAATGTTTATTTATCTACTAACACTTTCAAGCTCTAAAGTTCTGTGCTCTTTCTCTGTTAATGAGCTCTGTGATATGACAGGTGATCAGTATTAGCATACATAAACACTGGAGACTTTACTATGCACTTCTAACAGTGAGAAGGCATTGAAAACATTGGATTACATCCTCTGAGAGAGAAAAATCTGTAAGATGTCAAACAAGAAGCCTAAGTTGTAAGATTTGCTCCTCCTTCTCTGAAGTCCCACTGTGTATTTGTGATTTTGTGACTGTGGCAAGGCTGGGAAGAGTAATTGAGCCATTTGCCATTCAGTAAGCCTTGGGAACATAAAATCATTTGACAAGACTGAAAAAATGCTCATAAACATATGTGGCCATATATTCTCAGTTTTCTCTGACTGCCTGGAAGTGCTTTTAGTATTTCAAGTTGCTATCCATGTCTTTGTTTCTGGCCATGTACCTTTTCTAAGGCTGAGTCTGACACTGACAAGTACTGTCTCTATAAGCCAGATTCTTCTATACCTGCAATGTGCACCTGCAGGGTGCTTGAAATGGCTGCGATTCCCAGTGCAAAACTTCTGTTGCTTCACAACTTTTCTATAAAAATGTGAATTGTAAAGCTGTTAAAACTCATAAAAAAGCAGCTCACCAAACTTTTCACTCATCTCTGATTTTATCAGAGGAATTTCCTATGATGTAAGCCTTTAATCCAGAAGTCTTATGAACTTGATTAAATTCAACAAAAAAGAAACTATGACAGCTATGGAATCAGGAGACATTTCGCTTAGCTTGCAAAAAAAAAAAAAAAAAAAAGCTTTTAAAGAAATTCAAATGGATTAAAAGAAACCAAAGCTGTGGAAAAGTTTTATCTTGACTTCCTAGCAAAGTTTTTTCAGAGACAACCTAAGAGAAGTTTGCTGTAGGCCTGATGATATACGGTACTGGCAGTATGTTACTTTAATGCTCTAAGAATTGACATGTATATTATAAAGGGTAGTTATAAGTTGTAACAGTTGTGAGCAAGGAAAGTATCAGACAAGTATGAGGCCAAAGTATCACTATTAAGACAGATTTTATTCACCTTATATAGAAGTAACCTGAAACACAGAATGTGCCGTAACAGGCTGAAATTTGATGACTGTACAAAACTGGAAAATAAGTCAAAATGAAGAAGGTGGACACTAAAATAAAGAGCAGTTGGGAAGGCTGAGACTAAGGACAGATATATGGTTATGAAATAATACAGAAAAATGTAAGAGAAAGATACTGAAGATGGAAAGAAAGATTTTCAATTTTCAAACAGCAATATAGAAAATCTAGGAGTAGTGGAATATATCATGTAAACCTTTAACCCATTGCTTATAAGCAGTAAATTCTAAGAAAGTGAAACAAGAGCCACAGAAGAAGGCTGGTGAAATGTAATTGAATGAGAATTATTTGACTGATACAGAAATGTGGCTGAGAAAACTGTTTTACTGGGCATAAAACCCACAAATAATGGGTTAAAAATACCAAATACAGAAATTCTGATAAGGACTAAATTCTGTCTTGGAGCAGATTTCATTGAGATCAACAGACTTATGCATAAGTCTCCATAAAAAATAAAGATGACATAACCCAGGTAGCTTTCATTTGTTTTTAGCCAGCATTCTGATTACTCTAATGAAAATGTCAGGTAATTTATTATATTATACTGCTCAATTCAGTGAAGGCAAGCTCACAGCATTTTACCTTTTGGGTAACAAATGCTTCCCGCACTGCCCAGAAGATACAGGTGGTCTTTTGTTAGATAGCTGCATCCAACCCTATGCCTAATCTGTCCATGCTGTTACCAGACCTTTCTAATAGGTAGCTCCCCAGGAACAAGTTGTCCAGGGTTATATTCACTTTTAGGAATGTTGCACGTGGGAATAGATTATCCACAATCCCAGTGTGCCTTCAGTTGGCACAGCAGCACTGAGTTACCTCAGTAGGAGTTAGGAAATGCGTGTCCCTGAAGGCAGGGGAAGAAGTGTTTCTCACTGGCTGGTTCTTCATCTGAAACCTTCTGGCCTCCTTTCTCCTGTAATTGTCCTGGGGTCACATAGCCCCATAATGTTTTTTCTTTCCATTCTCTAGTCAACTGTGTATCTTCTCTGAATGTTTTTCCTTTTCTTCTTCTATTGAGTTTATTGTCCCAATTGTGAGTGTAAGATTTACGCTACTGTTTTATTCCACTGACACAGACTTGTGAATTGGTGAATTTGTGGTGTACACATCCCAGTACACTTCCAATATGAACCCTAATCACGATGAGCCAAAGATGTGGATGAGAATGTGATGAGTATTCCTGGCTCCTTTGTTCCTTTTTGGATATCTATTGTTGTCATGTACACATGGAAGAAACACAAAATATAAATGAGATAAAAATCCTGGGCTGACTTCAAACTATCATCACTTACTTGCACGTTTCTCACATTCTGAGCATGTGATTTACAAACAGCAAATTTCAGTGAAACCTAATTGACAGTGCAAAGTCGTTAAACACATTAAACATTTTGCAATATTTCTGATGCTTTAACTGTAATTATAAGTGGGCTTAACAGGTTTTTTGAAATGCTACAGTGGACAACGCAGAGAAAAGGCAATGGCATTTTATTTTTAGAGAGAGAGATTTGCTTTTTATAGTAATTGGGATATAAACACCTAAAATCAGGATTTTATATGAAAAGGGCAAGCTAACCTTACTAATGGTGATTACTCACTGTATAATAGAAAAGGAAATAAAAGCTTTTTTATAAAATGTATCAAATCCTAAGAGTGCTGTTAAACTCATTAAAGAAAAAATGAAGTTAGAGAAACTGGTCTTATTTTTTTTCACTCCCAGTAGAGTTCATTTCTACTTCAACAACTAAGCCAAGGTCACATTTAACTCACTTCAATTTCACCCAGTGCACAAGCTAATGTCAATAGTACAGCTGCCATGCAGAGCTAAAGACTGATGGTTAGACAAAGCCATTTACACAAGGCTGGGTCTTTCATCTTCTCTCAGCTAGTGACATAAGAAAGCACTGAGGTTATTCTCAACTAGAGACTAAAACTGGCATATTAGAAAAAATGTTATTCTCCTTAGCTGTCACACAAAGGATCTGAAGAAATGTAGAAATGTTTTTTTCCTTGGTCATCTAGGGAGATCACAAAGTGACTCTAATAGCCTTCACTCTGAAATTTTCACATGGTTTAAGTGATTGCCAAGTCTGATATTTTCCATTTACACTTCATTGCCATCAGAAAAAGAAAAAAATCAATATACCTACCTACTCAAGTGTGTCACAGGATGAGCTTATAAAAGAAGACATCAGTCTTTTTAGGGCATGAAAAATATACTTATTCAAATATATCTTATTTAAAATGACATAAATTGCAGTGGTTAGTCAAGATTCGATTTCCTCTAAAATATAAGACTTAAAATATTCCCCGACTTGCCAAGGAATAAGAATCCTTCAAACTGTTGATATGTACAAATGTACTCGCTTTCTGTTGTAAGTTATACCCGCAATGGTGTACCGATATTAGTGGCTATCCTTATGAATTTTAAAGGGAAGGTGAAACCTCACACATTATCGGATTGTTCTGAGATTGAACAAATAACTGGAGCATTGCCAAAACATGGGAGCAAGTTTTTTTTTTTACTTTTCAATTTTACTATGTATGTGAATTTGAGTTGCCTTAGCTTGTTGACCCTCATATGATTCCACATGATGTCACATGGCTCCGACAAGCTCATACACCTGGAGAAGAGCTATCTTTCCTTCACCTCCTATAGCTGTTACATATCTTATCTGTCCCATTAAAGATTTCTAGCAATTTCCCTGTAACATATGCAATGCCTTTTTTCAGATTAGTAAGTTTCATAGGTACAATGGAATCTTCTTGTCAAGATATTTGCCTGCTTGACTGTTATCAAGAACCTTTGACAAGTGAGAACCAAATTTGTCCCTCACTGTTTTGTTCTCAATGGAGGCTGAAAGGATATATTATCACCTTAATATATCATTTCAACCCCATTATCTTTTCTACCTCGTTTTAGCACCTCTTTCTGGCAAAGGGAGCAAGTAAGACATTGAAGAACTGACATGATACTTCAGGCTGTCTGCCAGCAAGTGTTAAATAACAATGAAATTTGTTTGCTTAGAAAATGAGCAATTGAATTTAGGCATTGGGTGGGTCACCTCAGTGGTTTTTCCCATCCTCAGCTGGTCAATCAGCTAAAAAGGCAGAATTACCAGGGTCAATCCCTAAACTCTGTCCCCCGTGTGGTAGCACAACATACCAACCATACAGCTACTAGGCCATCCCCCACAGTTACAAGTATTTCAAGGTCAATTTATCAATTTAACAGCTTCATCTTCTTAATCACTAAACTTCTGTCTCTTTGAGCTTGTGCTGAAAGACTGTGGCTGCTAATTAAAATGGAGCTTTACTAGCAAGTACACAAATTAGATCCTGTCAGTAAGTTTATTCTAACTATTGGTCATTTCTAAATGCCTTTTTAATCCCCTAATTTTTACATTAAAATTCAAAAGCCTAACAATCTTAATCACCCCTACATCAAATTCATCATTAAGAACAGGAAGCCAGATGGTATAATTTTGATTTACCGGACTTCAGCGTGAATTAATGTACTGAGTGCCGATAATGAATACATCAAACCTGATATTGCAGAAACCTATGAATCTGGCATGTTAAATTAATAACACACTTTGCACAATGAAAGCATGTAAGCTCATATAAAACTGAGGAGTAATGGTCCCTTTTATTTTAAATGGTCTTTATTAGCCTGCAGTTTTGACTCTTAAAAAAAGATGAGCATTATGCTTAAGAAAGTCTTGTCTATTTCATCTGTTCTTCCTCATGTAGGCATCAAGTGAAAATAAAAATCCATATTTGATTATAATCTTTTTGGTTTTGAAAGATAAAACGGAGGAGAACAGGCCCCAGTGACTTGACTGAATCTATTCAATTTATGTTGAAATTATGAGTTAAATTTGACTGGTGTGATGGAATTCACTTATTTCAAGATGTTGTAGTACAGCATTGTTAACTGCTTGGACTACCTGAGTCCACAGCATTTCATGCTATTTTTTTTTATCCTTTCCTTTCAAATATGTATATCTTCTCTCTTCAATGAAATTTTATGGTGAATATGAAAGTGAATAATGTTTTGGGAAATGGAGGATGTAAAATTAGTGTATACCGAAAAAAAAAAAAAAAACCCCAACAAAAAACCAAACACATAATAATCAAGCATTTGGAAAGAAAAATACCAGGTAACTGTGGTCTATGTATACCATGTATTCTGATTATCTAGCTATTATGCAACGTGGAAGTGGTAAAGAGATTAGCATCTTTGAAACAAAATGGATGGAAAGCAATATTAAATATTCCAAACCATTTGAACCACTGAGTAGTTTGTATTCTAGCAAAAAAAAAAAAAAGGTTATGTGGTGCTGAAATTACTTAAATGCATCACTTCTGAGTGTATAATTTTACATGTACTTAGTGCAAATTAAAAATATGCCAGACATCAGATACTCTGGTGGACCTAAGAATAAGAAGATGCAACCGAATTCCAGTTCAGGCCAAAGACAAAATTATCTTTCACTTTAATGACATCAGAATTGTATCCAAATGCTTACAAGAAGATCTACAGTTTCTGTTTCAGATACGTACTGGCAAGACAAACAGAAGTAGATTCCCTAAGTGCAAATTTGAGCTCTAATACGTCTGATTTATATAACTTCCAAATGAAATAAAGTGTGGAAGAGTTTTATACTG
The DNA here is from genome assembly GCA_016647715.1 of Pavo muticus. Taxonomy (NCBI): domain Eukaryota; kingdom Metazoa; phylum Chordata; class Aves; order Galliformes; family Phasianidae; genus Pavo; species Pavo muticus. The sequence continues at coordinate 1,089,583 of JACDJE010000257.1, read as the reverse complement.
AATTACCTAAAACACACAAATATAGACTGATAGACCATCAGCCAAAAAGGCAGGATGAGTGCAGTCTCTATTTTGGAAACCACAGTCTGTTTGCTATAAAAGCATTCAGAGAGTTAGAAAAAGCCAAGTCCAGGCCTGAGCAGGATAAAGCTGACTGAATAGGTTAACAGGAGCATAAACACTTCCCTGGCTTTATTCTGTCTCTCAATCTCTGCAGAGTAAGTGAATGTTTCAACAGTCTCAGTGTAACTGTAGGAAATATATTCAATGTAGTGTGAGTAGGATAATAGCAGGGAAAATGTTGCAAACCTGAATTAGGTTCTACTTTTCAGCTAGCCTTGCTTATTGCACGAGTGTGTTCTTGCACTTACAACCATGGCATATAATTTGTATTGCTTAGAGATAAACTGTTAAGATTGATTACTAAACAAAACAAGTCTTGCATTATGGATTTGCCTAGAGAGGATATAAAAAACCTCTTATGCCTCTTCCTTTTTCATTTTAGTGTTTGCATCCTTCAAAGAGGGAATACTTTACTAATATTTGGGGATGGAGGAGTGAGATAATCATTCCCCCAAAAGAAACGCATGCTGCAAACCATTCCAGCAACTTGAACAGAATAAGTCAGTCTTCCCCAGATGAAAATGTTTCTCACTCTTAAATCTCTAGATGAAGCCCATTTGACAAACCTATTATAAAACGAATAAATGTAGCTCTGTGTGATTTGTCCATTGTCAACATGTTAACACACTTTATTTGAAGGTAGATTGATGAAGGGTGGCTGAAGGAGTTTACCCTCCTGAGTTAAAGAATAGAAAACCCTTTTTTCTTAGTATTTTTCTTTTTTTCTTAGAAGTTCACAAGAGTAGATATACAATTATCCTCGACTTGCTGATGCAAAGGAACAGAGCATTTAGTTTCTTGTCACTGTCTCTGAAATTCCTAAAGGTACAATTAGCATTTCATTTGACATAATGTTGAAAGGTTCATAGATTGATCTTCCCTAAAATGCAGCAAGAATTTTTTGAAATGCAAATTTTGACATTTATTAACTTTTATTCCAGATCTGTTTATAGACTGTAAAACTGTGCATACATTTAACTCGAAGAAGCTAAAAGGACAATGTTTAGGTGGATACTCTGTGTTATAATAAAAGTCTATTTTATTGTTTCAACAATGAAATTTTTATTATCAGAGATTTATGATATCAGCACAGCAGTTTTTACTGCATGATTCACAGTGTTTTTATAGATGTATATTCAACAAAACAAGGAGAGAAATTGTACTGCAGTGCTCTCTCTCAGGAGTGCTTTTCCCCATTGAAATAATGTCAGCAGTTTTCCACCTTCAAAGCCCTATGTTTTCAAATCAATTAACAATTCTAATTGTGCTGGAACAGTTGTTCACTTAGCTTGGCAAATGGGACAGGAAACATTATTTCCTTTCTTTGCCTAAAATGAAGACTTTAATCTTCTGAACCATATTTAACATATAAAAAACACACATCTGAAAAGTTAGGCAGTTTGGAAACTCACTCAATTGTAAACGTTTTTTCTTAGTGTTCAGGCCTCGATAGGATGGAGCAAGAGCTCTACAGTTTCCCCTCCGGGTGCCAGCAAACCATCTTAGGATTCATTCTGAATATTTCAGGTGAGATTTGTATCTATCTAGACAGCTGTAAGAGTTATTGCTTTTGCAAGATGGTAAAACAAACACTGATTCTGACCGAACTAGTGATACCAGAATTCAGATATGTATCTTGTTACACAGGGCTGACATAAAGTAATACAATACGCCAGAGCCAAGGCTTAAAGGCCAAATTTACATTCCATTTTATTTATATACGTATATATTGTGTGCTTGGATAGGAGCATAGTGCAAGATATAATTACTGTGACTTCATGCAGGGAGTAACATTGAACTGTTAAAATAAATGTGCCCATTTCTTCTGCAAACCCCAAAGCAATTTACCACATAGGCAAAAAAATACTACCCCATGTAGCAAATGGAACGATCTCATGGTAGAACATGGAATCATTGAACAAACCATTTCCAGAATTAAAGAAGTCAAAGATCTTGTAGCTGAACATAACATACAGTGCTCTATACAGAACAAAAGTAGAATCCATTAGCAAGAAACATGTACAAATATGAATTTAAGGTTATGTGTTTTGGTTTTAAACTGAGACAGGAGAGGTTTAGGTTAGATGTTAGGAGGAAGTTTTTCACACAGAGGGTGGTGACGCACTGGAACAGGTTGCCCAACGAGGTTGTGGATGCCCCCCATCCCTGGAGGCATTCAAGGCCAGGCTGGATGTGGCTCTGGGCAGCCTGGTCTAGTGGTTGGCTACCCTGCACATAGCAGGGGGGTTGAAACCAGATGATCATTGTGGTCCTTTTCAGCCCAGGCCATTCTATGATTTGATGATATAACACTTATATTACTCAGAAGGTCACAAAGGCAGGAATAATGTGTACTGTTCATATCATCAGATGTACTCAGTAGAGATTATCTGCATGAAGGATCCAGTGACAGTTAACAAACGTGTATTCACCTTAATCTTGTGTAGGAGCTTGCCAGGAATTTGGTCATACAATGTACATGGAACTCCTGGGTGGTTAGAACATCACATTTACTACAACAGTAGCTGTGGCCTAGACAGCACAATCTAAGCCATCTTCATATATGCAGCATTATTCTAGTTACTGTTTCCAACATGTTACTTATTCAGATCAGTTCCAAGAAATAACTAGAAGAAAATTTTCATTCTTCTGATAATTCTGTTTCTTTTACTGTTTTTCTGTGCAGTCATTTATTTCTCCACTAGTTATTTTACTATTTTGTTTTGGTTTGTTGTTCCTCTGTTTAACACTGATGCAATAGTTTGGATTCTGGCACTTTTCTGACTAAGCTTAGTAGTTCATGGCTGGTATGTACAGTACTTCCGTATTGGATAATTCTAATTGTTCACTGATGAGGGAACTGTCATTCGTTGCATCTGCTAGAGGAATGGTATCATATGAAGATATTGGATATGGTACCACTGTCAGGTTTCTGACTCAGAGCCTGAGGCTTGACCCAAAAGAGAATAAATGCTAGATGAAACTCATCAGAAATTTGAGTTACTCGGGTGGTGAAGAAAATGTTATGAAAAACAGGTAGTCATCACTTACCATTCATGAAATGATTATAATATTTAGCATGGATTAAGCTCTTTTGTCTATCTTAGCAGTATACACTGCTAAGCACAGCTTGATATCAATTGTCTATTCTGTAAATGATGAATTAAACTAGACATTATCCAGAGTATTTATTGTGCCTACAGCATCTAAATTCAAGAATTTAGATCAGCCTGCCATCCAAGACTGCCAAATCTTCACATTTTCTGTCCCCTCAGTGGCAATGAGTAGTCATAACATCTAAACTAGGTAATGATAGGAGACAATATCAATGTGATTTGTCAATAGTTTTGTCTAAACTGATAGCAGAGATTACAGTAGAATACAGATACATGTGTGCTACTACAGATGCACAGCCATGTGATGGTGATGGTCCATCATCACTCTGGATGATGATATTATTGGATCACCATTAGTCACAAGCCTAGATTTAAGCATCCTACATCAAAACTTAGGAGGAAATGTGATCAAAACAGCTCTCTTAGAGATATTTGTTGCTCATTGGGCACCTTAATTCTCATTTATTGGTTATTGGGCACCTGATTCTTAAGGTATCACTTTCCAGGAACAGCAGGAGGCCCACCAGTGCTCTAATTTCTGCTTAATTTCCTTTCATTTGAAAAATGGAGCCTTTCTCTAAGTTTTCTTGGTGCTGAGATTTTGTCTCAGCACTACCAAGTTCCTCACAAAACACAAGGTAAAACATTCCTGAATGAGGATAATCTTTTTTCCCTGTGTATACTGGCTAGAGCATTCATACAGGTAGTTCCTCTTCCTTCATATGCTCTTGGGAGAAGGCTCTGGTCACTAGGTCTGCAGCATTTTTTAACATCTCCTCTAAGTATGATTGTCTAGAGCACCTATTCTAGTGGGTTTCTTGCCCCTAATTGGAGAACCATTGCTGAGTTTTAGACTAAATGATCATTGACTAGTATACCAAAATACCAGATATTATGGGAGATAGACCTTAGAATCAGAAATCAGCCCTACTCACTGGGCTAGAAAGCTATACTCCCACCTTATTTCTTCTTTCTGGCCCAATGAATCTCAAATCTGCATTGATGCAGTATTGGAGTATCTTACAAACAGGTTCAACTTCCTCCAGCATACATTTATCTTTGAATACTGCAGTTTCTACAACAGAAATGAGGAATAAAAATAGTGGCCCGAAAGCTTCTTTTTTTCTGCATTTCAGTCAGCTGATGTGATGTAATACAAGGGCTACTCTAATAGTGATTTATTATTCTGGCCCAGAACATCAGAGATAGATGTTGGTGGTACAGCAGTAGAGGCTGAACCTTCCCACCAATATTCGGTTACCTTTTATTGCCATGTGGCAGATGGCAGCAGAGAGGCAGTCTGACAGAATAGCATCTGACATGAAGTATATATGAAGCAAAGGTGTGTAACTGAATTCCTTCGTGCAGACAAAATTGCACCCACTGGCATTGTTTGAGGTATGTTTATAGAGATCAAACAGTGGATGTGAACACAGTGAGGTGGTGGGTAATGCGTTTCAACAGTGATGTGAAAGGCAAGCCATGTTCTGGACAGCCATGCACAACTATCACACCAAGAAATGAAGAGTGTCTCTATCAGCTCATCCAAGTGAATTGGATTATGACCAGGGAACTGTATAAAGAGACAAATATCATCTTCAATAACAGCACAGCATTAGAATAACACAAAGTTTGTTCCAGGTGGGTCCCACAAAAAACACTATGTTCAACTTTCTCAAGACCTGTTGAACCAATACAAGGCTGAAGATGATGGTTTTTTAGATTGCATCATTACTGGTGACAAGACATGGTGTCACCACTACGAGATGGAGTAAAAATGGCAGTTCATGGAGTGGCGACATGTGAAATCTTCATTGAAGAAAAAGTTCAAAAAGCTGCCCTCAGCAGGAAAAATGTGCACTGTCTTTTGGGGTAGAAAAGGGGGTGATCCTTCTCGATTTCTTGTAACTGGACAAATCGTCAACTCTGACTGCTACCATGTGACACTGACTAAGCTGAAGGCTCAAACTTCCAGAGTCAGGCCAAAGAGGAAGAAAATCTTGTAACACGTTAAGGTCAGGTCCCATATCATTTTGAAGATCATGGAGCACACTGCCAATCTTGGCTGGTCTGTCCTACCACACCCATTGTATAGCCCAGATTTTGACATCTTTGGATTTCCTACTGTTTGGACTCATGAAAGATGGATGGCATGGGCAACATTTTCCTAGCAACAATGCCAATATAGCAGATGTGAAACAGTGGGTCACTTCCACTGGTGCAGATTTTTAGGAGCATGGCATGAAGGCTCTTGTTCATCACTGGCAAAAAATCTTAGCTCATGGTGTCTGTGTTGAAAAATAGTGTTTCATAGCTGAGAACCTACTCAGGTCAAATAGTGTTATTGTGATCTTTGTATCTGTTGTAGTTTCCGTGGAAATAAATAGGAGGCATTATTTTCAGAGCAACCTACATATATTACCTGTTCTTACTGGCCTTACCTTTTTCTTGCAGGCATTCTTAGGGAGGCTGAATAACGCTCCTCCCTTAGAGGAGATAGCTTTACTCTTAAACAAAAGATAACGGTAAAGCAGGCTTCAGCACTGAATACTTGTATTCCACATAGCTTAATGTTGAGTTTACACCACATTTTTGTTGCCTGGAGGGTAAATCTACTCTATAGGATGCTAGTCTTAATGAAAATAGAATCTACCGTTCTGCTATTCGTAGCCTTGAGGCCTCATAGCCAGGCACTAGTCCTTGGCCCCTTTTTTTAGTTTATGAATATAGGTATACTCAGACTGGTTGCAGTGCTATATTGTGAGAAATGCGTTTGAGAAGTGTGATATATGGATAGCTAGAAAATACACAAAGTTATCTTGAGCCCATCATGAGCTATCATGAGCCAGCAATGTGCCCTTGGAGCCCAGAAAGCCAACCATATCCTGGGCTGTATCAAAAGAAGCGTGGCCAGCAGGTCGAGGGAAGTGATCCTGCCCCTCTACTCTGCTCTGGTGAGGCCTCACCTGTAATACTGCAGCCAGGTGTGGAGTTCTCAGTAAAAGAGAGACATGGAACTGTTGGAGTGTGTCCAGAGAAGGGCCACAAAAATGATCCACAGAATGGAACACCTCTCCTATTAGGACAGGCTGAGAGAGCTGGGGCTGTTCAGCCTGGAGAAGAGAAGGCTCTAAGGTAACCTGATAGCAGCCTGTCAGGAAAGAAGGGGACGGACTCTTTAGCAGGGTCTGCAGTGACAGAACAAGTGGAAATATCTTCAAGCTCAAAGAGGATAGATTTAGATTAGATATAAAGAAGAAATTGTTTACAGTGAGGGTGGCGAGGCACTGGAACAGGTTGCCCAGTTATGTGGGGAATTTGCTTCTCATTTGCACCTCTGGAAAAGAACAAACTATTCATTTCTGGTTTGCAACAAGGTTTACACGCTTTATGGTCAATTCTCAAATGTCTGTGAGAAGATTATCTGGGTTATGGATTATACGTGTCATGCTTAAAAAATTAAATCCTTTTCTGACCTCTTTCCATGCATATAGTCTCATTCTTAAAAGGTAAACGTACTAAACACAATGTCTTAGTGCTTACTGTGCATGTGTTTTGAGTTATTTGTTCTTAACTTTATTCAGTCATCTTGGCCCTTCCTATCTCATCGTTCTTGGAGTCCTGACAGTATTCACACTAGAAATCTGCTGTTCTAGGTTTATTTTTTTTTCTTTCCTTTTCTTGTATCTAAAGTACCATGAATACAAACAACACTGTAAAAACCATCATCATGATTTGGGATGGCTTACTCTTGACCACTCTTTGCCCTCTTTAGCCTGCAAGTCATTCTTGCTATTCCCTTTCTTCCTATTCTTTGTACCTGAGAGTAATTGATTTCTTTTGATGGGAAGTTTGATTGATGTTGTCTTGGCTAGATATCTAAGCTTTTTGAGTTTTGCTTCAGTGTTTTTAGTGCTTGTATTGTCGTAATTGTATAGCACTTAAATATTATAGGCACCAGAGAGAAGATTAAATAAATAAAATTATGTGGTATGAATTGTTATCATCCTTTGTTTTTCTTTGTATATTTTGGTTCATGTAGTGAATAGCCTACATTTTTCAATTGATATTTGTTAGATGTTTAGCATAATAATAATTTGAAGATTTCTATCCTGAATATTTTTTAATTTTTTTGCAAGGTATTGTGTGATACTCATTTCAAGAGGATTATTTTTCCTGTCATTTATTTGTTGTAATTCAGTGTAATGGAGATACACTTCATAATATTAAGATAACATGCTTGTTGATCTTATTTTTATCTTTCTGTTTTGATCTAAAATAGAGAATTGAAATAAATTGTTTCCCCTCTGCTACTCATGTTTATTACCAAAGTTTTATTTTACAGAAATATTTCATCTTCTTCTATGAAATTTTAGTAATTTAACATCAATTTAACAATTGTATTCCTGCACCTCGTGCACAAATATTCAAGTGCTTTGAATATTCTGATAAAAAAGATAAAATATTCAGCAGAATGGTACATAAAGCTTAATAGAACCTATCCACTTTTTGTCTGACTTGTTCTCTCAGAGGAGCTACAATGGTGACTTGGATAATGATTGCATTGTTTTTTAGATTAGAGCAACAACAAAAGAAATATATTGAAAACTTGTCATTGGATATATAACAAATGTTTTTAATTCAATTGAAGCTAACAAGTAATTCCCTTAACTAGAAGGAGATTATTGTATGATTATGATAGATGTGAAAGCTTTTTTTAAAATTTTCTGTATTTTACCAACATACTAGAAAAATTAATGTAGTAGATTTCATGAATTAATATTCTTACTGCACATGGCACAAGGCATCAGTGCAACAAAAATCATGTTTTATTAAAACATATACACACACATTCATAGAATCATAGAAAGGTTTGAGTTGGAAGAGACCTTAAAGATCACCCAGATCCAACACCCCTGCCGTGGACAGGGTTGCCAGCCATTAGCTCAGGCTGCCCAGGGCCTAACCAACTTGGGCTTGAACACCTCCAGGGATGGGATAACCACAGCTTCTCTGGGTGGCCTATTCCAGTGTCTCTCCACCCTCTGAGTAAAGAGTTTCCTCCTAATATCTAATCTAAATCTCTCCTCATTTAGTTTAAACCATTCCCCCTTGTCCTATCACTATCTGCCATGTAACAAGTCTGTCTTTCTCCCATTTATAAGCTCCCTTTAAGTACTGGAAGGGGATAACGAGGTCTCCCAAGAGCCTTCTCTTCTACAGACTGAGCGAGCCTAGAGTCATATCTAGAGACTTGAAATTCTGGTCCCAAAGTCTGATACAGTGCACCTTGTACAAAACAGGAACCACTATAGACTACTTGAAATCAATGAACTTGTTTTTTCTTTAGAAAGTACTCTTGAAAAACTGAGGTAGAATACAGCAAAAGTATGTCAACTGCTGTCTTAAGAAAGTGCCTAATGGCAAATGAGAAACGAGAAAATGGTATTTTCTCTCAAGACCTCTACAGTTAGTTCAGCAACTTTTTCCAAGTTTCCAGTTTCCCATTATTGTTTCACTGGGCTTTTGTAAAGGCTTCTGCCTAGGCTGTCTTTTGCATACATTGTGTTTGTGAGGAATATTGATATCCGCAAGTGGATTTCTCAGTTGAATTAATTTGATGGTTATTAATTCTGTTATTTAACAAGTGTGTGCAATGTGTGTAGGGAATTTGGTCAGTTGTTTGCACACAAAAATCAGATATTCACCAATCTTTTAATTTACTCATATTAATCATGCAAAATGTTAATTGCAATTATGATATTATGTGTAAGTTTAAATGTCAATAAATAAAAATGCATACTTTCAGTATTACATTAAATGAGGGGTGACGGGAGGACATATTTCTTCCATAACTCTTGAGTGGACAGGGCAAAGTGTGAGGAGAAGCAAGTGAAGTTTGGAGAATTAGAGAATTTGGCTGGAAGGCCTTTGTTCAGAACTTTTCCTTTCTGGGTGATCTCTACATACACATTGCTCACTTAGACTGTGAGCCAGTGAATATGCACACGCTTCCCTTCCTTTACCTAAGAAAACCGAATTTCATAAATTCAGACTTGTTATAGGTATTCTCAGAAGTAAATATTCTGAGGGATAATTTTATTATGGAAACAGTGATTTAATTTTGTTTTTTTAAATGTGCCACCAGCACTAAAAGATGTAGTACTGCAGAAAATAATGATGATAAAACATATTAATTTTAATATGTTAAATTGTTCTCTACTGTTTTTGTGCAGTTGTGTACTGTCTTCCTCTGTTCTGGGCACTTGTTACTGCCAGAACAATTCTGGTATATGTACATATATATATAAAAGGCCAAATATAACCGTTCACTACTGAATTACTGTGTATAACAGGAGTGTGAAAACTTTGCACCTGTCAGTTCTGGCTGATTGTCAAAATTGTGTGCAAGTGTCAAAAAAAAAATGACCTGCCAGTCTGTGGTAGTGATTAAAGTCTCACTCAAGATCTTCAATGATTTTACAAAGGGTGTTTATCCTTGAAGGGTTATTTCTGTATGAATTTGTCCATCTCAGACCTAGCATGTGAAAGAGTTACTGCCTGAATTAGGGATAAAATGAAAGCTCCAATGACAGTAGTACAGCACTGCCCATTTTGTGGCTAATATGAAATCACACAGGGTAAAAGACAGGCCCTGTTGAAATCAGTGTGTTTTGATTCATTGATTCATTGATTTCATTGATTTTCGACACAAATTATTTTGCTAAACTGGATGTCTCTACTGGTTACCAGTATTAGAATAGTGAGGTACTTTTGCTTGTAACAAAGCTGTTTACCGAGGGAAAACTTTTCATGACTTTAAGTGCCTAACTTACATGTTCAGATTGGACTTTCTAATTCTGCATGGGTCGTAGAATTTAGTGAGAAATGGGTTACATGGTCCACTCAGGAGAGTGATTCAGAGCACCCATGTTAAACTCTTTCTTCAATGTGCCCTCTGAAGAAGCCTGTTTTTCTCTCTGTTTGCTGTACATACAGGTGGCCTGGGAAGGTCACAGATCTCAGTTAGGTGTTGAGTTTAGATCACAGAAATAGTGTGCCCAGCCAGGTTACTTTGGCTGTGTACTGGAGAACATCGTATCCATGAAGAGCTGAGAAGGTATGTCATTGCCCTTGTTTCAGCTTGAAAGTAGAATTAGTGAATTTTTTCAGTTAAGGTTGAGAAATTTATTGCCAAGAGAGAGAGAAGGTCCTGAAAGTGCTAAATGAAGGTTGGTGTCTTCTTATCAACCACATTTCTTCTTCAAGTCTGAAGAAGGCTATAGCATTAAGCTTAGTGATATGCTGAGAATCAGAGCTGGAGAGGTTGCCAGGGCATTTTGTGCTGTAGTGCACTGAAGGCATTCCATTTAAAACATTTTGGAATATATATTTATCATAAAGAAAGACAGCCATACTGGTTACACAGAATCCAGCCATTCACCAAACCTACCGTTAACCTAAATGGGCCCACCACACAGTATGTGGGGGTAGCATAACAGCTGCTGCCCATACTGAGGTCTGTTCGAGTTACTGTGTCCAGAGGCATTTAAAATCAGTATTCAACTTAAAACACAAATCTTTACAAATGCGATCTGTTTTCTGTAGGAGGTATAACTTCTTGAACACCAACAGAGTCTTTCAAACACTGACATTATTTGGCACATCTAGGAATGCTCCATAAATTACAATTAAGAACAACACATGTGAGACTTAACACTGAGTAATCCTATTTTAGTTGCAGAGAGGGACAAATCCATGAGTCTTGCCTATCTCCACATTCCTCTGAGCTGGGCAAGAGTAATGTATTTACAAGACTTACTAAACATGGAGATACTGTGTAAAATCAAGCTTGCTATGAAGAGTGGAATGGTTCATCCCTTCAGCAGAACTGACACTTTATCAAACCGATTTAGAAATTTGAAAAATGCATCCTTCATGGGACTCAATCTTGAAGGTACTGATTATCTCATGCATCTGACCTCTAACTCCCACTTCCTCCTCAAGAGAGGTTTAGAGGTTGGGATTTCTATTTTTCTTTTTTTTTTTTTCTTTTTTTTTTCTTTTTTTCTTTTTTTAACAGTAAGAGGGATCTTTCCTGGACCCTCACTCTGATGTGAAGAAGTGAGCTGCATGTATCATTAAGATTTATGAGCTGAAAGAAATAACAAATTTTGGCCATTACTTCCTCCAAACCATGTTAGCAGATTGTGTCTGGTTACAAGCTTTTTCTTTAACATGCAGTTTGTTTCCTTGGGCTGTCCTTTAGTTTAGTCAGTTTTACACCAACATGCTTTCTCCATATATTAAGTGATACAAAATAAAATCAAGAAAAATCTGGAGAATGTAAGAATTTTCAAATCTACCGTATCTGTAGTTTAGACTACAACTGTATTCTAGACATAAATCCAGAAATCATTTAAAGTCTCTGCTTACAATTTTCCTTTAGAAGACACGCTGATTATACCTGACTTGTTTTTCTTTGTCACTGCAAAGACAAAGCAAATGCTGATTAAAGCAATTAAAACTTTCCTTTGTTTGCAGAAAGAGATGTATTCAGATACGGCTTTTTTCTTTGTAGACATCTTAATAAGCACCAGCAGATTGAAATGAAATCTGTCATCAGTTATATTTTCCCTTAGACTAACTGTCTACTTCACATACATATTAAGGAAGATTTGTTACCAAAGCTTCCTTATATGTTTTCTATTTGTTGTTGTAAAATGGTAAATGTTGAAATAACACTAGATCTATCAAACTGATAATATAATGCAATACATCTGACAGCTGAAGAGAGGAAAAAAAATGTAATGACTTACTTATATAGTATTTGGAGTAGTGCATTTTTTTGTTGTTATGGTTTTCTTCAAAAACACAACTGTGCTATTTGGGTGTCTGCCACCATGGAGGGATATAAAGCATTATTGTGGATGGAGGATTCAGCTTTTGCAGAATATAAATTAAATGCCGTGTAAATATAAACATCAATTAGGTTCTGTCACTTGTTAAATATTTATTTACTAAAATGATTTAAGCAGAGAAGCTCGCTGAGGAGAAAATTGTCTGCTTCTGTCTATACACTGCTGGTACCTCTTAGGAGCTTGCTTTGTTTCTATTGTTTCGTTATTTATAATCTCTTATGTGTGGTTGCACTGGTTGCTGTTTCAAGCAGCTGAAAATTTAAGGTGTGTTTCTCACCAATGCTGAGCAGAATTAATCATGTAACTCCCATTAATACTAATGGGAATTAAGCAGATAAATACCTTCTTGCATTAGTGATAAGTAGACTCCCGTTTTCTAATGTGACATAGACTTCATCTGTATGACCAGAACATGGCTGTACATAATAAGATTGGTACAGTGTCTAAATGCAGAGGGCAAAAATAAAATGTCTGAAATGTATTTATTCTTCTATTCTGATTATCTCATCAGAATAAACTGTCAATAGCTTTCAAAGGATGGTTAGTTTTACACAAACTCATGGGGAAACACTGTTAAGTGGCATCATCTCTCTGCACTCTTGGCTAGAAGGTATATGAGGAGATAGTTATGACATTCAGTATTCCCTCATTTCTCTCTCATTTTAACAACATTATTTAAAAATAGATTTCCTTTCACTCCTATTGTCATAAAGTAAGTACATTGGAATAAAGTCTTGTGAAATAGAGGTTACAGAATGAGTAATTTATACCACTGAAATATCCACATCATCGTTTTTCTTTCCCAAAAGAATAATTTTCTTACCCTCATTTTCTCTTTGTGTTATCCCATATTTATTTGACTGAAATGACAATTATTTCAATAAGAACCTAGCTATTTTTAAGAAATGGCTATTAAAAAAGCAGGAAAAAAAGCTATTCCTGTTCTGGAAATACAGACTGATTGGAAGCAAATATAGTCCCACCATGAAACTTTCTGGTTTATGGCTCAACTTTATTTCAGCCTGGGTTTAATTGAGAGAATGCTTCCATCTTAGGTACAAAAAAGAGTGAGATCATTTACATAGAAATAAGACACTGAAAATTTCAAAACAAGCATTAAAGCTTTAAATCTCATGTGAGGAAAACCAGATCTTTGGAGCCATGCAGGCAAATCAAATTGATTAAGCTTTAATTGATTTCAAGACTAGGTTTATACCTCTTCCTAGATTTACTCTCCATAAGTTTCGTCAGATCTTCTTAAGTACAACTAATCATGTCCACAGAGAACCAAACTAATCAATACAAACCACACCAAATACCTTAAGAAGCCAACATTACAAGTGTCCAACAGCTAGGTGCCAAATTGCCTTAAATACTAATTCCCAAAATTTCTTTTTGCATCTCTATTTAAATTTTCAATAATGACAGCAATCACAAAAACCATTTCAAAATTCTAATCAAATGCCTTCTCAGTGCATTCATAAAATGAAATGCTGATGCAGCACATTCTATATAATTGAGATACACTTAAACTTGGAAGTCCGCTTAATCAGGACGTCTCCCTGGGAACAATTTAAGTCCAATGATAGTTAATGGCAATGACTACTGCTTAATGGGGATGGTAATTCTGCTTAATTGAGATTTCTTTCAGTGATGTAGTAGTTCATAGCTGTACACTTTTAAATAACTGAGACTAATTTTGTTATGTTTTATGTTTTTCTAGATGTATTTTAAGCAAATGTGATGAATTGCATGGAATAACATTTGAAAAATGTTGGTTTGTAGCAAACAAGGCCTTTAAAAATCTATCTGTGGCAAAATATGTAAAGCAGAAGGACATATGTTAGAGAATATTACATCTGAAAATGGTAGTGTTAGAGGAAATGAAAAATTTGGCCTGTGTCAGTTCTTTTTTTCTGTGAAATCACTAAAATAAATAGTTCTGGTTGAAGAGAGCTCCAGAATTCAGTTTTGTATCTAGACCAGTGTATTTTCAAGCCTAGAGTGTCAAAAGACTGGGGAGCAAACAGCCTAACAACAGAGCTATAGAAGTAAGCAAAAAAAAAAATACTAGCAGATACTGCATATCCACTGTGTACTTATCATGGAGGGCAGGAGAAGAGATGCCTGACATGTCTCTGTGGATGTTTTTAATAAGATCCTCTCATAAGGCATGGAAGAAAGTGAGAAGCAAAGTGCTTAACATGTAGCTGTTTGGTGAAGGCCAGAGTGCAACTGATCGGCCGCCTGGATAACAGCAAGGGTAGAAAACCTCCGCGGTTGATTTTAGAGAGAGAAGATGTAGGTGAGAAAGAAGGTCCAAATCCTACCAAAACTAGTCATCTTTTTAACCATATCTTGGAAATTAAAGTGGAATTCAGTGTCGCATTTGAGGTTCGTAGCCTAGCAGCTGCATGGAATTGGTAATTAATTGTGTGTGTTTGATCTAAACTATGAAGTGAATTTTGAAAAGTCAGATCAGATCATTGTTGTTGCACAAATAGTTGAGGAACATAGCCGTAAATGCTTATGTAGACTACTTTGCACCTGCATTCAGCATACCAAAGCTTTCTGATGGTGATATCCAGAGCAGGATCTGGAATGTAAAACCTCATAAACTTTGATATGAGTGAGTAGGTTATTGTTACAGCAGCTCAGCCATACAATGAATTTTTAGAACAGTTCAGTGAAGTTTTGCTCAGATTAATGAAGCAACAGGCTTTTATTATGAAAAGGAAAGGTTAGGAGGACACAGTGTTGAAAGAGGGCTTCTCTTCTGGGGGGCAGCCAGACACCAACATTGCAAGAGGAGTTTCTGATTTTTAAAAAGTACTTTTCTACAGTGGATTCTGCATACTGAAGAAACATTGCATAGATGTGACAGTTGATAAGCATTTTCATCAGCTTTATATTAACATACTTAAGCCTTTTAAAATCATTTGAGTAAATATAGTACTTTTATGACTCCAGGATTGTGTGCTAAGGAGGTTATAGCTCTGTTGCATTTCACAGCACTGTTTGCCTATAGTTCTGCAAATGGTGCTCAGTTCTCATCTTCACCCTCTTTTCCAATCTTTGCTCTGTCCTATGCTGAGACTGCAGGTCATGCAAAATTTAGTGAGGTGGTTTTATGACATGCAGAATTACAAAGAAATGTGCTGTGATCTTTAAAGATGTGAAAACAGAAGCATGTTTTGCTTAATCATAAAATTCCTTCCACTGTTTCCTATTTGATAGCTGCAGCACAAGCTCTTCGACGTGGAATTTAAAATATGATCCTCTGTCAAGGATACAAAAATCCTGAATAATCTGTAGCAAATCAACAACTTCCATATCATCAGCAAAGGAAGACGGTTCAGACTTGTTGAACCCTAGTTATTATAGGCTTGAACAACTCCTGATATAGAAGAGAGATATGCATGATTATGCAGGCAAGCACAAGTTAAGTAAGGCTGACTCCTGCTCACTGCAAATCTAATTGACAATTTTGTTGCCCTTCTCTGGCTATTTAAGAAGAGTAGTGAGGTCAATGGTAATGACATGTCTCATGGTTGGAAAATGCCACCCACTTGGTTTCTTTTTACAAGGCATTGATTTCAAACTTCTAACCTCAGCTTTGTTGAAGAAAAGAAGATTTTAAAGAGCCTTGCTGAGTTAATTTTCTGCTTGTGAAAGGTGACTCTGGCTGACAAGTGCAAAGACTGAAATATTCTGTTTTCACAGAGGAGGTGTTGTATTCTTCCTTTTTGAATTAAGCTAGGAGCTCAGTGTCTTCTTCCTCATATTTATGTACTTCAATCTTGATCTTTTGAGACCCCTAGATTCATAGGTTGAGCAATTCAATATCTTGACTAATTCCAGAAACTTACAAATAGGGCCCTAATTACATTAAACAAGGTTGTCAATAGATTTTTCAACGCTTCACATTTTGAAGACATAATTTATTTTCTTGTTGTACTGTATTATGATTAATAAAAATGAATCAGAAACAGAATTAGGATAAAAAAAACTATGCAGCAAAGACTTCCATCTCTGTAAAGAATTGTCAAAAATAATTTGCTTGAACAAATGAGTCTCCTCTTGTCCTAGACGCCAGGAAAGTTTCTTGAATGCATACAGTATAAAATACTGTTTATTAAGTAAGAAAGAGACTCAAACAGAAACAGTTTCTCTGATGCCAAAAAGAACAGTAATAAAATATGCCAGTTACTCTTCAGCCACTAATGAGACTTTCTGAAGAATATTCATTAACTGATTTCTGTATACAATTAATAATATTTATAAGCAAGAAGTTTACCATTTTATGGCTTTAGAGGAATGGATTATTCCTACTTTGCTGAAACTAGACACACAGTTAGGAATGGCTTAAATGAATTTGTTTGCTATCTGGTATACAAGAAGAAGATAAAACTTACAGATTTAATTTTTTCTTTAGTCAGAATAGACTAAAGAAAGAGATTAAACCTTTACACTTCAATGGTTATCTTAACCCAGAGTAACCCTAGAGTCACTGCCTGCAGAGATAGGACAGCATCATAGTACCTCTCCCACAATAAGGTCAAACTATTTGATTCCATGTATTGACACTTTGGATTCAGCTGGCACTCCAAGACTGGTGAAATTTCTATGATAAGAACCTGTTTTTCCATTACTGGCTATCTGAAATTGCAGTATTGCCCGTTAAAGAGCACTAGATAGATTGTGAACAGAGGTGACAAAATCTTATAGAAGTATATATTTTACACACATTTACCAATTTAGAATTGTTTTGCTGAAGGTGAAATTTAGCTTCCAACTGTACACCTACATTTAGGTGTGCAAAGACAGGTGGTTACGTGTTGGCAAGTTGTCTGCCAAAGCAATTGATGGAATCTAGAATGTAGCCAGCAGTAAAGGCTCAATTTGTTTGGACAAACATAAATGTCTCGTAATATCTAAGATGCTTGAGACTGACACAGCCACATGTGCTATCAGATGAGGCACAAAACCTTTCTTTTTCTTATTTCAAATAAGGAAATTGGGTCCTCTAGATGACTGAACGAGCTACTGTCTGGGATTGTGGAGATGTAAAAGTTTTGTAAAACCAAATCAACTTGAACAATACCTTGATTAATGTATTTCATAATACACAATAACCCAGGAAATGAGAGAATTGGATTCACTTCACCCAATGCAGATACAGCAGGGCACAATCCAAGCGTGAGTCCAGGTGTCATTATTTTCCTCTAACTGGATTTTGCAACGTGATCTAGTCCTGTAAAATGAATCTGGTTCAGGCAGGAAAGGAAACCTGTGGTAGGTCTGCCCATTTTCTTGCTCTGTCAGGTAGGTCAGTGATCTCCAAATGGAAGTAGTTATGCATATGGTCAATGGAATAAATTTAATAGAATGGGAAATATATATGTCATTATATATGTCATAAAGAAAATTTGCTCATGGACTGCTAATGGACCCCAGCTCTCCTTCAGGTTTAGAAGTGATGAAGACATAACAATACGGCATACAGAAATCTCACTTCAACTGGGAAGTATACCTTGCCCTCACCAAAAACTCTGGATCCTTGCAGAATAAGCTGTCACCTGCACAAGAATTTGAGGATTAGTTACAAAGTCTTGGATATGCTTTAAATACTATTGGCAAGGTTGCAGGGAGATAAACACAGGAGTTTTAACAGTGGAGTAACTCTCTACTAAATCATTTATCTGTACTCTCTGCCTTTTGGAGCATATTTGTATGTGCAAATAAATTTGTATCACTAAACATACTTGCAAGATTTCCTGAATAGAGCGCTTAACTTCACTTCTTATTTTACAATTTTAGCATTATTAAAAAAGAAACAAGTGACAGACAAGGATTTGCTTTAGTGCTTAACACTGATGAAGAAAGTCACCTGTGTATATTGGATAAAATAACTAACATTTAATTGAAAGGCAGCTCAGAATGTAGACGTGCCCATAAGCACCTACAAAAATGTAGCTGTTTCCATAGATATGTGCCAGGTGAGGAGAGGTTACCCTATTATTCTATAGAACAGTAGAATACTTATTTTATATATGCAGTTCTGCCAACTCTTCTCAGTCCCAGCCCTGAGGTCATGTGAATGTGATCAGATTTGATTTTGAATGGAAAAAGGAAGTTTCTAGCATCACATTTAACTGTAAAGCTTGAAAACAAGAACTTTTAAGACCTGAAAAGAAAGCAAAGAGATGAAATTAAATATTTGTATGTGTATATGTGTGTGTGTGTACATTATCTATATACATACATGCGCACATACTTTTAACTTATCAGTTGCTAAGATGATCTTGGTTTTCCTCAAGGTCATAGCTAATGACCTTTTACAGTGCCATTTAGTAAACCTGTGTCTATCAATTTCTGGGGCAGAGCTATAGATACATATATAAATGGTTGATGAATGTACTTCAACACATCTAATAGTTAAATATTACCTTAAGCACACTGTGAAATTCATTCTCCAAATTGCAGGTTCCCAGTGTGATATGGAGATATGGTTTTACTGATGTGAACATCAAAACCTGTAGGATTGTCTGTATTATAAAAATAAGCTAGTTTAAAGTCTCACCGAACTTCAGGAAATAAAACCTAGGCTGTGCATTTACTAAAATGAAAAATATATAGTCTACACACATTATTTTATTGTTTAAATGGTTCTCATTCATGTTTCATTTCAATAATATTTCCCCAGCTTGTAAAGCTTATGTTACATAGAGCTCCTCTTTAAATTCACAATGCATAAAACTGCCAGGTGGCCTAATAACAGAGTGCATTAACAGATTGAACTATAAATCAGATGGTTGTGTTCACATACTGTAAAAACACCACCATTTTCTTTCAGATCTGAGTTTGTACACAGATTCCTCAGAGAGTGTGATTGCTCTCAAATATTAAAAAAGCCCACATAGCTAAATTTTAACATTAAGATTGATTTTATATTTCAAACATAAAATTGTTCTCTTCAATCCTACCAGAAAATGGAAAATGTGCACAAAATATGTCATACACTGTGACAGAAATGGAAAAAAAAAACAACAACTGAGTTTGAACATAATCTGTTTTCACTGATTCCACAGTAGGAATATGACTCCAAATTTAAAGTACAGTTTTCAGTCTTCGTTACCACTGAAAAATTCAAGACCCAGAAGAACTGACCCATCCAAAAGTAAACAACAACAATCATAGATTAAGATCATTCCTGGGAGGGGTATCTGTTAATAGTTTCTGATTAATACCTTGTCTGATTTGCAAACATAAACTTTTCAGCGAGATTCATTTCTGTTTCTTGTAATAAAACATAGTGAATTTATTTCCACAGGACTAGAAACAACAGAAAGAAATTCTGAAATATTTTCTTACATAGAATATTTTATTTTGTCATAAGTGAGAAATACTGATTGATGAAAAAGGCCATAACTACCTTCTAGAAATCTTTAGAAATAGGAAGAGAATATAATCTGCATATTTGTATATATTCATATATCCTATCCACATCTATGTAAAAATGTTTTTTAAAGCAGAAATTGTATTTTTCTGATTTTTTGTTTTGTTTTGGAGTAGGCAATGGGATGAATGAAAACCGTTCGAGTGTGTGACATCATGTGATAGTTCATATTCAAAGTGATCTCAGGAAGTCTTTTAGTCCAGTTTTCTGCTCAAAAGAGGGTCAGCTGTGATAGGCTCAAAACATGTTACTCAGATATTAATGCAGTTTGGTTGGCTTTAAGACACTGGATACTTCTACCATTGTTTATTTCTCAGCATTTACCATTATTATTGCTATTAGTACACTATAGGCACGATACATTTGTGGCTAAGGGAACTAAGCAGGATTGTTGCAACTTTTTGTAGCAAAAGTATAAAATTGCAAAATCATATGTCAGGGAAAGGAAAGTAAGCTCAGGAAAAAAAAAAAAGTAGAAATCTTGATTAATAAATGGTTTGCATTCATGTTCCAAGACATGTGAGATATTCCTTTAAGAGGAAATATTTAGAAAAATAAAGAAATAAGTCTCATTTAGTAAAAAAAAAAATGTTTTTCATCATGTGAAAAAAATATATAAATCTATACCCCAGAGACACTCATCAATCAGAAATTTTTCAGAACTAGAGTACCAGAAAATAGGTGATGGCTATTCAAACAATAATGAAACAGAATAGCTGCTCAGGATGTCAAGATGGAGTCTTTTTTTTCCCTCTGTGTTCAGGGACTATATGCTTATAAAAGATGTAGCAAATACTGAGTACAAATAAAAAAAAATTAACAATGATGTTGTGGGTTTTAAGGAAGTAGCTCCTATAGCTTTTTAATGCTTAAGTTTTTGTATGCAATCTCTGGATCAAAGACTTGATCATAGAATCATAGAATCATAGAATCATAGAATCATAGAATGGCCTGGGTTGAAAAAGACCACAATGATCATCTAGTTTCAACCCCCCTGCTATGTGCAGGGTGACCAACCACTAGACCAGGCTGCCCAGAGCCACATCCAGCCTGGCCTTGAATGTTGGTAAAATTTTTAAAATACTCAAACTACTTAAGAACAATTTTATTTTTAATAGTGTTAAACAACTTAAGCTCTATGATTTTCAATGTTATTTATGAAGTTTCAGGTGTCTTATCAGAGAGAGAATAACAAAAATCAAATAACACTTTAAGGCAGGAAATTCTTTGAAAATCACTGACAAGTTTAGTCCCGATTTGAAGAGTATCCAGTCCAACGTATTTTGTCTACCTCTGAAATGCTATCTCAAGTTTTTCAGATATTTTTCCTTGAGGATATTTTATTTTCACAATGTGCAAATTTGTATTGCGAGGATAAACACGGAATCAACCCCCAAAGTAAAAGCATAAAACAATGTTGAAATCCTTTTACTGGTGCTCATATGCAAAAGGATATTCTAGAAAAAAGAAAATTCATATGTGTTCATCTTCATGTCAGATTAGGCTTAGGATCCATCTCACTTTACCTTCGACATCTAAAGAATTTGATCTCAAGATAGATTACACAGTCAAATATCAAAAATTATCTTCTTATTTCACTCCTGGGTATCAGTTTCCTGGATATTCACATTCGTTCACTCTTGAATTTTTTTTCCCACTATCTTACTCTGCCCTTGTAAGGGCCCATCTAGAATACTGCATTTGGGCGTGGGGCCCCCAGCACAAGAAATACATGGAGCTGTTGGAGTGGGTTTAGAGGAGGGCCACTAAGATGATGAGAGGGCTAGAGCACCTCTCCTATGAAGAAAGGCTGAGAGGGCAGGGCTTTTTCATTCTGGAGAAGAGAAGGCTCTGGGGAGACCTCATGGCAGTCTTCCATTACTTAAAGGAAGCTTATAAGCAGGAGGGAGACTTTCTACATGGACAGATTGTGATAGGGAACAAGGTAGAAAGGTTTTAAACTAAAAGAGAGGAAATCTGGATTAGATATTAGGAGGAAATTCTTTATTCAGAGACAAGTGAGGCTCTTGGAACAGATTGCCCAGAAAAGCTGTGTAAGCCCCATCCCTGGAGACTTTCAAGGCAAGGCTGGATAGGCCCTGGGCAGCCTGATATTGAGGTTGGCAACCCTGCCCATGGCAGGGGTGTTGGAACTAGATGATCTTTGATTCAGCCCAACCTTCCAACCTGAGCCATTCTATGATTCTATGATTCCATTGTTTTAGTTCCCTCCAAATTAAAATTGGCATGGTTTTAATGACAGTTTGTGCCAGGATCTTTCCCAAAAGTTATACAAGACAAGACCAAGCCAGACTTGGCTCTCTTTGCCATGTACAGCTCCAAAACTCTTCCTCAAACACAACCTTACGCTCTCCTTCCAGGCATTAAGGTATGAAATGCAGCCTCAGTTTTCTATTATAAACACACAGTCATGGCAACCTGCAACACAGATTTCACATTGTTACAAACTTACTGCACTAGATAAAACAAAAGAGAAAAATAGTGTTCCAGGTTCGCAGGAGAAATGCGCAAGGATAGGGATCACCCATTAATAAGTACAGTGTATTGTGAATGGAGAGAAGCTGCTTTAGATGAGTCTTCCGTTGAGCAGTGTGAGAGACACATCTCGTGCCACTCAACCTGAATAAATGTGTTTGCTAATAGATTCATAGGAGTGGGCATGGTCATTGTTAGAACATATCACACTGGTCTAACAGTGACTCTGGCTTTTTTCATACTCAGTGGGCCATAAGCTGACTTGTTGAGTTTGAGGTAATTAAGCTATAAATGCCTGGGGTGGATGTGATCAATTCCATAATCAGTGTGAATTGTGAAAATATAAGGAGCGCGCACCTCATTTTTTATGTGATAAAATTTGGGAATGAAGAAAATAAAGTTTTAAATTTAAAAATATATGCACTTAATAAAAGGAATAAAAAAATGGCTTAGAAGCAACAAGTGAGAGATAAGAGAATCAGTAAAGCAAAGAATTGCTTGTTTGGGGAATTTTCTTGAAACATGGTGTTGATTTTCATTCTCCAAGCTTTATTTAATTTAGAAGTTCTTCCAGTTCTAGTCTCTGGCTTCTTCCTCCATCTACTTAAGGGCCTTTTTTTACAAACATTACATTTTAAATAAGAATGTCCAAATCCACTGTGCTGGTTCAGATCATAGATGCACAAGTTAGGGAAGGTTCTCTGTCAGTCACATTGCTTCCTTTTCTGATTGACAGGGAAAATGATTGGGAACTGGGTTACGTTTTTACACTGTAGATAAACTAATGTAACACACTAATGCAGAGACAATGTCATGACAAAGAAAATTTGCTGTTGTCCAGAAGACTCAATCCTAAAAAAGAGGAACCGGGAGCTGAAACAATCTTATTAAGTGAATCTAATATAACCACTAAACCTTGAGTTTTGAGTCATTGTTTGTATAGTTACCCCATAGATACACACCTGTCTGCCAAAGAACTGCAATTGAAATGCTTTTAGACTCACAAGGTCATTTGTGGTTACTGCTCTCGTTGGGACCCTGAAGCATGGGTTGGAACAGCACAAATGAATCAGGCTTGTAATATGCAGTCTTCAGCTCTTTACCATCTGACTGTACTTTGCTGACGTCTCTCCTTTGGTTTTTATACAGAGAACATTCCCATATAGAAGAAATCTTAACATTAGATGCAGACGTTAAGATGAAAATACGATAACCTCCGAGTGGTGATACACCCACTTCTGATACAACTCTGCTTTTTTCCCCATTCTTGTAACATTCACACACCTGTTGCTTTTCACTATGATGTGGGAAAACTTCTGGGTACAAAGCTATCTTTAAAAAGTGGTTGATATTTACAGTTACAGGTGTTACAGAGTAATGCCCTTTAGCACTACACAACATGATATTTAAATGATGATCATAAGAAAACGCAGAACAAGGAAACACAGAAGAAAGTAGTTCAGTTAATGACTGCAATTTGTGATTGCTCAAGCCTTTATTGAATTTTTCTTTTCTTCACTAACAAAAAAGTATTTATCTCAGAATATATAACCCAGAAAATTATGTAAAAATTCTATTTATCTGTATAATCAAAATAACCAGAATCCTCAACATAGAATACTGGATAATCATGAATCTCAAACAGTAGCTGATGTCCATGTATTGTTCTAGGGGAAAATATTAACCGTCTGATGGTTTATTGCAATTAACCTCTCCTTCCAAGTCCCTAAAAGTCTCTGACATTTTCTTTGTTATCCCTTAATTTTCTTTCTAGAGTCTGCACTGATTTATTTTTTAAAATATCTAGACATGGAACATAGAAGATTTAGTAAATGAATATAATGAGTTTGATGTTCCTCTAAACCAACAAAATGCTGATGCGTAAATTAGATAATCTAATGATGACAAACTAGGGGGTCATTAAAAATAAATAAATAAATACATAAAACTACTTATTTCACAGTTGTGGCATCCAATGCTCTTCCTTTTGGTTGCATTGCAGGGCAGAAGGCACACAAATTAATGATGCAGTGATAGAGCACGCTGAAGTGGTTTCTGAGATATATTTCTGTTTCTTTTGCTTACAGTTTTCAACTAATGCATTTTTGATGTCTAAAATTCAATGCAAGTATTTATTCAGCATCATTTAATTTCTTATTATTTTCCACTCTTTTGTCAATAGTGCATTTGGAAAGCATATTTTCAGTGTTCTACACAATAAGATTCTTACTGCTGATGTCTTGACAGAAATTGGGATATTGACGCCAAATTGTGGGTATTGATCTAAATTTGTTTCTTACCCGTACTGAGCTATAGAGGCAGTATACACAATGTTGATATTAATGTTATCTTATTCTGTATATTTCTGGGCCCAAATGAGACTTTTAGTTATTGAGCCACAGATCTAATGATCTAGATCTTATCATGGATTATTTAGTTGTTATTCATGATTTGCTCTCAAGGAACAATTCAGATTTTTTCCTTGATTTCATGGAAAGAATATAGCTTATCAAAAACTTAGGGAACACAAGGATTTCAGCAGAGAGATCTGTGAGTTTATGAAGATCTTGTTGCTTGCTGCCTCTGGATGTATGAAGGTCTGTGCACCAACAGTACACCACACTAGTAAGAGTTGATGGATCTATGTACAACACCTTCAACAAGTAGCAACAGAAGTCAGTACAAAGAAACACATGGCTCAGAGTGTGCAAGTGAAGTGTAGCAAGTATCACATGTGCTTACAACCAAACTATTTACAGGAGACCTGTTATTTTCCAGAAATTCGTAAAGTCATGGTAACCAGAAAGGAAAAAAAAAAAAAAAGTTTTAAAGAGGTAATTGAAAGCAAGAAAACCTAATTCGTACAATGGACTGGATCTTACAGCAAACTTTCAAGCTAACCTCTGGCATAAATTTCTGTCCTTCTTGATGAAGGTATAGTTAGAAGGAATTTGCACAGACCTAAAGAAAACTGACAGAGAAATGCACATAGATTTTTTCATCAAGCAGTGAAAGAAAACAAGAAGTAAGAACTGCAACAAAAGAAGTTGGGGATTACAGATAGACAAGAATCATTAGATAAGAAACTAGCAAGATAGAAGATGCTTAAATATTGGCATTTTTAACACATTATTTTTTTTTTTTTTAAGAAGTATTAGAAAGCTTTGCATTCAGTGCAAAACAGTATAACTGAGACAAGAAATTCTTCCCTTCTATCAGAAGCTAGGGTAGCTGTAGATCAAGGATGGAAGTAATATGATCTGTCAAATGTACATAAGATTTCCTTATGAAAAACTGGAAAATCAAATAGAAATATTCTACAGTCATCAACCTGTAGCATCAGGTAGAAACAAATGTCAAAAAAATAAGTATATGTGATCTATTGTAGAACTATTTAGCAAATTATGCAATTAGGAATGTTCACAAAGACATACAGAAAGTAATCTTTTATGATCCCAAATTCCCAGAGAAAGCATCACCTCAACTGCCTAGTTAGTCACTGGAAAGAAATGCTATTATATTACTTCCTGAAAAAGCTATTACTCTGGAGGAAATACTGCTATCAGAAATAAATGTTTCAGGAGTAGACAATGTACAACAGAACAGATTTTCAATCTAGAATGTCATATCATGTTGCCTCATTTTTTTTCCTTCTTGTGTCCTAATTGATCTTTTGGTTTTTATTTTGGATTTTTTGGATTTGTGTATATCTGTGTGTGTGTGTGTGTTCTTTTTTTTTTTTAATGGAGAGTAGATGATGGGAGGGGAATGTAAATATTCTGAGTTCTTTGAGACATGGAAAATGAAATAATTTAACAAAGGGTAAACACCTACAAGTATAAACACATAACTGGAGACCAGTAATAAGCAGATTACCCCTGGCATCAATACTAGGTCCAGTCTTGTTTAATATCTTCATTAAAAATCTGAACAATAATGTAGAGAGTTCCCTCAGTAAAGTCACAGAAGACACAAAACTGGGGGGAGCGGTTGACTTATGAGGGCACAGTGCAGAGTGACTTGGACGCGCCATAGAGGTGGAATGACAAAAACCTCATGAAGTTCAACAGGAAGTGTGAAGTCCTGAACTTGGGAAGGGGAAATCCCAGGCACGAATACATGCTAGGGGAAAAATAGCTGGAAGTAACCTGGCAGAAAAGGACCTACAAGCTGAATGTGAGAAAGCAATATGCCCTTGCTGCTAAGAAAGATAATGATATTCTTGACATCATTAGACAAAATAGGTCAAGAGAGGTGATCCTTCCCCTCTACTCAGAACTGGAGTACTGTGTCCAGTTCTCGGCCCCTCACTATAAGAATGTATTGGGCATAATGGAAAGAGTCTAATGGAGGGCAAACAAGATGACAAGATGGAACATCTCTCTTGTGAAGAGACTGAGATCTAGGACTCTTTAGCCTGGAGAAGACTCAGGGGTCATTTTATCCACGTGCATAAATACCTGAAGGGAGGGTGCGAAGAAGACAGGACTACGCTCCTTTCAGTGGTGCCCATTAATGCTCAACAACAGACAAAGAGGTAGTGGGCACAAAATGAAATGCAGGAGGTTCTGTCAGACCATTAAGGAATACTTCTTTACTATGACAGTGACTGAGCAATGGAATAGGTTTTCTAGAGAACAGCAGACTCCCTCCTTGAGATACTCAAAAGTCATGTGGATGTCCTGGACAACCTGCTGTAGGTGGCCCTGCTTGAGGAAGGAGGTTGGACCTGATAACGTTCAAGGTCCCTGCCAACACTAACCATTCTGCAACTCAGTGATATAAAAATACACTGATTTATAGTCAATGGTGAGAACTAAACATGTTTAGTCAATAAATTTTCTCATTCCAAAAAGGAATTGGTTAGATATACGATGAGAATCATATTTCAGAATAGTTTCCTGCCTCTGTATATGTGAAGAGGGACAGGTAACCAGGTCAGATGTACATATTTAAATCTTACACGCTTCAATTAGAAAGACAAACCCATTGAAGTCCCTACTTTGTATTTCTGTAGCACTGACACGGTGCATTTCTAATCCTTTCTTGGGGCTTCTGGACCTCTTGCAATACAACTACATAAACAGAATTCGACAGAAAAACAAAATAAGTGATAAGATCAAAAGAATGACCTGACTTTTGAAAGGCTAGGTAAGAGAAAGAGGCAGTAGTTGAGGCATGAAATTAAATAGCTTGTACTCATCTTTTCTATTGAAATTTGACTTTCATTCTACCCATTTGAACTTATCAAAGAGTACAATGGCATAATTATCCATGGTTTTCACTTGGGCTATGATAGAAACAACAGTCATTATTTTACATATGTTCTCGTTCCTGCCACAGAAGTTCTCTTACAGAATCATAGAATGGTTTGGGTTGGAAGGAACTTTAAAGATAATTTACTCCACCTCTGGTACTGTGGGCAGGGACATCTTTAACTGTATTGAGTTGCTCAAAGCCTCATCCAATCTAACACCGAGACAGTGTGCCCTGCCTGCTGCTCCATTACAGTATCTAGTAGGATTAGATTCCAACACTCACAGCATTTAATCTCAAACAGACAAAAAGGTGGCTTTCTGCACCACTGACAGGCAACTTAAGACTTGTTTTTTTAACTCCTTTTCTTCTAGCAGTGCATTTTGAGAATGTCTCCATTATTTTTGGATAGCACATTGGTAGGCTTTTTCAGCGTACACTGAGATACCTATAGTTTGTTTACTGTTTTCTGTCTGCAATTTTTCTAAGTATTATCATACTAATAGTGAAATCTGTAATATTTTGCTTGAAGGCTATTTTATCATAGTTGAATTAGAGATTTCAGACTATTATGAAAATGCTATAGAAATGCTAAAAGACTCAATTAGCTTTGGTCCTATACAGGTTTATATGTGAATTCTTACACCAATGCTTCAACATACTGTCTATAAAACGGGGAATCACAGAATCATAGAATGGCTTGTGTTGGAAGGGATCTCAAGGATCATCAAGCTCCAACCCCCTGCCAGAGGCAGGGCCACCAACCTCCATATCTAATACTAGACCAGGCTGCCCAGGGCCCCATCCAACCTGGCCTTGAACACCTCCAGGGAGATACTGAACTGACGAGTATTCTGAATATTTCTATAGAATGGTATTATAAAAGAGAAAATATCGTATTTTGCTTTTATTTTGTTTAGGGATTTGTTGTTATTGTTGTTAAAATTTTTTCTTTATAACTAATAAAATCTTTCATGGTGGTTAATAAGTTGGCACTAATGCAAATGCCTGTCAGAGGCTGCTAAATGTGTGAATCCAAACATTATGACGCAAACCATATTATATCACCCTATTTTTTTTCTTTCAGAAGTACTATAGGTTGTAACAAAATACAGTTTCTCTTTAAAAGGTCAGTGCTGTGGAAAGTCACTGGAGTCAGACTGCGCAATCCAGCCTGGCTGAACTTGTTATGTCTGAATGCTAATCAAATCCGTATCTTCATATAAACTTTTCTGCTTGCTTCCAGCAGTTGGGATCAAGTCCAATTTTACACAGTTTAAGGATGAACTGTATAAATGTTACATAGCATGAAGATGAAAAGTAGAATTACACTTCTAACACTGAACATATTTATCCCAAAATATTGCTCAATAACATAACCACAGCAATCATTTTAATTAAAAATACCTTTTATGTTGTAGAATAAGGAAAGAAAATCTCTGCCACAAGAACACATGAATGCACAGAACAACAGACATCTATAGGAAGAAAACTATACTGCTGTAATTACTGATTATTCATCAGCTTTAAGACATAAAAAACACCATGTATTTGGATTGGAAAAGGGACAAACATTTATTTGTAATGTCTTTTTGATAATTGCAGTATCTAAGATTATTAAAAATATATATTGAGATTAAGGACCTCTATTTCAACTAAGCATCTTGGATTATGGACCAGGGTCTATCAACAAATTAGCCTCAGTGCTTCAGGTTAGATATCTCATAACGGACAATTGAAATAATTCTTAGCATTAAAACAGAAGAAAAAAACCCACCTATATTAAAACAAGGTGGTCTTGAAAGCTGAGTCTGAAAGTATTTCCATTGCATTTGGAAATGTTCTGTCCTCAAGAGTGCAGCCTAAGCTATACTTGAGCCATAAACTAGGTTATAATCAAGTCAGTTTTGTTATCATGATAGAATCCAGACTATCTCTCCTTAGTCACACAGTGTTGTGAGACATTCAGAACCGAAAGAGTGAAATTAATCTTTCTCCAATAAACTCCATATAAATTAGAAGTTAGTTGTTAAAACAGTGTGGAGAGTGCATCAGAGGGAAGGCCAGATATTGGGTAGCTGAAATAAGAATGAAAAGTAACCTTTAAAAGTCTTGTCTTTCATGTTAATAATATTGAATTTAGTGAGTTCTTCACCATGTTTTACTTGCAGAGCAAATATTTTCTCATTCAGTTATTGAACTCATGGTGTGATGTCAGTGAACTGCACCTTCAACGCCTTTGACTAGTGAATAAAGATCATCAGAATGGTTTTAAAGGACAGTGAGAAAGGAAAGAGGAAAGGGAAGAGAAGAAGGAAGGGAAGGGGAGGGGAAAAGAGGGGACGAGAGGGAAGGGGAGGGAAGGGAAGTGAGAAATAAAGGCATGCACACGTCTGAGACTTTTAGTAACAGAATGGATGGCTGTAGAGCACCAGAACCTAGAGACCTTTTGAAGAAAATAGGAATACAGTATTCTTAAGCGTCAGGAAGCATGTCCAAAACTGACTGTGAAATTTTCAGCATTGCTTGGGCTGCTTATTTAAGGATGTAGGTATAATGAAAAATTGAGTTGTGGTGTGGTACTTTCAAAGTGTAGTTTGATATAACAGAAATGGACCAGCTTTTCTATGCAGTCTTTCAACATTAGGAAGCTGACCCTGAAAAATGTCTGCCATTACTGAAGTTTATCTTTTTCCATACACTTCCTCTCTGTATGACTACTAATAGGCTATATATCATGTTAAGATGTGTTTAATCAGAAATGCAGTGTAACAGTAGTTTTATATTGTAGTATAAGATCAAATGGACACTTTTGAGCAAATTTGAGCAAATTTTTGCATCACTCATAAAAAGACAGTGATTCTGTATCACTACTACAGAGTAACATCTAATCTATATTCTGTTGCATAAAATTTCTGCAAGATATCTGCTTCTTGATATTATTACATTAAAAAAAAAAAAAAAAAAAAAAAAAAGTTAAATGTTTCATGAGTGAAGGCAGTATCCAGAAGTTAATTCTATCATAGAATCATAGAATGGCTTTAGTTGGAACGGATCTCAAGGATCATCAAGCTCCAACCCCCCTGCCACAGGCAGGGCCACCAACCTCCATATCTAACAGCTCCAGGGACAGGGCATCCACAACCTCTCTGGGCAGACTCAGTACCTCAGTACTCTCTTGATAAAGAACTTCCCCCTGATATCCTAAATCTTCCCTCCTTTAACTTAAAACCCTTTCCCCTTGTCCTGCCATTCTCTACCCTTGTAAAGAGTTGACTCCCTGCCTGCCTGTAGGCTCCCTTTAGGTACTGAAAGGCTGCAATTAGGTCACTCCGCAGCCTTCTCTTCTCCAGGCTGAACAAGCCCAGCTCCCTCAGTGTGTCTTCATAGGGAAGGTGCTCCAGCCCTCTGATCATCTTTGTGGCCCTCCTCTGGATCCTCTCCAACAGCTCCCTGTCTTTCTTGTACTGGGGTCCCCAGACCTGGACACAGTACTCCAGATGGGGCCTCACGAGGGCAGTGTAGAGAAGGAATGTCGTAAATGAACTTTTTGGTGCCATTCTGAATTCATTACCTGTATTGGTGGTCTGACATATGAATAGACTAAACTAGGATATAATTTATCAGCATATATATAATCAAATTCTTGGTAATAAATTTATATGTAATATAATTGCTTGTGTTTTCATTTGTTTTTCTCTGATTGTTTCCCTGACTGAACTGCAACACAGATTTCTTTTAAATTTTCAGATAACTTTAGCTGATTGTATGTGACTCTTGTTTGGTACGATATTTCTCAATTACCATCAAGACATTTTTTGCACAGAATGTCACAGACTTTGACACACATACCCCCATGCTTATGCAAAATAATTAGTAGTTAATGAAAACAATTGTCACATTAAAGAAAATAAACTTATATAGAAGAAATTTATAGCAGGACTAAGAAGTCTGCTAAGTCAACCGCAAAGCCTCAGGTTGATTATATTAAATAGTTTTGAGATTTACAGGTAGAAGTATGTTTTAGTACATGTAGAGGAGCTATTTCTAATGCACTTCTCTTGAACAGCTCTTCAATAATTATTTAATACATACTACAATAAAGGAGATTGTACATTGGTTTAACACATTTTATTTTATTACACTGCATCTCAACCAATTTTCATCATACTTTATCTCAAGAGATGCCTGTAAGCATTAGGATGATAAAATCATTTCAGTGTTTCAAAGCAATTGTTGAGGATTTCTAAGAATATATATGTATGTTTTCTTTGTCTGTTTCTAGTCATGAAATAAAAAAGATCTCTTGCTAGTTAGAATACAGTGCATTGCAAGAGTATAACTAGCTTTCATTGTCAGTCCTATAGAGACACTACTGAAAACTAATGACTTTATCTTAAATAGTTTTTCTTTTTTTTCTGTCTTGTTATCCAGATAAGATATTCCTCCTCTGAAATAGAACCTCCTTTAACATGCACTTGTTGTTTTTTTACAACTTTGCATTTCCATTTGAAAGATCTCCACTTCCCGTTAAGATTTTTGTGGAGCTCTAGATGAGTTTCTCTCAGCCTTAATTATATTCTTCTGGCTATTCCTGTCTGCTAATGAAAATTGCAACTTTCTTATCTATGTGCCTTCCCAAAGCGCTTTTCATATTGGGCATTGTTTTCTTCAGCCTAACAAACAATTTGATATTCTTTACTAGGAATACGCATTTATTAGTGTGGTTGTAACTGAGGTTTTCCTCATATTTTCCTTCTCTTTCTTTCTTTTTAACTCTATGAATCACAGCATTCTCCTGTTCCTTTTTGGCTCCAGTCCCTCTCATGTTGTCCACCTACATAGATAAGCAGATTAAAAGGCGTAGCACCAGTGGTCTTTCTGTTGATAGTTTTAGATCAGCTAATAGAGGCGAGACAAGCAGAACTCAGAGATTTTGCAGCTGACTTCTGCTATCAACACTGACTACCAGTAGTCAACCACAATTAAACAGAAATCAGTTTTTTTCCTTCTTAGTCTTCATTAAACCCACTGCTGTTTCCATAATCCAGTAAATTTATTTAAAGCTAACTCAGTTATTTCTGCATTATATTTCAGTCACACTTGTAGTTGAGTGTCAAAATATTAATTGCAGCCAATGTTTTCTTGTTTTAGGTTCATATTCATTTTATTTCACTACTTTCTAGTGAGCATTTCATAGTTGCTTGACTGTTGTTTTTATTTTGTTTTATTTACAGTCCACCAAGAATGAAAACAGAAGTGTCAACATACCAAAACTGCATCTATCTTGTTATTTTGTGTTCCAAAAAGAATATAGACAGTCAAGGTAGCCTGAAAGAGCCTGCTGTAATCACATTCTGGGTAATTAGTATTTTTGAACCGAATGTATTTGTATTAATAGACTAAATTTTTTCCATCCTGTTGAACTGTTGAAATGCTTGAACACTTGAATTTTTAGTCTCCATTGTATTAATGCTAATTCACTGTAGCAGCACTTTTCAGTATGTTTACCTTCTTTGATAATGGACAAGAGAAATCTACTTGCCCAGAAAAAGCCTTGTAGAAAACTGATGATGAGGTGAAGCCATAGGATACATATAAAGCATGATAGAACAACAAAGTACAATTTACTTTCTTAGTGACAGTTTTACAGTTTAGGTGAGGTTGCAATTTACAGAGCACCTCACCTTTAGCCTAGAAATAGTTTTAAAAAGATACTATCACACTGTGCATTTTAGATTACTTTTGATTTCCACCTTATTAAAATATAAATTTTTAGCTTTTTCTTTTTCCCATGAAGAAATTGTGCCCATGTGGAATATGCCTGCAGGATTCTTTTTAGTGCATCTGACTTCACTTAAGAATTAGTAAATCCGTACATGCTGCTGTCAGTAATTCTGAGCAGGACCAATCAAATTAACAGATGTTCATTCCAGACAAAGGAAAGAAAAAAAAATCCTCAGGTTTCATGCAGGGATGTGACAAATTGTCACCTGCAGAAATCTTATGCAGCATATTTATCTTCTTATTTCTTCTACTTTCTGGTTGGTTAGCTGATCCTTAAAATAATGTGTTTGTTTTCTCCCAGAATTAGATGTTCCCTGGGAGATCTAATTCCACTGGAACAAGACTGCCTTTCAATACAGGCCAAGTAGACTCTTGACAATGGCAGCAGAAGAAAAATCATTTTCTTACTTTCTCACAAGAGTATGTAAGGTTTATGAGGAGGGGGAAAAAAGGAGGAATCACAGAATCACAGAATTGTAGGGGTTGGAAGGGATCTCCAGAGATCATCAAGTCCAACCCACCTGCCAAAGCAGGCTCCCTCCAGCAGGTTGCACAAGTAGGCATCTAGACATATCTTGAATATCTCCAGAGGAGACTCCGCAACCTCCCTGGGCAGCCTGTTCCAGTGCTCCGTCACCCTCCCCATGAAGAAGTTCTTTCACATATCTGTGCGGATCTTCCTGTTCTCCAGTTTATGGCCATTTCCCCTTGTCCTGTCCCCACAGACCACTGAAAAGAGGTGGCCACATCCCTTTGTCTCCCACACTTAATATGTTTATAGATATTAATAAGATCACCTCTGAGTCTTCTTTTCTCAAGGCTGAACAGACCTAGGTCGCTCAGGCTTTCCTAATCGGGGAGATGCTCCAGGCCCTTTATCATCTTTGTTACCATCTGCTGGACTCTCTCCAGGAGATCCCTGTCTTTTTTGTACTGGAGAGCCCAGAACTGGATACAGTACTCCAGGTGAGGCCTGACCAGGGGAGAGTAGAGGGGGAGAATCACCTCCCTTGTCCTGCTGGCCATGCTCCTTTTAATGTACCCCAGGATGCCACTGGCCTTCTTGGCCACCAGGGCACACTGCTGGCTCATCACCAACCTGTCATCCACCAGGACCCCCAGGTCCCTCTCTGCAGAGCTCCTCTCCAGCTGGTCATGCTCCAACCTGTACTGATACTCGCGGTTATTCCTTCCCAGGTGCAAGACTCTACACTTGCTTTCGTTAAACCTCATCTGGTTTATTGCTGCCCAGCTCTCCAGTGTGTCCAGGTCTTGCTGAATGGCAGCACAGCCTTCAGGTGTGTCAGCCACTCCTCCCAACTTTGTATCATCAGCAAATTTGCTGAGGGTGGACACTATTCCCTCATTGAGGTTGTTGATGAAGATGTTGAACAAGACTGGACCCAGCACCAACCCCTGGGGAACACCACTAGTCACAGATCTCCAACCAGACTCTGCACCACCAATCACAACCCTCTGAGCTCGGCCAGTCATCCAGTTCTCAACCCACCTCACATCCACTCATCTATCCCACGCTTTCTCAGCTTTGTTATCAGGATATTATGGGAGACAGAATCAAAAGTCTTGCTGAAGTCAAGGTAGATGACATCCACTGCTCTCCCTCTGTCTACTGCCAGTGATGCCATCATAGAAGGCTGTGAGGTTGATCAAGCATAATTTCCCCTTGGTGAATCCATGCTGACTACTCCTAATGACCTTCTTCTCTTCCAGTTGCTTGGAGATAGCTTCCAGAACAAGCTGTTCCATCACCTTTCCAGGAACAGAGTTGAGACTGACTGGCCTGTAGTTTCCTGGATCCTCCTTCTTACTCTTTTTGAAGACCAGAGTGACATCGGCTATCCTCCAGTCTTCAGGCATTGATGCAGTGCCCAGATCGGCCCTGCTCACTATGCTTGTTTTTTCTGCATTCTCAATATGCTTCTTGAGGAAGTCATTCTAATAGTGGTAAAGATAGAAATTCTGGGCTCTGCTTTCAATACTGTTTATGTTTTTTACCCAATGAGTCCAATGTAAAATGATATCTTAGACTGGGAACCAGTATTCAGACGTCTGACCATTCATAAAAAAGAGAATCAAGCTTATTTTTTATTATTTTTATCGCTACCAACATAGTCAACATCACTGAGGAAATTGTGTTCTTTAAGATAAAAGGTAGAAAGTTGCAGAAGAGTACAAAATTTCAAAATTAAAATGCATTGCTTTGTGAATTATAAAAATCGTATCATTGTTATAGATGGCTTTTTATACAATAACTGTGTTCATCACAACTTCACAGAAGATCAAGAAGAACATTTTTTTATAAGAAAAAAATGCACTGTTTGATTATATTCTGGCAGAAAACTACTGGTCTCCTGGTTATTCATAATAAAGTGTTGTCAGAAAACTGCTTATCAATCTATAAAACATAGTAGAAAACATAGGCTCTGCTCTGCAGAGTGTACAGTTAGAAAATGATACAGGGAAGATGAGGTTTCCTAGGTACCTACAGCAACAGGAACTATTACAGTATATTTCCCCTGCCTTCCATTCCAGTTGTTATTCTTATTTATCAATTTATCAATTAATATTTATCAGCATTAGCAGCATGAAAAGGATGTGCTTTTTGTGATAGCTACACTAATATGAGAAAAACTGTAAGTTAGAGAAGAAATAACTACACAGACAGATAGCAGCAGCAGATGGTGATTTCTACTGGGAAATGCACTCAAGGATTCAGAGAACAAGTACAGTACTGTGGTGCTTTTACAATCAAACAGCAGCACTAACATTTTCAGAGAATGGAAGTCGAGCTATATCTCAGTGTTTTAGCAAAGACAGAACAGCTAAATTGAAAACAACAAACAGTATGTAGACATCTTTGAACCAGTATTCATCCTGTCCCTGATGCATACTGAACCCAAAGACTTACTGGAGAAGACAAAGAACAGCTGCAAAATGGTCATGACTGAAAGAGGAAATTTGAATGGACATGTTCTACTAAAACTGTGCTGATAGAAACAGCACAATTAGGGACCAAACCTGAAAAAGTACAGTAGAGTCTTTAGCTCCTGCTGGCGTTCTTCTGGGAGTAGAGTTCACTCCACCAAAGTTAGAGAAATTCAGGGCGTGATCTGATGTAGCAAATGGAAACAGAGGCAAGCATCACATCTGTGAATGGAATAAGCACTACTAGCAATCTGGATGTCCTTCTCTTTGCAAAGATTCTTCACTCCTTTGATTCCACCCTGAATGTGTTTAAAAACCATTTCGATGTGGTGCTCAGGGACATGACTTAGGGGAGGGTTGCTAGAGTTAGGGTAGTATGGTTAGGTTGTGGTTGGACTTGGTGATCTTTAAGGTCTTTTCCAACCTGAGCAATTCTATGATTCTATGATTCTGTAAGAGCTTCCACATCAGCTCTAAAGGTATACTTTTAGACCAAAGTGAATTACATTTTCGGGACAGTATATGCCACCTTTAAAAATAGATCTCACTAAAAAGCACACGAAAGATGATCCTTAAACAACGATCTTTCACTGTGTGTGTGTGATGCACTAACTGCCTTGTGTCCTTCTCTCTGCAGTTTATTTCAGGAATGAAAGATATAATTAAAGCGATCGCTGTTACTGTGAAAATCCCATGCTTTCTGTGGTTAAGAAATACTTACTCCACGTGAATCAGCTAATGATGGTGGCTATATAGAAAAATGGTGTTTTGCAGCTGGAAATTTGCTCTTTAAAATAGTATTATTGTGCTTTTTATATCTGTTGTAGAAGGCATTCCTTTCAGAGAGACCTAAACAGTAATATAAAATAGGAAATTACTGTCATATTCAGTGAATTTACTTCCAGTTCTTTATTCCTATGCATCTTTTTAAAAGAATTCTTTATATAATGAAGACTTTGTTTGTTTTGTTTTACAATGAAATATTATTACATTGCACAAAAATTGTAGATTTTGTAGTCACCTGAGTTCAGCTTTGACTTTAATGCTATTCCAGGTACACTAGCTTCACCTCACCTTCTTTGAGGTAGGAGTCATCTCATTGATTGTCTTGAGTAAAAGGAAATGGCTCGTGCATCTTTTGTACATTATAACAAATGTCCTTTTGCATTATAATTGAATGGTGATTGTTGTGTTCAATCAATGAGAAAGGTTAAAGGAGATCCTCTGCCAGCATTTTTAATGGAGAAGTCGATTAAGATTCAGTTTAATCATTCTGGCTGCTTCAGAATTAAAGCAACAAAGACCATCAATGGCACTATAATTACCAGTCTTTCTGTAAGTTTACACTGCTATTTATGCAGCCATAAATTCTGCTATAATGCACAGTGTGACCAGGTTAACTTGCTTTGTTCGTAATGCAAAATATTTCCCTTAATTTTACTATGGATAAGAAATTGTTGTGATGAAGGATATATAATTCACCTTTATTTATTAGGACAAAAAAAGAAAAAAGAATGAAGGAAGGGAAGAAAGACAGAAAGAAAAGAAAAAAAGGAAGAAAGAAAGAAAGAGAGGAAGAAAGAAAGAAAACAAAGTAAGAAGAGCCCTTCTGTAGAGTCTGCCTGAGGTGAATAAGCCTGATAGTTTGTCTTAAATAGCTTAAAGTCATGGCCTTAACCTTGGGACATTAGAGACATATTTTACTTTATTGAACATGGAAACTAGCATCACTCCCAGGTGAGTAAAAAGGGTCAAATATATTATTCTAATCCCTGCTCCAAACAGAGAAAAGGTCATTATACACTACCTTTTGCATACTGCCAAAGAGTGAAAAATTCACACTGGGGACATGGGTGCAAATCTATTTTAGACATGGCCTTTAAAATGTTACTAAAATGAATGATTAAATGGTTCTGAACAAGAAAAAAATCTTGAAATTGATCTAATTTATTAATTAGTTTGATCTTACAAAGGTCTCACTAAAAATAGCTAGAAGACTAGAAGAAATTACTCATTTCAAATAAGCATGAAGCTATAAAATAAATTTGTTTTCTTGTAATATTAATACCTGTTAAGCATGGTCATTCATTTCATTTTCTATCAATAAAAGGAAGACGACATATCTGGATTTAAACTTGATTTTTACATGAGCATGTCCAGCACTTCAAGCAAATTAGAGACAGTTCCATTTTTTTCCCTATAAAAATTTTGTTCTCTCAAGAGACATTGAAGTTTTCTTTCTTTTTTTTCTCCATAGAGAGAGACTGACTAACTTTGACGAAACTTCTCACTAGCACTTAGAAACATACTTTCTTCATGCAGAATTATACAATCTCTAGAGGTGGGTCAGTATGAAAAACAGTTAGTCTTTCATCTTGCATACCTAGTGAGAAGGCAAGACTCAGATTTTCCCATACTCAGATTTTCTTGAAAGCTCAACCTCCCTGGGCCAACTAAGCAAATTTTTATTCCATGTCATCTAGTAAAGTTATGTAAATAAGTCTGTAAATTTCCATGAATACCAGAAACTGGAGTATGTTTTCAACAACAAGAAGGTTAGGATCTATGTGGGGTTACGTTCCAGGCCCAGCTTCAACTGTAGACTTCAGTGAACTAAATTTCAGGCCATTTAAAATGAAAATGTCCCTTCTTGGGATTTTGTAGTATATATTTTAGTTTTTCTATAATATTTTGTTATTCTTTGTTTTTATTCGTAGCATATTTTATATCTTACTGCTGTTCGTCTTAACTAAAGACGGCATTGTCTGGGTAATGTGTATCTTGCTGTTGTCCTACAGTAACTTTTCCTTCCTTTTCAGCAGATTCTAAACTATTAGGAAAGGATTGTCTGACTAGCAGCAGTTATTGAATGACAATTAAAATAAATTAAAATATCACATCACACAACAATTTTTCAGTGTGCAACTCCTGAGCTTGCCATTTGCAACGTAATTTATGCTTCTTGGAAAGCTGGGCTTGAAGGTGTAATCAAAGATATCAATATGTACAAATCTGGACCTCCTACTGGCTAGAAAACTACAGGTACACATGATAACAATATATAGTTCTTTAATGTGTATCTGTATCAAGCCAGTTCTCTCGGTGGCAGGAAATTATGAAAACAGCTAAGGAAGACAATTTAAAAATGTAACTGTAACTTCTTAAATCTGTCTCCAAAGAGGTAAAGACAAACATGTAAATCAGCTGTTTATGAAACATTCATGTTTGTATTTAAAAGGCATATCAGTATACAGTGAGCATCACTGATACTAAAGTCAGGAGCTTAATCCTCTAAAGAAAACAAAACACATGCAGTGTGTAGGCAGCCTGGCATAGTTCCCTCGGGTTTTGTACATGTGAGTTAGGGTGCAGAAGCTATACTTAATTTAAAAATAAGATTGACTAATCTATTTGAGTGCTTACTGCCTTGTAAGCAGTGAAAAGAGTTGTGTGCCAGAATGGAAATCATATGGGCCGGGAATTCCCCTTCTGTTGACCACAGAAGGTATAGGCATAATCCATCAAGAACAGAATGCATGCCATACTTTGTTCATTAGCATTTAAAGAGGCTGTTTGGCATCAGACAACAAATACAGTTCTTGCAAGAACTTGGCAGCAGACTGTTTGTCAGTTAATGACAATCCACAGCTTTTTCAAGGAAATACTAAATGTTCCCAGGGCTATTTCTGAATTCTTTTCAGCATGAAACTTGAAGTGGGGATAACACATTCATATAATGGTGACCAGCTTCCTAAAGAAAGCATCAGTTCTGAACCTGAAATCAAAACAGATTTGTTGGCAACACATCAAGAAAATTGTGGTGGAATTATAGTGCATGTGATATCATGTATCTTTACATTTATGCTTTTCCTAATATATATCAGTGCGCTTAGCATCTCCATAGGCTACTCTCTGGAAAATCACAGACCTTATTCAGTATTTGGATATCAATGAAAACTGTAATAAAATAAAAAAGAGAAAGGAAAAAAAGGTACTAATATTTTTGACATTTTAAGTTAATTATCAATGATATAATTATTAATTTTTGATTAATTGCTCTGTTCAGCATACTAAATTCCTTTCACTCTCTGTCACGATTTTCACCTTTGTTTAAAGTAAACAAAAATATTTTTTAGTTGGGATCCAATTCCAGTCACAGATGACTAATTCAGCTTATATAGGTGAGTGAGTCTTTTTATATGAGAAATCAGTAGGGTTCAGTAGCCCAAACATACGCATCTGAGATTCCCTGCAGTAGGTGAGATACCTGTGGGAGCCTGGTAACTATGACAAAAGAAAAATAAGGAATTAATAGCTACTGTAGAGGCAATGTAAAACCTGAATAGCACTAGAAACCTATGTTAATGCAGCAGAATCATAGAATCATAGAATAATTTGGGTTGGAAGAGACCTTAAAGATCACCCAGTTCCAAACCCCCTGCCATAGGCAGGGACACCTCCCAGTAGACCAGGTTACCCAGGGCCACACCACTCTCATAGTGAAGAATTTCTTCCTGGTATCTAATCTAAACCTACCCTCTTTTAGTTCAAAAGTATTCTTCCTTGTCCTGTCCTCCACTACACTCCGTGATAAAGTCTCCCTCCATCTTTTCTGTAAGCCTCCTTTAAATACTTGAAGGCCATTCTAAGGTGGCCATGTAACCTTCTCTAGACTAAATAACTCTCTCATCTTGTCTTCATAGTAGCAGTGCTCCAGGACTCTGATCACCTTTGTGGCCCTCCTCTGGACCTGCTCTAACAGATGTATGTCTTTCTTACACTGTGGGTCTCAGAGCTGAATATAATACTCCAGAGGTGTCATGAGAACAGAACAGAGGGGAAGAATCACTTCCTTTGCTCTGTCATTCCCCCTAACCCCTCCTCCCCCCCCTTTTTTTTTTAATGTTGCCCAGGATATGACTGGCTTTCTGGGTTTCAAGTGCATATTGTCAGATCATGTCAGATCATGGACCATCTCTCAAGACTGTCAAGGTCCTTCTGGACAGCATCCCTTCAACGTATCACTGCAACCACTCAGTTGCAAAGACTCCTGAGGGAAAGGAAGTTATGCTTTGCACAAGTCCAGGTAAATGACATTTTATGAGGAAAGGCTGAAAGAATTGGGACTGTATAGCCTGGAGAAGACTGAGTGGGGATCTTACCAACACTTACAAGTATCTAAAGGATGAGTGTCAAGAGCGGCTGTTGTAGACCGGGTTTTTCACTAATGCCCAGCAACAGGACAAGGACAGTGGACACAAATTGCAACATAGAAGTTTCATCAGAACAGGAGGAATATCTTCTTTACTTCAGAGGTGACAGAGCACTGGAACAGGCTGCACAGAGAAGTTGTGGAGTCTCCTGGAGATAACCAAAACCCACCTTGACACTCTCTTAGGCAATCTACTCTGTGGGACCTGCTTTAGGAAGAGGGTTGGACTTGGTGATCTCCAGAGGTCCCCTTCAACCCTTACAATTCTGTGATTCTGTGATTAGTTGCTCTTCCTTTATCCACCAGTGCTGTAACCCTATCATAGACCAAGCATTTTAGGCATGATTTGCCCCTAGTGAAGCCATGTTGGCTGTCATCAATCACCTGTTTGTTTTCCATGTGCCTTAAAGTAGTTTTAAGGAGGATCTGCTTCATGATCTGTCTGGACACAGAGGTAAGAGTGACTGTCATGAAAGCTCCAAGACTTCCTTTTTTCCCTGCGAAGATTCTCCCGACCTTAGAGTCTGAGCTCTTGTTTCAATCACTGATATCCATTCAAGGATATAAAACTACTACAGAGCATTCAGAGGAGGGATATGAAGGCAGGAAAGGGTTTGGAGGGCAAGACGTATGAGGAGTGACTGAGGTCCCTTGGTTTGTTCAGCCCAGAGCAGAGAAGGCTGAGAGGAGGCCTCGTGGCGGCCTATAGCTCCTCATGAGGGGAGCAGAGGAGCAGCGCTGATCTCTGCTCTCTGGTGACAGTGATAGGAACTAAGAGAATGGCATGAAATTGCATCAGGGAAGAGTCAGGTGAGGTATTAGGAAATGGTTCTTCACCAGAGGGTGGTCAGGCTCACCAGAGCAGTGGTCTTGCTGAAGCCGCTGGAGTTCAAGAAGTGTTTGAGCAACGCCCTGAGACATAGGGTTTAAATTTTGGATGATTCAACGTGGAACCAGGAGTTGGACAGGAGTTGGAGTTGATTGTCCTTGCAGGTCCATTCAAACCTGGGATATCATGTTATTCCATGATCTGTAAATCTCAACTTCAAGATATTCGTTACTATTTATTTATTTATTTATTTTAATTGTCTAGCTAGACTTCTAGTACTTAATATTTGGCCTGCTGAGTGTAGACCAATTACTAGCAATAATGACCTTTAAGAAACTTGAAAAACATTTTTTTTTTTCTGGGCTACTAGCTGATGTGATACCTTCTGACCAGTCCAAAAATCTAATGAGACTGAAAGAATGAGGACAGTTAGTACTTAGGGGACCTAGAAAGAGATGCTTTGTTTAAAGAACCACAGTTCCTTTGGCAAGCAACTATCTTGTATTTTTCAAGATGACTTCTGAATTCATTCCCAATAGAAGAAATGTATTAATCAGTAAGATAAGCAAGAAAACTGACAGAGGAGTTCTTACTAAGCTTGAATTGCAAGCTGCACTACTAAAGTTACATATGGATTGTAAACTGAAAGTGTATATTATTGTCAGTTTTGAAGATTTCTCTGACAGAAACTGTCCAGGGAAACTATCATTAAATTTTATTTACTTACACTTGAACAAACTTTTACATTGCAGAAGTCTTGGAAAAAAAAAAAAAAAATCAGAGGGCAAATGAAATCCAGATCCAACACTCAGGAAAATCTTGTCACAAACTTAATTTACTGTGGAAATAAGTTAACAAGTATACATCGCTATCCTATCCTATAGCCCATGGACTTCATTGCTAGGGAGAGAAGATAATATTTTACTGAATCTATTCCAACTAATGTTCTCTGCTTCTGCAACATAAATATGGGTTACTTACAGTTCAGCTAGTATATCGACAATGTTAAATTAAAAACTGATTGTAGGAGATATTTGTACAACCTTGCTAGCTAGTCTGCTTCATGCAACAGCAAAATTGAGGTAGTATTTTCACATGTTGGAAGCTGGAATATAACTAAGGATTATCGTGAACTACACCAACATTTAGATTTCTGATATGC
This sequence comes from Pavo muticus, assembly GCA_016647715.1. Classification (NCBI taxonomy): domain Eukaryota; kingdom Metazoa; phylum Chordata; class Aves; order Galliformes; family Phasianidae; genus Pavo; species Pavo muticus. The sequence goes on along the minus strand of JACDJE010000257.1, from coordinate 1,046,276 downwards.
TATAATTCAGTCTTATTTTTTGCAGATGTTAATTATGCTAGTCTGGTCTAGCTAACACATGTTAAATTGCACTTTTATTTCACTGTAGAGAGGTATCCTACGGAGAGCCTCACTGCAACAGCTGTAGGACAGGATGCTCCAACTGAGAATTTAGAATTCCCATCAGCTCACAAGGTAATACAACTGTGCTACTACTGCATGAAAAGCTGTCAATACAGCAACAAAGCAGAAAGGAAGTCAGAGAGGAGAAAATATGAAGTATGAGTTACTCAGCCAGCACTGGGATCTTAAATGGAGGTTAAATGGAGTAGGCTTTGTTTCTGGTTCCACTACAGAGACTTCCTTTGATACATCAGTAAGCTAGTTGTTTTCCTGTTATCTCACAGAAATAGCAGATCTTCCCTTTTTCCCTTCTTAACACAGATATGGAGAATACAAATTTTAAAGATGGTGAGACACTTAGAATTTACAGTACTTCAGACCGTATTGGTATTCATCACATAGAAAGCAAAAAAAAAATTAGAGGTAACACTCAAAATCTATCCAGGAAGAAACAGGCAGAAATGAATGGAATTAAGCTACCTGAACCTTAAATATCTGAACTAGTCATAGCCTTTCTTTATAGTAAATAGAGAGTAATTGTCTCTTTTAGAGCACAATTCATTTAACCAAATACAGTTTTGTGTTAGGAATTAGATGTTTCTGCTTCGTTGCACCTCACTGACTATAAAGTACCTGCAGTCAGATCTTGGATCTAGATCTAATCTAATCTAATGCAGTCTTCAGACTGTAAGAGACTGAGCCTAGTTCACATCCGAAAGTTGTCTTTCTGCAGCAATTTTTACAACAGAGTCTCTTGTAAATCAGTTTGCTGAGTAATGTAAGTCCTGATAAGGCCTCAGTCTTCAGCAGCATTTTAAACTCTGGACTATGGAATCTGAGGATCAAAATAGAACAGCCTGGGAGAAGTATAATATACTTCATACACCGGTAGTCAGAAAAGTCAACATTGATAAGTTAACTTGTTATGGAAACAGTATAGCTCTAGATATCCACATATATCCATTTTGTCTCCAAACATTCACAATAAGACCATTGTTTCATGTTAATGAGTGATCCAGCACACATTGAAGTAAGAAGGAGTTGAAGTATATTATGCAGAATGATTGGCAATCATAGGCCGAGGTAGACTGATCATCCAATTAAATCACAGAATATTAAAAAGGTCAAAGTAATATAGAGCTAGTCTAATTAATAGACAATGAAATAAAATTCTGATTCTCACACTCTTGAATATAAGCCCAGTTCCTGAAAACATATGACCTACTTTATTTGTGAAAGTGGTTCCTTTGACTTCAGGGTACTTCGTAAGGGCACATGGATCCTTGCTTATGGATTACCTTTAAGGGTCAGTGCCTAAGACTTCATTTCTTCTACCTTTTCATGTACTTTTACTCAAATATTTAATTGTTTTCATTCTTTATCTGCATCTTACAAGAAGATAAAGATTGAACCCTTTAAAACTTCATTAATATGTTGTCTTAATAATATCAAAGATATAGTATAACTCAAACATCAGTTCTGTGTCTGTCTTCTGTGGTTTATGTGGATTTCTATTAATATTTAATTTGGTTCATTACCTTATTTATTGTGTGTTGGTTAAAGGAATTCAAAGATGGAGGTGCTGTGTTAACATAAAAGTCTCCTCACACTGAAGCAGAAACCAAATATAATGCATGCACAATAACATTGGGACTTTGTTTATAATAAACATTTTAAATGACTGATTTTTTCTCGTAAATACTCTAAGTAAGATGATCTATGAGATTTCTAATTTATTCTTGTTTAAAATTTAACCATGCTTTTTTAAAGCATATCAATTTTGTTAATACCATGTAATTAACACATGTCAGTGCACAGCAAGTTTTAGTCTAAATTAATGACTATGAGAATTATTTTAATTAAATAACCAATTATAGAAAAATCGCAAGCATGAGAGCTGACATTTAAATGAATTTCATTTAAATTGCTTCTTAACATTGTCCCATCTAGGACACTAATGCAAAATGAACTATTGTATCAACATAGATTATCACTATTTTTGTATGCACATAATGTATTCATATTCAATCACTGGAACAGAGCTGAATATTTTGTATTGATCTGAAATGTCTGTGAACAAAATACAACAGAACAAGCCAAAGTAAAAACAAAAATCTCTTGTAGTTCTGTGACACAGTACAGCTGGATTTCTCCTGCTTGCACATATTTTCATATTTCAGTTCTTCATATACATACAAATTTTCCATTCGGTGGAGGGTGGATTTCTGAAATTACTTAGGATTCAAGTGATGTTTCAAATTCTGTCTCTCTTGTAAAGCACGTGAAAAATTGTGATGAGGTATTCAGTTTTTGTGACAGTTTTAAAGAAAAGGAAAACCTTTCTTCTGTTAGCAACGTTTGCAGAAATGCATTGTACTCACTTTTAACTGGAAAGTAGGAAAAGCTTACATAGCTAACCGAATTATTCTTCTGCTCTGCACAGATCATTATTGCATTTGTCTAGCACTCACATTCCATTTAGTCAGATGCGTGGTGCAAACAGTGCCAGGAAACTATTTTCAAAAGTATATAACAGTATAATATATTGCAAAAACTGTTTTTCTCTACTGTAGCTTTAAAGATGTCACAGAAAAAGGGGAAAAAAGGCTCCTGCATTTTTGTTCATTGATTAACTAGTAATGTTATGTATAAATAATGTATCTGACAGTATGGCAGCCCACTTGGGACACTGTGCCATTTACTACAAAATAGGATGCAACATGCAACTGAGCAGCAAGAACAAATTAAACATCTTTCCTTGGTAACTTTAGCATTTTTATTAGGTGATAAACATCACAGTGAGAAGAAAAGCAGATGTAGATATTTCAACTTTATTAACCTTGATCTAAAGCTATCTATAGGCACAAAATAATATTTATGTATTCCAAAAAAATACTTAAACTACGTCAAAAATGTGTTGCCCTAATCTCCTCATATTTCATGGATCTCCTGTGGAAACCAGCAGATACAGCCATGGTGTAAATATGGGATTTTTTCCAAAATACTGCAATTAAATTCAGTAGAATATTACATGTAATCTTATCTTAATAACTCCTTACACAGAGGTATCACTGCAATATGTACCATGGAGCATTTGCAATTTCAGTATAGGTATACGTTTTAAAACTTGCCCTTCTGAAGTTCTGGTATTCTGTCCAATTAAATGATTATATTAGAAATCTTTGTTGAACACAGTCTAGAAAGTTCAAAGGCTTTTTGTGCATAGGTTCAAAAATGTCAAAACTATTTTGTCAGTAGAATTGTAAGTTCTTTTAAAAGCTACTAAAATTAATATATCATTATGAAATTTATCTAAATATCAGTTCAAAGTGTTCTGGGCCACTAAAAATGTTTCAAGAGAAATCAATGGGACCCTTAAGTATAACCATAAGAAAAGTAGAAATTGCAAGGCAAAGAATGATTGTTTTGTCAAGAAAGAAAAAAAAAGTAGCAAAGAAAATTTATTACCTCTCACAAAGTATTATTTAATAATCATACTAGATCTGTTTTCATAAAATTGATATTTTCCACCAGTATTTACTGATTTTGATTGAAAAACTTAGTAAACGTTATTGAAATAAAAATATTTAACATCAGTTTTGCATAGCTGTTAATTCTGTAATATCAGTAATAAAAACATAGTAATGGCATTTGTATTCTCAGATGAATTCAGAGGAGTTATATAGTTAAACCTTAATGAAAATTGATATCTCAGATCCCTTTACCTGCTATGAAGGTTCCAATCACAGCATTAAATAATGTTAAATGGAACAATTAGGTATTATTCAACATAATTCAATACTATTCACCTTGAATTTGTAACTATCTTTTCAAAATCATGTGATCACTAAATCAAAGTATTTGTCTGTGTATTGAGCTAAATACCCAATTTAGACTTTCTGTTCATTGTCTTCTTTACATACTGCAAAAGCTGCAGCAGTTTATTTTGTATCTACACAATAATTAATCTAATATCCCTTCATATTTAATAGTTGCAATGGTTAACGTGTATACCTGAGGTAATTCCCATTGCACAGTGAAGAGGATTATCCACTTGATTAAAAATAAATCTTTTCACCCCTGCACTTGATCTGTACCTCCCTGGGGAAGCTGACCATAATTTTTTTCTCCCTGTACCTCATTCTACAAATGATGAGCCCATTTTCCATGGCCAATACAGAATGTAGCACTGGGGCTTAAACAAGACAATAGCTCAATCGTTTTTCTGTCCAAACTCCATCTGGAAACAAACTCCTGTTATTTGCCTGGTTGTGGCCACTAAAACCCATCAGTTACCTTCTATTTCCCAACATTGTGACCCATGAGATGATACAATCATTATTTTTCTCTCAGAACAAGGAATAATTTCAACTGGAACAGTAGTAACAAGAGAAACAAATGGAAAATGGTTGCTGAGAGACTACCATTCAGTCTCAGGTACTGCAATGCTAGGAACAGGAAAGACCAGATGGCAGGGACTGAAAGGTCGAAGGGCAAAGTTTATAGGATTGCTTCCATTATCAAAAGGAGATAGGCAGCTAAACTGTCATCCACAACAACTAGCATGCTCAGCCACCTTAGTGCCGTGCTATGTGTCTCCATGAACACTGACCCAAAAGTAGCACAGGTGTTTAAGCAAGTTAGGAAGTAATCATTAGTCTGCAAGTATGCTCCTAACTGTGACTAGCTAATATTGCAGATTCCCAAATGTTGTACCAGGTTGCATATATTTAAACTTCTATTTTGTTAGATTAGAGATGCTAGACCATGTCAAGTAGACTCAAGTTTAAAGTGCCTCATAGGAAAGAAGGCAGTTTACTTTTCATCTGAGTCATATACGTCTGCTTCAGAAACAATTGTATGTTTTGACTTTGACTTGTAACTCTTTTTTTGTTTTTTTCTTCCCTTAGCTGAACCAATTGCTCTAGGGGAGTAAGCTGGATTCTTGTCAGACTTGTATGTCATCAGTGAATCTATTTTATCTACAAATTTCCCACTGGAATGCCAAATATTGCCCTTATTTGCACCTTCACCACCTCATTGGAGACAAGGTGTCTACTCAATCATTATAATTTGGCCTGAGAAAACTTCACTGTTGGCAGTGACTTTCAGATCTCAGAACAAGGTTTTCATGGTTGGCAGTTGAGAAGAAAAATATTTTTGTAACTAATCTGATACAAATTCACAGAGAAGAACACTACCATGCATTTTTGCAGTGTGGCTTCCAGAACTGCAGCTTCTCCCTCATTGATAAAAACAGCAATGTGAATCACCACAGGATGATCGTTTGCCACATGGTGATTTTTATGATTTGTACTTTATTTAAGTAAACTTTCTGAAGTCTCAAGAAAACTACGGATTGTGCTGCTATATTTTTATCCAGGAAATTATCTTTGCCCACTGAGAGAATAAATCTTAACAAATGAGAATACATTCGTAATTTTCCATTCCAGTAGACTATAATAGTAACAAATTAGAACAAATTTTGTCTTGAATAAAGGTGATCTCCTTTTAGGAGGTTTAATGCCCAGTTCTGATGTAAGTTCACACATATTGCAGCAAATGAATACTATGCAAATGTTCAAGAGAGCTATCAGTAGTACTAACTTCTGCATGGGATTCTTTTAGTTAATAGTTTAGACCACAGAGAACAGAATTTCATATATGTGTGCGCTTATGCATAAGTGCCAAGAAGTAGCTAGAAACACAAAGATTTTGAAGGAGAAAGCTTCATAACCTTGATAATCTAAAGGATTCAACAACTAAACAGTAATCACCACATTGTTCAGGTTCATCTTATGGAGAGCTGAATGTGACATGGACAGTTTTATGGTTATATTTGAACAATATTTGAGTTTGGGGGGGGGGGGTGGGGTTGGGAATCATGCCATCTCCTGGTTTATATTCAATTCAGTAGATGGTATCTGCATATTCACTACTAATATATTCATATCTTGACAGTTGTAACTGTCTACATTGGTATACACAATAATACAAACAGATTTTCAGTCAGACATTCAGGATGTGCTTTCATAATTAATAGGTGAGCTGGAGAATAGATTTTAGTAAGGTACCCAAAACTAATACAGACAACTGAAGTGACAGTAGAAAATACAGAAGATTCTCATGTAAGTTCTGCTTGGGCAACATGCTTTGTTTTAAGGCTGAATTTGTCTATATTCAGGTTTCACCTATATGAACTTTTTTCCATCTCTCCTGCAACATTAAGACTCTGCTCTCCTTGTAAAAGTCTCCTCAGTGCATAAGGAGCATGCCCTCTGTCACTGATAGTCATGCTGACTATCACTCTTCCAGAGGAATAAAACAGCTTAAGCTTTTTAATTTTATCACTGTTTAACTTACCTCTTTTGTAGCTCCCCTCAGATCTTCTCTCAGATTATTAACGCAGCTGTAAAGTGTGACAGCCAAACTGGACAAAGTACTAATCTACTACACATTTGCTAATGAAGTATTCTCTTTCATCATCCATGTGTTGAAAATTTTGGGGAATTGTATGTTCGTACAAAGTTCACAATATCTCTTCTCCCTCAGCTGTGAGTTACTGCCTCATCTTCCTGAAATATGACTGCTTGTTGTGTACATCATCCTGTTTTGTTGCAATATGGAGAAAAATAAGTTTGTTTGGGCAGTCAATTACTGTCTTCTGGATGAGATACAATTATGATGTCAGCAATTCCAATGAGGCCGCAGAAATCATATTAAAAAAACTCAGAGAAACCATCACACTGGATGGCAGCAATTGGTGGTTGCTCCTCTTTAATCCCTAAGTAATTTTTCAGTCATAGGCACAATTCGTTGTCATTTCAGTGTGACCTTTCTACTCTATTTCTAGATGGCAAGTTTGCATTTGACTCTACGAGGTAGAATTTGCTCTGTAGGAAATGATTAATATACTAAAGAATTTTAAGACACTGCTTCTATTATTGCTGTCACTAGTAGAGTCTGCACAAAGAGCATATGGCAGAAGTTTGACGCTAAGTGCAGTAAAAAGCATATAACTTTTATTGTTCCCATCTCAGTTAGTGTTGAATTATCTATTTATTTATTACTATTATCTCCTCTTTCCTTTCAAATGTTGCAAGGAGTAAGAATTCTGCCTTGAAGAGTTCAACAAATGAGCACCAGATTCTGTTCTAATTTTTCATTCACACTAAGGGTATTTCTCTGGTAATTTGAATACCTATTTTGATCTTAAGTAAAGATCTGGACAGAAAATTTAAAAAAAAGATATTTCAAGAAAACTATCTGTTATAAAGATATCTCTGCAGCCTTTCCACTGAACTTGATAACTAAAGCATAGATAAATAGTAAGGTGTTGTTGCTTCAAGATGGCAATACCAATGGGCTGAATTGTCTTCTGGGTTATGTCTATCATTTCCCATTAATACTAGTAGCCTATAGCTAGGTACTCAGAGTCAGATGGAACTAAGCTAGCCTTTCCTGCTTACACTTTCAATATTTTCCTAGGTTGTTGTAAAAAAAAAAAAAAAAAAAAAAAAGGTATTTGTGAATGATTTTCTTAATGTTAGGGTTTTAATGATATTTTTCCTTGTTAAAGAAATTGTATTAATAATCTTAGAACAATCCTGTTTGGTAACACAGCCTCTGACAAAAATAAATAGAGTGCCCACAGTTTCCACAAGAAGCTATTAGATTCCAGTAACAATGATTTTTGACCTTCAAGATACTTGCTGTAAATACAGAAATGTAAAGCAGGGTTGCAGCTGTTCTCATTTGTAATAAGCTATTCCATAAATAAACATTTGCTCTGTTTCTTTTTTAGCAAAATTACCTGTACTGCTTAGATAGATTTTCCAATATATGGGTCAATCTGTCCTAACCTTTTCTGAAAGAAGATGAGAAATGTTCCCTCTGAACAAGATAAGTCATACTGTATCCAATGGCACTATTTGCAAACACCAAATAGCAGCAGACTTGAGAACAGCAATATAAAGCTATCAATTAATTTTGTTGTAACTGTATGCACCTGTGAACAACTGCTTAATTAAAGAGGCAAACAGAAATCTCTCACAATAATGCTTCAAATTACTTGCATTTATGTGACTCAATTAGTTGGAGTGGATAAATACAATTGGAAGGCTGCCATGTGGACTTCTGGAAATAAAGAAAAGATAGAACTGTAGAGATACAAAACCAAATGGGATGACTCAGGCAGATAAATACAGATAATTCTCAGAGGTTCATAGGCCTATATAAACAGAGAAGATAAAAGAAAAAGATTCTGTGTAAATATCTATAAATACCTCATTTATTGTCACAGAGTTCTGCTTTCACAGGCTGTAACAGCTTGTTTTCAGCAGCATACTCTTAGGGCTCAAGTTTGCTTTAACTTTGCCATCAGATATGTTCATCCAGTTCCCTTTGCTTTTAGGGAGTGGCAGAGGTGACTGCTGTTTTAGGTGTGCTAGTGTTTCTTGCCTGCTTTCCAAGCATTATTTCAGAAAGGTCTTTCATAGTCTCTGGCCTGTCTGTATGTTTGAACATCTCAGATGTGATTGTCTGTGTGAGTGCTTTCACTTGGAGCATGAGTGCACTTCTGAAACAAATCTTCTCTTGGTCTCCATTTCTATCTTCTGGTTCCCATCATAAAGGAGATCCAGAGCACACGAGTCAGACTTCTTAAGAAAGAAACTAGTCTGTAAATTGTCCTCCATGTACATACTGAGAGAACATTTGCCCTCAGGGACCAGACTATAGATAGTCCAAAGTGAAAAAATGTGAGATGTGTATGGTGTGGCCACCAGGTCCTTAGCATCTCTTAATCTTGGTTTTCACTGTCTCCTAACATAGACGTAGCCTAAGGCGTTTACAATTACCTCGTACAGAATAGGCCCTTCAATTCCATTTCTCAATTTCATAAACCTGTTTCAAGACAGGATTTAGCCCTATATATGTGCAAATCCATTACTGAAAGTGCCCTTTTCTCATCTTTGTATTTAGTTCAGTGGTTTTCAGTATCTACTGTAGCCATTGTTTGCATTGGGGCATTATATAAATACAAAATATTTGACACTGGAGGCTGGTTAAACAAACCAGACTTTCCCTTCTTCTGAGGCAACTCATCTACATGACAGAGGGGATCAGAAATGGGACAGACTGCACTGAAAAATGCTGCACAGTGCAGAATCCAGAATGTGTTTTAGATACAACTTGTTAATTCTATCAGGCAAACACAACCACTAATGTTTTCAAAATTATTTTTTAAATTACTGTATTTCCTTAGCTCCCTTTCCAATGCATTCTCTTCCTTAAAGAGTAGTCAGATACTCTTAATTTTGTATTTGGGTTAATGACTTGTTCAGGTACATTATAACTTAACAGTGGGATATTCTTCCAGGTGTAACAAGGAGTAAATGGCCAAGGCAGAGTAAGGAACATGACTGGATGATATATAAAAAAGAACAAATGATTATTTCCTGTAGGAACAATAATTGTTAAGCCAGTTACCATTTTTGGACTTAACACAGGCATCCTTTTTGTTTGTTTGTTTGTTTGTTTGCTTTCTCTCTGGAAACTTACAAGCATTTTGGTTTAGAGCAGATAAGTTTTCAAATTTCAAATACGTAGGTTTATCCAAAAGTAATGCGTCCCTCTTGTTTCCATGGAAACTACAGCAGATACAAAGATCACAAGAATGCTATTTGATAGAGCAAATTCTCAGCTACAAGATGCTTTTTTTCAACATCATAAGCACTATAAGCTGTGTTTTTGCCAGCAGCAAACAAGAGCTTGCATGCTGTACTTGTAACAATCTGCACCAGAAGAAGTGACCCACTGTCAGTGTTGCCACTGCTGAAATGCACCACCCACCACCTCACTGCATTCACATCCACTGTTTTGTCACCATAAAAAGTTCAGCAAGCATCAATGAATGTCAGTGGGTGCCATTTTTTCCACATGGAGTAATACAGTGACACACCTTCGCGCACCTCATAAGCATTTCCATGCCAGACGCCATTTGTCAGACTGCCCCTCTGCTGCCATCTGTCATGTGGAGGGAAGGTTCAGTCTCTACTGCCATCTGCCATACCACCAACATTCGCTTCTGATGTTGTGGGCCAACATAAGAAATAGGAGGCATTACTTTCAGAGCAGCCCTCATACATACACAAATTTCTCTCTTAACAATTTTGAGAAGTTAACGCTGAAATGAATTTTATTAAGATATATTTGTCCATAAGTTTAATAGAATATCTGTCCATGGGAGGGGAAGGGCTAACAATATATTTTGGCTGTTTCATTACACCATTCTTACTAACACTTTTTATTCTCTCAATTTTCCACTTCCGCCCCCCCCCCCCCTTTTTTTTTTTTTGTAACTGTAGCCTGCAGATCATAATAACAGCTTTGTTTTTATAACGTCATAAAATATTCATAGATGACCCTACATTTATTTCCCCTTCCCAAAAAGCAAATCATGCAGATAAAGTCACTGGATACAAATATATTTGTCAGACAACCTAATCTGGCTATAAAATCTACCTGTGACCTAGAGGACAAAACTCCTCACACTTCTAATTGAAGGCAACTACCCAGCTGACAGGTAAATATGCTTTTGAGGGCTCTTTTGCTGCTGTGATGATAGCGTCTTGAGGTTGTTTCCAGATGGAGGGGAGGAGGTAAAAGTGAGAGTCAGAGAGTGTGACAGTTGTTCATCTATCTTGGAAACACTGAGGACCTTGGAAATATAAAATAAATTAGGCTGTGCTTTCATGAACACTTTAATCTAACTTAAGCACGATGTGCTGCTAAAGAAGATGATCACTCCATCCTTCCATCTTCTGCTGTCTTTTCCCTCGTGCCAAGAGATGAGGTCGTATGGTTACCTTGCAAACTAGATCCAAAAACTGATCCAACAACCAGCCTCCCAGATATTAACACTTTGCAGCTGGATCAATTTGTTTGGTTTAAATGTTGATGGGAGAGGGAAGTAAGGGGAATATACAGACAGAGGTTGATGAAAATATTACTTTCAGTAGTAGCTTGGGCTTAGATCATCTCAAAACTCTTGATAAGCTACAGTCTTAGTCACCCATGGGGCTGTGAATGCAGCCCTGGCTCAACAGGTCTGAGGCAGCACTGTATCTTACAGGCAATAAAGATGTGGTCCTGTGGTAATATCGAGGAAAGCTGCCACTTTCAGCACTTGCTGCAGTTCTTATAATACTGAACAAACAGATGCAAACTGCATTGCAATATCAAAGGTGTATTGTGAGAGCACTGGCATTTTGAAGCAAGGGAGAAAAACAAGCTTATTTCAAATGATTAAGGATAAAAAATCCCATCTTTCTCTCTCTCTCTCTCTCTCTCTCTCTCTCTCTCTTTCCCAAAGAAGTCAGTTTTCATAGTAATTAAATGAACTGAAACTTGTTCCTGCCCAAGATTATTTTGATCTCTATTGATTTAATCAAATTATGCTTGTTCAGTAAAAAAATCTGAAGATAAGGGAGATATTTCTAATCAAAATACTGTTGCCATTAAAAAAAATGATGGTTTACAATTCCCTAACTTCTTATGCATGGTAGATGCCTGTTTCTTATTTCTCCATGCTAGCTAAGTCGGTACTCCACACCAAAAACAAGGCAGGAAAAATATAGGAATTATGAAATCATTGTCTCTGCCCATGACATCCATTACCTTTCGTTAGCTCCTCATGGTCAATGTAGCTGTTAAGACAGAATTGGCATACTATCTGTGCAACTGGTACCCAAAGTGATGAGAAGCACAACAGAATTGCATTTCTGGCACAGCATGCCATGAGAGCCCATAAATTATGGCTGTAAAGGCAGGGTTCAGGAGCGGCTTTGAATTTGTAGGACAATTACCTTGCGTCCCCTGTGTACTTCAGAGTAAACCCTGGGGTATGAAACAATCCTGTCTTACTTCCTTTTTATTCTTCTAATATGTTTTCAGCCCAGTTTCAGCAACTGAACAGCTGTCTGAATGAACAAAAACCTGCAATAGTTCTGGTGAATGGTAAACTGGAAATGTATTTCTCTGCACTGACTGTAAAGGAAGATAAGTTATGGCTGAAATCCTGTCACTGACTGCAGAATTCATCTATCACAATAACTTGTAATTAAAAAAAGATAAGAAACAAATCCTTAATGATCATGTTTGTACTCTGAGATCATGTGGCATTTTGTCCAAGATTTCCAAACCTACCACAAATAAATTAGAATTTTTTGCAATAATCTTAACCTATTCCCACTGTTTATTAGTTCTACTAAATATTCTCACTCTTCTGCCAAAAGTCTATTTTGAATGGCATGATCACACTGGAGATGGACACACATGAGAGCAAGAAGTGAAAGAAAAATGAACAGCAAACTTCTCAGTTCCTCAAGAGAAACCCGTGCTAATTTTCCCCTCAAGTGCTAAGTAAAATCATAGTTTGAATAGCTGTGGTAAAAAAAAGCCATCTTAATTAAGGCAGTTCAGCTGCAATTCCAATTTCTTTAAGAGAATGCTTTGATTCCTTTTTACAAACTATTACTTCAACCTAAGTTTTGAATTTGAAAATCGGTTTTGAATGGCAAAATATTGTTTGTTCAACGTTCTGTTTTCAGAATGCTTTTGTGCTACAAAGACATTTCACCATTATTCTCAATTTCTTCATCTGAATAAAAAAGAAGGAGAAGAAGAAACTTTGATGCATTGTCATGCTGTGATGGGATATGTTTTTTGAAGTCTTTGCATTGCCTTATTGGTCTTTATTATTTAAATTTCTGGTTTATATTTATATGATGAATTGAAGTTTGGGGGGTGCACCCATATTAACTGCAATCCATCCAGGACTCTGGAGTTTTCTGCTACCCATATTACTTTTGATTTGTGTGGCAAATCTCCAGGTTTGAAGTTTCATTGCAAGTGCCTGAAATCGGAGTAGGATGAGCGTTGTTATTTTCATTGTTTGGAAAACAAAAATGTACCTCTGATAATTTTTGTCTTTGATTACTGCTTCTTCAAAGGATTTAAAACAGAATGAAAGCCTTTGAAAATTTTAGAGATGAAGAGACATGAGAGTTATTCTGTATGCACCAGATAAACAGATGTCTTAGCTTTCAAACTAAACCCAGAAAATATAATCACAAGCTTCATCAGAAACAGATAACAATCTAGGTGCACAGTACTTTACATTTTACTAATGTGCAGTGGGAGAAATAATAATACTACTTCCTTCACTTGTCTAAATATTTGTTTCAAACTAACAGCTCAAAAAACATGTTGGTAATAGCAAACAAAATATGATAAATTCCTTTGAGGGAAAAATATTCTCAGCATAATGCCATTATAAGCACAAGTAAACACACTTTGAAATGTATTCACAAATAAGTAAGACACTCATAACGCTGAAGGTCTTAAATTGTAAGTTCCCAAATTAATAGGTATCAGATGTCATGAGTGCTTTTCATCCTGTATAAGAGTCTCACTGAAAAGTCTCACTGAAAAGTCCCAATAAACTGAAGTTGAAGTTTTAATCATTCTGGGGATGGCTACATGACAAGAACCCATTCTTAATATAGAGGAAAATGCTTCTTTGGAAATATGTAAAACAGTTTAGAAATAGCTGATGATGTGTGTTACTAAGCCAGTTTCTGCAAATAACTTCCTTGATCCCCTGAAGTATGGGCAGCTTTAAATCACCCACAGAAAATTCATATATGAAAGAAATGTAGGGTTTCTTGCATTCCTCTTGGTTCCACACAAATATGATGTTAAATTAGTGCGTGCACCTGAGCCACATACAATGGCAGGGTAACAAAAGTCACAAAACCTGACTAAATTGATCAGAAAAAAAGCCTGAAGGAATTCGGATTTAGTTAAAGGTTTCCTTAAGCTGTACTAAAAGGAACAAAGTGATTACTGTGCTTCCAAAACAAGTTCAAATGCATTACCTCCATTTATAAGATGACATGTTCCCACATCAGAAAGTCAATTTACTCTGTAAAATGAAGGGGAAATAAAGTATGGACAAAACATAGCATCGTGTTTCTCCAGAAGAAAACTGAGTTCAAAAGAGAAAGTACTGCAATAAAAGTCATTCTCATTTCCAACAGAAAAAAAAATTGTAAAGAATAGAGTGTTCATAGAAAACAGAAGAAATCATGCCAAAGAAGAGAAGGCTCTTTAAAAACAAGGGAAAGAAGTGAGAAGATAAAATTTCAGTTCAAAGAGGTGAGAGAAGGAAAGTCATAACTGAAATTAGGACAAGAGGAAAGATCAAACCTTAAGTAAAAGGGAGGATAAGTGGGAAGACATAGAGTCAAACAAGATACTATGAAACATTTTAATGGTCTGTATAGCTAGTATGGTGTGTTGAATGGTATGTCATCTCACTAGGCTTTGAGATCCAGCAGTTACTGTTACGGCATAGAAGTGGGCTGAACAGGACTTCAGTACTAGTATTTAGAAGTAATCTGTATTTTGCAAGGCACTGGATTAAATATCTGTCAGAGAACAGCCAAAGCATGAGCAATCAAGATATTATAATCAGAATTAACACTGCACCGGTACAATTTTCAGTCTCTCTCTGGTAGCTAATGATGATTCTTGTTCTTCTGTATGCACAACTGTTTTGGACAGCAGGCAAGTCTTGGAACATGGATTGCAAGAGATGGAGAAATCATGAGACTCAGGGAGAATTAAAGCCATTTTAGGCCAAACAAATTTGATATGGATAAAATTTGTTTTTAAAGGCAAGGTGACCTATCAAAAACCCTGCTCTTCCAACAACTGCTTCATTGTGCATTCACATTTCCAGTCAGACCTCAAGGGAAAACTCCATCTTCATGGTGGCACCCACAGCTGTGTCTGCACTGCTACATCTAGGGACTGATCCCTGACTGCTAGACCAAGCGGCATGGACTGATTCACCAGCACGTTGCTCTGTTTGAGCTTCTCTGATGCTACACTAATACTTGGTCACATTTTTTTTTCCCAGAAGGTGTCCTTGTGGCTGTTATACAAAATGTCTATTTTCATGCACATATTTTCAGTTGGAAAGGTCTGAAATGGTGTGAGGATTTCTATTGCCATCTGCAAGATTAATGGTTTTAAATTAATGGTTTAAAATTAATGGTTTTAATTTAATGATTTTAAATTCTTTATTGTGAGAGTGGTGAGACATTGGAACAGCTTGCCCAGAGAGGTTGTGGATGCTTCCACCCTAGTTCAAGGCCAGGCTGAATGGGGTTTGGGGCAACCTGGTCTAGTGGGAGGTATCCTTGCCTATAGCAGGAGAGTTGGAACTAGATGATTTTAAAGGTTCCTTCCAATCAAAACCATTCTATGATTCTATCACTCTATGCTTCTACGCATAAAAAACAGGGAAGAAGTCCTGAGGACAGTGAGGGTTCTTCAGAATCCAAAGCCTTTTGGGACAATATGGGAGGACTTTTGATGGATAAGGAGTGAAGAAAAACAAAACATTTTGTGGTCTGAACATTCAGGAAAGATCCATTAAATGATTACTCTCAGGCAGATGCCCAGTATTTATTTTTGATGGAGCTAGTTATGGTGTAAAATAGTAACAATTTGTGTGAATGATCATTTGTCCACATCTTTGCTGGTATCATTTATTTTTTTCCAGTAAATATACATCTTTAGGTCTAATTCTGTCCTTAATTTACAGTGATGTAGACTAAGCAAAAATCTATTTACTTTCATACCAATGGAGGAAGACAGCTGTTATGAGTCAGAGCCCTTGTAGATACTACATTTTTTCTGCTACCATGCCTCAGTGCATTTAAGATCTATTTGATTCATAAAATAATGCAATTAATATTGTGTGTAGGCACAAAACTAAACATGCTATCATCCTCTACGCTCTTTGTCTTCTGTTTGTCCTTTTTTGTTGGTATTGGTCTGCTCTAATTTCCTTCCCCCTGCAGATCCCAGTGTCTGGTTCCCTTTGACAACAGCTTGGTCTAATGTCAGTTGAATATAAAAACAAATACTTAAGAGAGAGCTTTTCCAGTTCCGGAAGCTCTGAAAAAAACTAATTTTCATTTCAAGATTGGTTTGTTTTGTTTATTTTGCTGTGTTTTTTTTTTTCTGCAAGCTAATCTTTAGCCTGTATACGGAGAGAGGAACAGTAGCAAATAACTATGCATGTAAATTCCTATTCATTGAAAATGAAACTATTATAGCAACATAAAAATCAATGTTTGTCCAATTATTTTCTGCAGGCAGTACAGTACATAGCAACATTGCTTCTCATTAGATTAAATCATAACCCGTCTTAAATACCATTTTACCAGCTGTTACTGAATAAAGGGTGAAACAAACAGTTTGTAGTATCAGATACGTAGCTTTCTGGCACACATCTTTGCCAACTTTATAACAGCTGTGCATAACATCTAAAAGAAGTTCACATCCTCAACGGTTCTTCTTCAGTTCTATTGAAATTCATCCTTTCCCTCCCAAAGTATCATCTTAGTAGCATTTGTGCTAGTCTAAAATAAACTCGCTTCCAGAAAAATACATCAGAAGTGATACACTAATTCTTAGAATTTCTTTCTATTCCAATTACTAACAAAAGGTGCTGCAAACATTCTTACAAGCAGTCTCATTTTTGAAATAATTACATAGCAGGACAGTCTATATTTTTATTTATGTTTTATTTATTTATATAAATTTCATTTATACAGATGCAAAATAATCTGCATTAATTCCTAGTGTATATTGCCTGTATGTCAGAGACTTATTCAGAGGTCTGTAAAGGTTGGGCCCTCTTGATGCTGTGACTCCCCAGACCAGTCTCAGCCCTTCAACCTTTATACTTGATCTTTGATTTCATAGAGGCCCTTCTGTGATCCGCAGGTAGAAACACCCAACCTGCTCCAAGATAGCAATGTGACTGTTGTCTGCTTCAGTCTAGCAGGCAATAGATTCATGTGGCTACAGGAGGGACATCCCAGTAGTTTAAGAAAATCTCAGTCACAGAACAAGTTGCAGATTGTTTTCTGTGTGCTGCTCACAGATATAAACAGCGATTCTTGCTTTGTCTAATCACTTTGTCTTTCTGTTTTCCTTTCCTGTTTGTAAATTGAGGGTAATAATAATAATATTTAGTTTTTCCCAAAGGGTTGTTTTGGTTTTTATTTTTCCCACTGCTTAATCTAAAACAATAGAATACTGTTATTAGAAAATGTGAGGGTGAGGAGAATAGACATAGAAAAATTAAGATTTAGAAAAGTAAAATATTTGGAATGAAAAGCTAAAAATCAGTGGGGTAGCAGAGATAAAGAAACCTATAGGAAACAGAGAATGGAGATGAAGAAGACATAAGAAAAGCAGAGTCCAGAGCAACAGAGGAGGTCCATTTGCAGGATAAAGAATGTCATGCAGAAACATTCTGCTTGTAAAAGAAATGAGCATAACTGAAAAGAGGAGACCAGAAATAAACATTAAAGAAGTTGAATAAAGTGGTGTTGAGTAGAATGGAATGCATTTTACACAAATTAATGAAGAAGGAGGACAGTATTTTTACAAACTCTTTCACGTTTGATGACTACTGGAATCACAGATTGCCTTACAACAGCAGTTTATGGCACAGGAATTACATCTGCTGAGGTTGTAGGTGATATCTTGTCTCTGATGAAACTGAGGCAATAGTTCTCATTACCTGCAGTGAAACTATGATTTTGCCCTCTGAAATTGGGAATTCTCATAAGAAAGTCAGTTGTTTAAATTAAACTACATTAATTTAGGTGCTCAGTAGGAAAAGCTAGGGGTTTGAATATGCATGAAAAAATACTCAACTTGGAGCACAGTAAATAAAAATTAGTCTTGATGGGAGAGTATTATTATTTTAAAATTAAAATCATTTACATAATACCATATATTTAGACAGAATACTATAAGAGAAGTAAACAACAAGTTCCCTGCCTTAGAGAGATTTCTTTCTTAATAAGAAATGACAAACAATTGCAATGCAATTTAAAACAGGTGGAAGAAAAGAACACTGAAATAGCAAAATATATAACCCTTCCCTCCCCCCCCCCCCCCAAGTATATAGTTGACAGAAAAGCGAACAACAACAACAAAATCAGAATAACAAATTGAAAGTATAATTTACTAGCCATGTTATGTTGCCAGCAAGACCACTTGCTTATGCAAAATTGTGCTGAAAATCCCTTCATTTTATATAAATTTCTAAGACATTGGTATCTCTGAAATTTTTATCACTTGAGCTACATGATTATCAAGAAATTAAAAGCTTACCAACCTAAGATTACAAAATATTTTAGAGGATCTCTTTTATTTCTCTCTTGGCAGAATCAGACTGCTTAGATAATTCTTTCAAAGCTTACAAGAAGAGCTAATTGTCATCCAAATAAAATATCATGTACTCCATCTCTAGCAGTTTTTTTTTTTTTTGTGTAGGTCCCAAAGATTTCTATGCTTCCACATTTCGAAATGTTTTCTTCATTGAGTATTGAGTTCTATTAAAGAAGAAATCGGTGGATGGATTCAAAAAAATAGAAAATAATCCTTTGCTAGAAGCTCGTAAAAATAGGTTGGTGTTCTGCCCACCATATTTGCTCATTACTGTATGTGATGTCGGTTAATGTTAGTTAATGATCAACATTTTTTAAAAACCACAGATATTATTCCCTATATTTTTATCTTCACGTATCTTTCTATTTGTATGTTTTACAGAATTGTTCAGTAGAACTTTGGAAAGGTAAGCCTCAAAGTAAGGTCTTCCCTTGCTGAACAGGTCTGGAGGACCTCCTGGCTGGCTGTACCAGGACGGGCAATTTCAGGAGAGATTTTTGACTAAGTTGTTCAAAAAACTTTTCTTGTTTATAATAATCTGCTACAGCACGGCCCTGAAATTTGGAAAAATGGCCGCTATACAATTCCACATCAAAGGCATCTGCTTAATTGCCAGGAAAATTACTTGAATATCTCTCTTACTAGAAGACAGGCGGGCATCAGAGGAAGGAGACTGAAACAGAAAGCTAAACAGGTTGAATATTACATATATAGTGGAGAAGGAAAATAGAATGTTGCCAGGTGTTTGGGTCAAAGGCTTTCTTCAAACTTACAGCTTTTGATGTGGGTTGAATCCAAGCTAGAAGGTGCTGAAGATTCAGAATAAAAGGAGATTTTGATTTAATGAACAGCAGAACCAATAGAGGGAAAGACAGATAAAATCATTATGTACAGGTGAGGTGTTTTTAATGAAATACTTTCAATTAATTGAACTTGCAGACAAACTGGTTAGTGATAAATACATGTTTTTGTTAAACTGACCCCAAAATGCTTCCTGTATTATATCAAATTACCCTACACTTTCATCTATATAACGTAAAAAGAGATGGTCTTCAAAAGACTAAACAATAGCTTCGAGCACTGGCTTAATATTCAGCATAAACAGCATTCTTACAAAGTCAGTACACTTTTAAGAAACTTCACAGCACATTTCATACTTCACAGAACTGTATATAAATACTGCATATATACACACACCATTCTTGATGTCTCAAGATTCTTCCCTTGTACGTAATCATCTGAAACATTGAGCCTCATCTTCTCAGATTTTCAGATGATTGTATTGTCATTTCAATGGCATTCTAGAAAAAAATCATATTGCAAAATTTTTTTACAACTGCACTTTAAAAGTGATCATTACAATGACATAAATTGTGCCTTTGCAGTAGGTGAAGGATAATACAAAGAACTAAAACCAGTGAAAAGATTTTGACGATATAAGTATAGGTTATGTAATGTTTCACTCCCCACCCCACCAAAAAAAAATTGAAGTCCATTTTAGAATATGTGTCCATTTTAGAATAAAATAGAATAGTCATTATGTATGTCCTCTGTCTCAAAAAAAAAAAAAAAAAAAACTTATTATCTTCACATTTATTTTCTCAAACCTAAAACTGGTGGATCTACTAAGAAGCTATGCTACTTATTCCTCAGTCAGAGTACCCTTACCTGCACTATTACAAACCCAGTTTCCTTTTTCCTCTCATGTCTATCTCTGTCAACATAATTCCTATGCTTATAGTACATATCTTATTCCTTTGTGTGTTGTTATCAATATCTAACCAGTACTGCCATGAAAATAAAGAATTACACAGTTGGTGTACAATTCAATAATTAAGCAAGCATATTTCACCATATCTCCTGCAGGTAAGCTGGCCCTGTTTGGAAAGGTCATAGTCTGTAGTCTTAAGTGCAATTCGCCATTATGCTCTTAACAGCAATACTTTCCTGATTGGTTTCTTTAGGGAAGGTGATCAACACCATAGGCTTGCAGTGCATTTATTTAATGGTTTTTACAGCAGGGTAAAAACATAACAGGTAAGCTGCAAAAAAAAAGAAGGAAAAAAAGGCCATACATGCTTCACAGTATTATGCATGTATACAGCCTTTATTTAAAATTTCTGTTTTGCTTTTTTTTTTTAGACTTTAAAAAATTTGTTCTGTCACAGCAGAGGAATCTGATTCTGAGAAGAAACTTTCTTCTTTTACCTTTCATTTTAACTTAGTCTAAGAGAACAACTTTTTAGTTTGAATTCTAATTAGACACTCCCAAAGTTCAAGAATTAGAGAGTTTGCTTCATCTTCAAACAGCTGGGTTCCCAGCTGGGTTTGTGTAATGACTTCACTAATTTCCTTTCTTTTAATGTGTTTGTTTTCTATTGGTTAGATGCATTGTTTGGAGTTAGAGTTCCTTTGCAAACAGTACCGCTTCCGCTGTTTTAGTTATCCTGCAGTAGATTCTATAGCTCTGATTTATGAGCTAACCTATTTTATCTAAGTCTGCTTTATGATAATCTGTAATGGTTTTTAGGCTTTCTAGTTTTTCAACTGCTGTTTAGTTTTCAGGGATTTAAAAAACATTCTTCCAAGATAACATTTGGAGTTAACAGAATGCTTTCATATATAATAAAATATCTTTAGGCTAATTTGCTAGGAGCTTTAGCACCCTCATTAGTAACTTATTGTGTGTGGCTTAAAAATTGTATATATTTGTTTTTCAAATACTGTCTTCTAGTAAGAGGGTTTTAGTCTTTAGGGTTGAGAAAACAATGGTTTAAGCTTCTGAGAAATGTAGCGCTGTAAAATTGTAATGTTCTCGGATTGTCTTTAAAATTTCCATGTTTATGAAATTGTATTCTTTATCCTGAGAGGCATCCTGCACTCCATGCCACAACTGGCCACATTAAATCTTTTTTGTATCATAACTCAATGCCATAACTTTGTAATGATAACCTTTTAAGAGTGCATAGTATTATTATTATTTTTTTTTAACTTAGTAGAAATCTGTCAAGGCAAAAGAGTCTTCTTCTGAAAAGAAGGCTCCATTTTCCTTTTTGCAAAATCAGGATCTACAGCTTGAATACTATCCTATAAAGTACTTCAGAACACTCCTCTGTTTCTTTTTTTTTCTTTTTTCTTTTTTCTTTTTTTAACCATGCTAATTAAAGTTACTATTCTTACTTTACAGAAGGGAGTACTAAATGAGAACAAAAAACAGTGCTTTGATAAATAAATAGCAAAGCTCTAAATGCTTTATTCTTGGTTTTCTTCTTTGGTACTTAAATTTGCCCCCTCATTTCTCTCTCACACAGCATGTCAGGGTTCAGGTGATTGCACATTACCTGTTAAGTAATCTGTATTATTTGGTCTCCAAGAGAGCTCTATCTTTTTTCCTGAAGTCAGATAAGAAGCCAAAGAAGACTATCAATGGAAAAGAAAGAATTTCACAGACCTGCTGGCTTTTTTAAAGCCACAGCCAAAACAGCAGTTCTGAAGAGCCCATCAGAAAGAAGAATCACATGACGAAAAGGTGCTGAGGCACATTACAGCCCTTTTTGCTGAGTACTGTTCCTCATCCCTGCCCAAGACCACAGTGACACTTACTAGCTTCTTAGCGTTACAGCCAGAGCCAGACAAGTGTGGAAGAACGTTGACTTAAAATTGCAAGGTGAAAACTGTTTATTTTGAGGTCAAGTTCAGGCACTTTTTGGCTTTTTTTTTTTTTTTTTTGGTCCCTATCAGTTTGTTGTTCCCAAGTTAAACTGCCCTTCATCTGCTCTTGCTCTCTTTCTTGCTTGTCTCCCCCCATATGCCAACACTCTGCTTTCAATTTTGATTTGATGAAGGCAAATTTTTACCTGAAGATGTTATTTTAGACTGGACAGAAGGAAGGTCTGCCAAAAGTCCCAAGACAAATAAAAATCCCTGTCATCCTTTTGTGGAACAAGCACAAAGGCCAGATTTTGAATTGCCTTAATTTAAATTCTGTGGACCGTGAGCCTGCTGAATCTCACGTGTCACTCTGAAAAGTTGACTGATTTTTCATAGCTACTATTTATGTAATAACTGTATAGTAAATTTTTAGAGATCCCTCATGACAATGCATTCCGCTACTGTATTAAATAAGTTTATCTGGATATTATCAAAAACTCAAGAACAAAATCATAGAGCTCCTTAAAGTACTCTGCAGTCAACAATATAAAGTATTGAATATTTTTTTCCACACAAATTGTATTTCTCTGTTTGAAGTTGTATATAAAAGTCACAGTGGGGACTGTAAAAGGCATAATTGTCCTGTGAGGTATTAATGTTTTATCTATAAATTATTCTATTCTAAACTACATGGTAGTAATTATGTTTATTCTGAGAAACCAAGTGTTCTCATCTCAGTGTGGGGATCTTTTGTTTCTCTCCTGGCAAAAATTACATCCTATAAAGCAAAAATGCAATGTCAGACCAGAAGGTGCTTCTTCAGATAGACACGTTCCTTTTTCATTTACCTGCTTTATGGACTAGCTGTGCTGTGAGTGCCACAACTCAGGCTGACTCCACTCAGAGACAGCATGGGTATGGCTGGATTTATTAGCTCGAACAAAACTGCAAACCTGGTTACTCTGCTACCAAAGCCAGCTTAGATCCAGAAATAGTAAAGCAGCTTTCATTTGGCAGGGAGGCTAAACAAACTCTGGTGATTTAAGCTGGTTCTGTGATGGCCAGAATGGATGTTTCAGCAATGTATACTCAAAATTAAAGATAGGACAGCAGTTCACAACTACATAAAGATCATTAGAGTCAGTGAGAGGTTATTTGTGAAGTCTTCTCTGCTAAATTAAAAGAAGGCTGAAGAGCATGCTGAAGCACTCATCCCTTTTCATCCACATTTTAATTGCTAGATTTTTTCCTACCTTTTTTTAATACGGATTCAGCTTGGTACTTTCCAAAAAAAATGTGGTCTAGTGGGGTCAGCCTTAGGCAGTGTGAGCACAGCTGATCACTTCAATCTAGCCCTTGGGTTACGCCCAGGCTGGCTTTTATTTAGCAGTAGACACTGCTTTATTACTCCCCTTAACTCAAGTTCAACACAGC
Source organism: Pavo muticus (assembly GCA_016647715.1). Classification (NCBI taxonomy): domain Eukaryota; kingdom Metazoa; phylum Chordata; class Aves; order Galliformes; family Phasianidae; genus Pavo; species Pavo muticus. The sequence continues at coordinate 1,022,762 of JACDJE010000257.1, read as the reverse complement.
TGTGACAACCTGAGCTGGCTCCTGTAAAAGGGATTCAAGCCTCGTCTTCCAGAACAATGCCCCTTTATCACTCTTGTTAAAGTATCTTAGTGTCTAAAATAGTGCGCTGAGATAGTATGAAAGAGTCAGTAAGGGACTCCGTTCTCAGAGGACAAAGATCTGAGCTGATATCTTGAAAAAGAGAAGACATTTTATTGTATATTATCTATTGAGTCTATAAAATAATTGAGCTTTGAAAAAGGAAGGAATGCCTTGGAGACTTAACGAGAGAGTACCTAATTTCTAAATGTTCTTAAAACACAATCTGCATGATAGTGTGATCAGACCTGCCAAGTTTCCTGCTTATGTAGAGCTGCTGTTCATAAAAGAAATTTCTACATTTTTCTTCCCCTCCTAATCCATTTGTATCTTTGCTGTCCAACAGTCAAATGTATTTGTACACTCACTAGACATTAGTGTATTATTTCAAATGCGTGTCTCCATAGTTACTGTTTACAGTATCCTTCTCTGCTTAGGGTCTTTTGTCAGTAAGATTTTGCATCTGAAAATAATAGGTCTATTTTCCAGCAAAAGCAATTCCTCTTTCTGATTTGTTAAACATTTAGGGTGATCTCTTTGGCCATCTAAAGATCTATCTCTTCGGCTGTCCACACGTGGTCACACAATCCAAGCTAGTTACCTAGGCTCCCTCTATAAGCAGTGGAAAGAAACAGTTACAAAAATGATTGATTCAAATTATTTTAGATGGTTACCTTAAGAAGTCTGGAATAAAACTCAAGAAGAGATGAACGCCTACACCTCCTTTCACAAGCGGTATCTCATATTTTCATGTCAAGAAGCCAAAGCTGTGAGAAGTTTAATTGCATAGGCTCTAACATGCTGTTAATCAAGTACAGTCCTTACAGATATTTCAAGCCCAACAAACTTCAGAGTTCATTGAATCATAGAATCACAGAATGGCCTGGGTTGAAAAGGACTACAATGATGATCTAGTTTCAACCCCCCTGCTACGTGCAGGGTGACCAACAACTAGACCAGGCTGCCCAGAGCCACATCCAGCCTGGCCTTGAATGCCTCCAGGGATGGGGCATCCACAACCTCCCCAGGCAACCTGTTCCAGTGTCTCCAGACCACCCTCTGAGTGAAAAACTTCCTTCTAATATCTAACCTAAACCTCTCCTGTCTCAGTTTAAAACCATTCTCCCTTGTCCTATCACTATCTACCCATGTAAACATTTGTTCCCCCTCCTGTTGATACGCTCCCTTCAAATATTGGAAGGCCACAATGAGGTCTCCCAAGAGCTTTCTCTTCTCCAAGCTAAATAAGCCCAGTTCCCTCAATCTTTCTTCATAGGAGAGGTGCTCCAGCCCTCTGATTGTCTTAGTGGCCCTCCTCTGGACCCATTCCAAGAGCTCTGTGTCTTTCTTGCGCTGGGGGCCCCAGGCCTGGATGCAGTACTCCAGATGGGGCCTCACAAAAGCTGAGTAGAAGGAGGCAATCACCTCCCTCTCCCTGCTGGCCACCCCTTTTCTAATGCAGCCCAGAATACAGTTGGCCTTCCAAGCTGCAAGCGCACACTGCTGGCTCATGTCCAGCTTCTTGTCCACCAGAGCCCTCAAGTCCTTCTCCACAGGGCTGTTCTCAAGGAGTTCTTCCCCCCATATGTATAAATAGCTGGGATTTCACTCACAGAAGGGTGTCCTTAAAGAGCTGCCAGCTCTGTTCTGTTCCTATGCCCTCAAAGACACTTTCCCAGGAGATCCCACCCAGCAGTTCCTTGAGCAGCTGGTATTTTGCTCTCCTGAAGTTCAAGGTCCTGACTCTACTTTTTGCCAGGCCTGCATTCCTTCTGATCACAAACTCCACCAGGGCGTGGTCACTATGACCCAGGCTGCCTCCAATCTTAACCTCATTAATGCTCTTCTCTGCATTGCTGAGCATCAGGTCCAGTAAGGCATCATCTCAGGTCGGTCTGTCTAGTACCTGGACCAAGAAGTTGTCCTCGACAGACTCCAGGAATCTCCTGGATTGTCTGCCACCCACCATGCCACTATACCAGCAGATTTCTGGGTGGTTGAAATCCCCCATCAGGACAAGAGTCCACAAGTGTGACACCTCCAGCAGCTGAAGCAAGAAGGCCTTGTCAACAGGCTCCCGCTGATCAGGCAGTCTGTAGCAGACCCCAACCACTAGATGCTCTTTACTGGACCAATCCCTGATTTTAACCCATAAGCTCTCAACCTGGTCACAGCTGTTACTCAGACACAGCTCTTCGCAATCTATCCACTTCCTAACATAGAGGGCAACTCCTCCTCCCCTCCTACGCTGTCTATCCCTTCTGAAGAGCTTGTAGCCCTCAATCACAGTACGCCAGTCGTGAGAGTCGTCCCACCACATTTCCGTGATAGCAACCAGATCATAATTTTCCAAGCACATCATGGTTTCCAGCTCCTCCTACTTATTTCCCATGCTGTGTGCACTTGTGTAAAGGCACTTCAGCTGGGCTTTCTGGCACACTACCTTTCTAGAGGGGGCCTCCCTCAAACCTCCAAAAGAAATCTGAACTTTTCCCCCACTGCTTCCTAGAGGGACACAAGAAGGTTCCAGACAGGGGGTTGGCAACCTTACCTCCTCTGAAGAGCTCCCAGAAGATCCTAAAGGACAGTTTGGAGGTTTTTCCCTGCAATCTCCTGTCATGACCGCAACGCCAAGCCTTTCTCTGTCCCACCACACTCAACTCTCTTCCCCCATTGGATCTAGTATAAAATCCCAGACTACTTGCTCTGTCCTAGCAAGTCTCATTGCATCTTCTTCCCCCCTTCCTAAAGCCCTCTCAATGAGCCCTGCTAGCTCTTGGCCTAGGATCTATTTCCTTCTTAGAGAGAGACAAGTGACACCCATCTGCAGCCATTAGACCAGGTGCCGAGTAAATTACCCCATGGTCAAAAAACCCAAAGTTCCTGTGGCAGCACCAGCCTCTCAGCCACTTATTCATTACCTGGGTTTTCCAAGCCCAGTCCATGTCCCTCGATGCCCCAGAAGGGATACAAGAAAATATCAGTTGTGCTCCTGCTTCCTCAACCAACCGCCCTAAGGCCCTGAAGCCTTTTTTGATAGTTCACAGGCTTCTCTGAGCTACTTCATTGCTGCCTGCCTCAACTATCAGTAATGGGTAGTAATCAGAGGGGTGAACTAGATCTGGGAGTTTTCTAGTTATGTCCTTGGCCCGGGCCCCAGGGAGGCAGCACACCTCCCTATCAGTTGGGTCCGGTCTGCATATGGAGCCCTCCATTCCCATGAGGAGGGAATCACCCACAACAATAACCCTTCTGTCCTTCTTAGCAGAGGCAGTCTGGAGATGAGTCTCCGGAGTCTGGAGATGCAGAATCAACCGCCTCGCTCTTGGCAGTGTCTTAAGCAAACCTTCCTGTGCTTCCTCGCTCACCTCACCTTCAATTGCCTGTGCCTCAGATCTATTACTTAGGGGCACCTGGGGAAGTGAGGCTGGCAGGGAAGGAGTTCACCCACAATGCTTAGCTGGGACTGTCTTCCAACTCTCCCCATCTCTCAGGTCCTCCCTCTCTGCCTGACAGTGACGGAGCATGGGGTCCATCACTTTCTGGGGGCTGTCTCCCTGGTGCTTTCCTCTCTGGCATGCCACAGAGTTACTCCACCAGTGAATCTCCCCCTCACACTCCCTGATGGTCCTTAACCTCTCCACCTCCTCCTTGAGCTCTGCCACCATGCTGAGCAGATCTTCCATCTGCTCACACCTCACACAGGTGGAGTTCCTGCCGCCCTCCCTGGGCAGCAGCAGGCTCAGGCACTCCCTGAACCTGAACAGCCACATTCTTGGGCAGGACCTCCGCCTGGGTCACCACAGTCTCTGTGGGATGAGCTCATTGCATGGTGGAGACCATGGTAAATCTGTGGTCTCGGAGACTGCCAATAGGTAAGCTGGTCTCCTGAGCGAGGAGGGACAGTACTTCTGTGGCCTGCTGCACAATCTACCACACCTGTTGCTGCAATACGCTGTGGGTTCTGCACACACGCTGCCTTCTCCTCACTGCACTGCTGCGTTGCGGCCCTCCCAGAAGCTCTTTCCAAGGCAAGGGGCGTGGATGCAGATCCGTTGCCCTGGCAATGCCCACTTCACATCAGCTGCTCTCTCAAGAGCTGCCGGGCTGATCTGTCATCTCGGGGTTCCTTGGATGAAGGAACCGACCGAAACCCCCCTGTACCACGTCATCAGTCGCTGCAGTTCTGATCGGGACAGCACCGAAGCAGCGAACCTCTGTGATCAGGGGCTACTTCGAGTTGGAGTAGCATTCAGAATTTTTCAGCTCCTATTCTCTTTCACTCTTACTACCTAGATGAAAATTAAATCCGGATTAGAAGAAGATGAGTTAGATCAATCTTTCTTTTGATTTTTGTCATTTTTTTTTTCTTGTAGGCTAAGAGCTCTCTGAAAGATCATTTCCAGCTGATATTAATTCATGTATTTGATCTTGAATACTACAATACTTTGGAGGAAGAAAAAAAAAAACTAAAATCAGAATTTTGTCTGCTTTATTCATGTTCTTTCTTTGCATTTCATAGAATCATAGAATCACAGAATCACCGAGGTTGGAAAAGACCTCCAAGATCATCCAGTCCAACCGTCCACCTATCACCAATATTTCCCACTAAACCACATCCCATCTAAATGTTTCTAAATGTTTCTTGAACACGTCTAGAGGCAGCGACCCAACCACCTCCTTGGGCAGCCTGTTACAGCACCTGACCACTCTCATGTCCTGCACGTGGCATATTGTATAGCTGGCATAGAAGATAATTGTCAGCATTGCTTGGTGACTTCTCCAGGATAAACTGTTCTAATATTTTTTATTTCTATACATTTTGTTGCTGCTTCTCCTAGACTCTCTATTAGTTTAAATTAAGTCTCAGAAAGATATGAGCACACTAAACTGGAAAAAAAGTTTTTGTGTTAGGCCTTCTCCATTTCCCCTTGGCCCAATGACATAATCTCTTGAATATTTTGAAATTCAGAACACGCAGCTTTCATTTTCTCCCAAAGCATGTAACTGTTCTGAGACATCCACAGCTTAAAGGTCTGAAAACACTGAAAAATGCACTAATGCACTGAAAAATATAAAAGAAATTAAGTAAGAGGGTAGAGAATAGTGTCTATGCTCGGCTCCTTGAATCACATAAAATAATCTTTCCTTTTTATGTATTTGGTATCTATTAACAGCTCTTCCTGTTTGCAGTGTAATGAAAATATTTTATAACATGGTTCCACCATCAAAATGTACTTGTATTTTTGCTGTCCATCATGTATTTGTACAGTCTCTAGATATTAGTGCATTATTTCAGATGTGTGTCTCCATAGTTACTATTTACAGTACACAGCACCCAACACCACCATCTACCTGATCTGTCTTTGGTGCATAGCTGAAGTCTTCGAAGAGACTACATAATGCATTTTGTACAGGAACAAAAACAGAAAATTTTGAAATAAAGACCATATGTGGGTCGTAATGCAAAACTCTTACTTTGAATACAGATTTTCAAACATCACTGTTCTACTGAAACAGAAATAAAAGAAAAAAACAACAATTTAAAACCTAGAATGGCCCAAGCCTGAAATAAAGAATAGTTACCAAGGGCACTGGATAAAATAAAGAAGCACCTGTAGCACCAAGAAGTATCAAGCACTTCTGAATGAGTGCTTTAGTGAGCTGTCTATAGAGCAAGATGTTATTACATCCTCTGTCTCTGTCCCAGTAAATCTTAAATTAATTACTGCATAGTGATATATCTCCAGCAGGGGGGTCCTAGGTCACAATGTCCATGTGTTGCACCAGTGTATGAAGTTTTGCTTTACTTTTTTCATCCATTCTTTCTTAACATGAGGAAATAATTGGATTAGGTCTTCCTTTTAATGGCCCGCTACTTTCACCTCTCCTCCCTCTCTTGTCATTTTTAAAAGAAAACAGTGCTAAAACCAAGTCCACCTAGTGTGTATTCTACCTAGAATTTATAGATTTATAGTGATTTTTATATTTTAGCTTTATGGGAATGTTAAAAAGAGTATTTAACTTCAGTTTTTCCTAAATATATTATACTATCAGGACATGTGTCCTTTTAAGTAATTTTTGCTCAAAGCTATTCAGAGGTCCATTAGCACAACTTAGTCTAGAAAACCTGGCTTTCCAGCTCCAAATCCTATGGAATTTTTGCTTCATCAGGGCATGTGGTCCATCAAAAAATCAGCCCAAATCTGCACTGTGTTTTTTAATTGAAACAGGACTAGAATGCTTTTACCAAGTTCCCAGATCTAATCTTGACACAATAAACCCTCTCCACAGAACATTGCTGTTAACAATGAAAGAATGCAAGTTTCATTTTACATTTACTTCTTCTTCAAGCAAACAACAAATAAAAATTTCTGGCTTCATAGCTAAAACTTTGCTGGGAATGTTGCAGAATACAGCCACGTAGTATCTTTGAAAACATACTTTATGTTAGAGCATATAGAGTGCAACATTTTTCACTGTTCTATGTTAAATCATGCATTCAGTTGTTTCCATTTATACTGCATCAAAGCAGTTGAAATCCAATTGAAAAGTTTCTTTAGACAGCCATTGTGCAGGAACATGATGTCAATATTAATAAAGGCTGAATTTCCCCTTGGCTCACTTCTTACAGATAAGCTTTTCAATAATACACTGCTTGCACCAAAGGTCTGATGGGACTGGGAATAGTAAAAAACACTAATAAAAGAATGTTGAATGTTTTTATATTAAATTTCCCCACAGGCAAACTGAAAAGCCTACTTAGAGTACGCCAATCAACATGGCACTTATTAAATGTAACAAGAGTCCTGTTACAACAGATCTTTAAAGCCCCCAAATATGAATTAGAAAATAAAGACAAAAGACAATTACAGATGTATTTCTAGACTGAAGCCCTGGACACCTTACCCGATACTAACATGACACTATGTTTGATCTTCAAAAAGAGTCTATTTTTATCAGCCTACAGCTATATTTTTACTACTGCTATTTACTGCAGTTAAGGATTTTACCCTTTCAATTTCCAGACTTTTAATGTACACTGTTATTTTTGAGGTGCAATTATTTAAAATTAAGCAAAGTCAGTAAACAAGATACAATACCTAAATAACTTTGGATTAAATAGTGTAAGAAAAAAAAGAAGAATGTGAGGAGTGAACGTGCTAATTACAGTTGGACCAATTAGACCAAACACTTATGCTTTCTAATTGAACATGGATGACTGAGCACCTGAAAAACATTTCATTGTGAGGATTACATCTGTTTCACAAAGGCTCATCTCTTACACCTGAATTTAAGCAATATTTTCACCCTGTCAATGAAGTGACAAATATATTAAATCTGTCTGTCTTCTGAGATTGCATACCCCAATCTGAGATTTTGCCTTGGGCATGGCAATAAAAAATAAACTCAGTTGCTAAGCATAGGGTCTATTTTCTGCAGATAGAGAGAGAAAGGAAAAAGGATGCAGGACCTTCTTCATGATTGTGGTTATCCTGTAAGCAACTGGCTTGATCTAAACAGCTGTGAAACATTTAAACCTCTATAAATCTGAGACAATTCCTTTAAAAGTTCTGGCATTTATATTGGCTAGTATTTAGTAATTTGGAAAATTGGATATATTTTATTAAATAGAAAGTAATTAGATTTTTATTTAATTCTCACCAACTTTAAGTATTTGAAGCTGCACTGTAATGTAAATAATAAAGAACGAGGCAATGGTTATCAAAGTCTGTCTTGTGGGCTCAGTAGTTTTCAAAGTTTGTCATGTGAAAATGTAAATGTCATTTTAAAATGCTGACAATACACTAAATATGTTCTCATCATATTTTGATGAGCCTGCACTGAACTCCACCGGGATCTTTTAGGTGATTTCCTATTTGTGTTGGATCATATGCTAAATAAACGATCACTTTATATGTCACAAAGAATTTACACAGTTATTAACAGGACAAGAGGTGGTATTACTTTTAAAATGTTATCCAGACTGTGCAACATTTTGAAAACTTAGATTAGGAAAGTTTTGTTTCCCATGGATTAACTCTAAAAACTGTACAATAGCATTTTGCATATATGAATAAATACTGAATTGAGCAGAATTAAGTGCTGTAGCTTCCTAGCACTTAATAAATACTTGAGTTACTGCGTCAATAACAGTATTTGTTGCATGATGAAGATACACATTTTAGTCAAAGTTTGCTCAAGCAGAAGTTGCAAAGACATCCTATCACTTGTTGGGCTTTTTTTTTTTTTTTTTTTTATTTTTGACTTGCAAGTCAAATTTGCTTGTAAGAGCTGTGCAATGTTGTTAAAGTGAGAAATATTTCCAGTTACTGCAATACAGGGGAAAATTATTTCCCATACACACACTGGAGAATGAATACTACTGGCATCAGCAGATATCAGTTATTTCTCAGGTTGTCAACTAGCAAATTTATTCACCATTTTTAGCAACAGAATCAACAAAAGGTCATTCTGTTTCATATATAAATTTGAAATCAATTAGTATTTGATGGAATAGTTGGTCTGCAACTTGTATGGAGCAATCGTAATTTCTTTTTATTAGGTGGAAAGATATAAAAAGACTGATAAAGACTGAAGGAGGTGATTTTCACCCTCGACTGCTCTCATGAAACTCCACCTTGAGCTCTGGGAATCACCACATAGAAAAGATATGGACCTGTTAGAAGGGGTCAAGAAGAAAGCCATGAAGATGATCAGGGTGCTGGAGTACTTCTCTTATGAAAAAAAAGTGAGAAAGTTAGGGTTGTTTAGGAGACCTTATAGCCTTTTGGTATTTAAAGAGGGCCTACAGAATATGGGGAGGGAGGCCAATTAAACTTCTATATTCCTACACGGAAGATCCTGAGATCTTCCACATGCTGATCTGATCTTGCTATATCTGCAACATTAATCCAGAAGTAGCATAGAAAGGCTCAAAACTGGTTTGTTTGTTTGTTTTACCTACAAAGGCATAATCATTTATCTAGCTCCAAATACTAATGAAGTAATTTAAGGCAAGTCTCTAATATCTCTGTGCAGTGTTTAGAAGGCTACATGTCCTTCTCCAAATGGATTTTTGAAATTTCCTAGGAAAACTGACACCTACTTTGTGGAGATGATAAAATGTGAGTTTAAAAACTGTTGGTGTTTGGGAGAAATAGGCAGTCTTAAATGGACTGTTATGATTTCAGTCAAACTTCTGGAGTGCTGATGAAATGGAAGAAGCAGTGAGACATCTTTGTCTTGAATTACCAATCTTTTTCTATCAGTATTGCTACTTTATGGCGTACAGATGCCCAAACAAGTTTGCCTTAGCAATTCTGATGGATTCTTTTGTTTGCTGATATCTGAATTCTGTGGAAATCCTTAAATGAGTTTTAACAGTAATCACAGCAAAACCAAGAATTTAGGATTTCCAAAGCCAGGAAAAGGGGCTATATTAGGAGTACTTAACCAAAATGTAAGATAAAATTTTCAAGTGAGTGGGATGGCCTAGATTTGTGTTTCTACAGCAACCAGCTAAATATTCCATCTCCTCTTCCTCTGCCATTCTATGCATGTGAACTTACTTTTTTAGCGTGTAAGATCTATTTACCATACAGGAACTATAGAGAGTTGGTATAAACGTGTTGTGATGCCAACTTTTTGTCCTAAACTATTTTTGCAAGCTGAAGTCTAATTTAAATCTTCACCATAAACTAAATTGAAGAGTTTGCTGATAGAACAGTCATATCACTTTCTTCTAGGAGCAAATGCCCTTAATGCTTTTTAAGAGGAGTCTCAATTGACAGTGGTAAAGGCAATGAGGAACCTCCAAATTTTACAAAAAACTTCATTTACATCATATTTTCAAAGTCATTCATCAGCTTGAAATTAGTTGCTACGTATCATTTTCAAAGATCTTATAATTCTACTGCCACAAGGATTTTAATTGTTAGTATAATCAGAAAAGTCATTACTAATTCCTTTTGTTTTTCTAAGCTTGAGACTTTCCTCACTCATTTTTTCACTTTCTGGGGAAAGTCATCATCCTCTGACTCTGGTGTGGATGTAGTGGAGGAAAGAGAAGTTGTTAGTAGATTAATGGACTCTCCTTTCTTTTGCAATTAACTACTTTTTTGTTATCAGCACAGAAACATTGCCTGATGCAGTGTAGCAGCCTACCTGTAATGGCAGCAGAATCTACGTGGCATAGTGTTTGGCCCTGCTGCTTTGCACTCTTCGAGATTCTCTTGAGAAAAGAGTGCAGATGTTCTTAATGAGATATATTTGGCATCCTGTGTATACAAAAGGAAGCAGAGAACTATTCAGCTTCCTGCTATCAATCAACAAGCAGTCTTGATAAAGCTACTGCAGAGAGACTGGCTTGCTCAGGCCTGCTTAATATCATGGAAGCAGAACGTGTTTTATCACTGACTCACTGTAAGACTGCCCTTAAAGTTCCCTGGGGTCAAGATTTATTTATTTATTTATTTATTTTTATTAACAGCTAAACATTATAAATATGATTCTATTGCCTCTTGATCAACTGCTTAGTCATCAATCTTGTTGTTTGTGGGTTTTTGAGTGGCTTTTTTTGTTGTTGTTATTTTTTTAATATCAAACACTGCAAAATGTGATGAATAAAGATAAGAATCAGATCTACTTGGAGTAAATTAGAATTTAGCCTATAATATGTGAATGCCCAGTACATAAAGGAGGTAAAAAATTTCTGTCAAAAATAAGAGATTGTTGTTCCAGTTCATTAACTGTAAGCCTATATGTTTAACTGAGGAGTAACTGACGAAAAGGAAAGGGAATCTTGATTGAGAAATTCCTCTTTCTTTCCTGTTCCAGATTTCTGCTGGGGTAAATATGAGGGGAAGAGGAAATAGATACCTTATGTAACTGTAGGACTGATGTTTGTTAGACAACAACTCTCCTCCTGGGATATCAATGTGAAATGAGAAACAAATGTTCAATTGATAGTTTAAAAGACTTGTCTATTCTCAGATGCCACTACCAAAACTTAAAGTGATAGCATAAATAGTAGCAGAAAAGGCTAAGCCATCTTTTACTTGTTGAAAATGTCTAATATTCACATATATTTCTTGTCAAATTAAGATATTAGATCTTTCTGTCTCTATTGGATGCTGCACAGTATTAAGGTGCCCTCATTTACCAAGATGACCTATCTGTTCTTTGCAGGACTCTAATTATAGATCAGAGAGGGAGAAGAAAATGCCCTCCTCAGAAATTTATCTCCAATTTTTTTTTTATTTTACTTCAATGATCTTTCTTATAATGTGTTCCTGTGGCTTTGTTGGATGAGATGATACTTAGTTTAAGAATATCATGCTATGCTAGTGACATTTCCTTGTATTTGCCTGCCTCCCTGCACAGATAATGGAACATTTCTTCAGCTTCCCCACAGGAAACAAATCTTAACTTTTAACCTTCTTTTTTTTAATCCCTGCTCGGACAAAGTAAAAGAAAAACCAACATCTTTAAACACTTTGTTTATGCAGTCTAAACATTGGCTTGTCTTTCTGAAAAGTTTCACAGCTTTCAGCTTCACAAAATCCAAATATGAAAGGAAAAAGTGTCTGACAACATTCAGGGCAAGACAGTAAATGACTCATGCTGCAATTACACAGAGGTGAAAACTGATTTCATGTTGAGTATATCACTAATGCTTTTGATAGCTTCAAGTAATGCTTTTGGCTAAATGAATAATAAATATTTACAGAGTTAAAACAGAAGTATTGCAATATTATTTGCACATTTCTGATACAAATAGGACACCAAAAGCAAAGGGAAAAATTTGACTGGTAAGAAGTTAATATCATTCAGAAGGTTGTATAGTTGCAACGTTGACATATCTTTGGTGCATGGCGACATACTTGATGACATGTAGATTCTATCAACAAGAATCTTCCAATCTAAGCAATATGCTTTAAAACTTTGTCATAGGTCAAAAAGAAGTCACTGGTTCCGTGAAGAAAATACGGATAAAATTGCATGAATATTGGTCAGACTGTATTACTGTAGTGGTTTCTTATGACCTTAAATTTATTGATTCAAGGATTTATGCAGTCACAGGTGATTCAGAAAATTTGAGAAATTCCTCTTACTCAGATGAAAAGAACTTATTCCTAGGTAAGTGCAAGTGCAATTAAAATGGTTTAAATCAAAAATCCCTAAGGTTGCTTTACTTTATATTTCCCTGAAGTTATAATATTGAGGAAAAGTAACCACTAAGAGACTTACAGCTGTCTTGATGGATTTCTGTCCTTCTTTCTCCCTTGATAAATTGTATTTCCTTTTCTTCAGCTATATTATTTTTTGTTAGAAGCTACTATTGGACCTGTAATTCCACAAGCATGCTCTTTGAACATTCTGGGAATGAGAGAAAATAGTCACGTGATTTGAGAGCATTGAGACTTAGGTGTTCTGTTCTCATCCAGTTTGTACAAATTCTGTGTTTATAGTGTCATTCTCACAATTCATCCGGCTTCTGAAGCTACAGCTAGCTGCATTATACTTATTAAGAAAACAAGGTATTTATTTAGTTAACGACACATAGGCACTAACTCTACAGGATGCATCATTCTTTCCATGTTCTCATTTTTGTATTAGAAGACTTCTTTTTGTTGCATCTTGGAGTAACTTTTGCAGTGTCTTATTTAGTCTGAATTATATTTCTTGGTTTGTAACTCTTGACTTCCTCTGAGTTTTTTATATTTTTTTTTCCTATAATTTCCTCTGCATTTTGATGTCTGTATTTTCTTGATACATCTCAACATAAATACTCATGTCAGTAGGTCAAGACCATCTTTCTTCAAATTCATTTTATGTCCCAAAGGGATACCAGCTATTCTCTCCATTTTCATTTCTTAATTCTACAGGCTCATTGGTTTTACTAAAATTTTTACTGAACTTTATTTTTAAAATTATCCTAATTAAACCTGTAACTTGTTTTAGAATCTTAGAATGGTTTCATTTGAAAGGGACCTTAAAGATCATCTAGTTCCAAGCCCCAACTGTGCGCAGGGACACCTTCCACTAGATCAGGTTGATCAAAGCAAAACCACAATATTTGCAAAGAAAGCTTTACACTTAAGTTGCCAGGGCAGGAGAATGTTGAAGGCAGCATCAGCAGTGGCTGCCCAGAGAGAGGAAAAGGAGTAGAGATTATCAGGAGAGCACCTGATGAGCAGCAAAAAGGAGTGCCATCCACTTAGTCAGTTTTACTAGAGGCCCAATTTACATAGCATAGGAAATATGTAAGGGGAACTAGAATTTTTACCCTCGTCTCACGCCTAGGATATTGTAGGCCTCAGTGAGATGTGGTAGAATGGCTCACACAACTGAAATGCTAAAATGTATGCCTACAAGTCCTTCCAGAGAGATAGCCAGTGAAGGACAGTAGGAGGGGTATACCTCTACAATGGGGAAGTTCTTGACTGCATGGAGTTTAGTTATGATCATTAAGAGATTCAGTCTCTCAGGGTAAGAGTCAGGTGAAGCCCCCCTGGACCATCTCAGGCATAGTGATCATGTGATAATAGAATTCTCCATCCTTGGGGAGGGGAAGATGGCAGTAGCAGAAATGCTACTTTGAATTTTCAGAGGGCAGATTTTGACCTGTTTAGGAACCTGGTTGACAAAGACCCTTGGGTGGTAGTACTAGAGGAAAAAGGGCAAAAAAGTCCAGGAAAGCTGGACATTCTTCAGCAATGAAATCATGAAGGCACAAGTGCCAGCTGTCCCTGTTTGCCAAAAGACAAGCCAGTGGGGAAGGAGATCAGCCTGGCTGAACTGAGAGTTTCTTCTTGTACTCAGGAAGAAAAAGAGACTTCATGGCCTCTTGGACGAGTGGAAGGCAACTCAGAAGGACTACAGAGATGCTGTGATGTTATGTAGGGTGAAATTCAGAAAGGCCAAAACCCAGCTAGAACTTAACTTGGCTACTTCAGTTCAAGACAATACAAAATGTTTTTATAAATACATAAGCAACAAAGGAGGACTAAGGAGAATCTACATCCTTTATTTGGCATGAGGGGAAACATAACAAAAAGAGATAAGGTAAAGACTGAGATATTCAATGCCTTCTTTGTCTTAGTCTTTATTAGTAAGACTTAATTCTTCACAGGGTACTCAGTCCTCTGAACTGGAAGACAGAGGCAGAGAAGAGATTGAAACCCTTATAATCCAAGGGGAAATGGTTAATGACCTACCACACTACTTGAACACACATAGGGCTGGATGGGATCCATCCAAGGGTACTGAAGAAGCAAGTGGAAGTTCTTGCCAAGTCACTTTCAATAACTTCCCAGTAGTCTTGCCTATCTCGGGACATTTCAGTTTACTGAAGGTTAGTGAATGTGACCTACAGGAATGGTAGGAAGGAGGATCAGGGGAATTTCAAGTCTGTCAGTGTGACCTCAGTGCCAGGGAAGGTCACGATCATCTTGTGTGCCATCGTATGGTACATACAGGACAAATAGGTGATCAGACCCAGTCAGCATGGGTTTATGAAGGGCAGTTCCTATTTGACTATCTTGATCTCCTTCTATGATGACACTCAAGATCAATGAAGGAAAGACTGTGGGTGTTGTCTGCTTGGATTTCAGCAAAGCTTGATATCAAAGTTTGATACTGTTTCAGAGACGACTTCTGGAGAAACTGTCCGCTCATGGCCTGGATGGAGGCATTGTTCACTGGGTAGAAAACTGGCTGGTTGGCCAGGCCCAAAATATCGTTGTAAACAAAATTAAATCCAGTTGGCAGCCTGCCACGAGTGGCATTTCTCAGGGCTCAGTACTGGGACTATTTTTTTTTAACATATTGATCAAAGATCAAAGATCTTGATGAGGGTATTGAGTTCAACCTCTTTAAATTTTCAGATGGCACCAAGTTGGGTGGGAGTGTTGATCTGCTTGAGGGTAGAAAAGCTCTTCAAGGGGATCTGGATAGGCTAGATTGATGGGCCACATCCAATTGTATGTATGGTGTTCAGCAAAGCTGAGTGCCAGGTGCAACATCTGAGTCATAACAACTCAATACAGCAATGTAGGCTTGGGAAATAGTGGCTGGAAGGTTGACCAGCAGAAAGGGATCTGACCAGCTGAACTTGAGCTGGCAATGTGCCCAGATGGCCAAGAAGGCCAATGACATCCTGGCCTGCATCAGAAACATCGTGGACAGCGGGACTAGGGAAGCGATTACACCTCTACACTCAGCACTGGTAAGACAGCACCTTGAGTACTACATTCGGTTTTGTCGCCCCTCACTGCAAGAACTACATTGAGTTGCTGGAATGTGTTCAGAGAAGCTGATGGAGGGACTAGAGAACAAGATATGTGAGTCTGAATAAATATTTGAAAATGTTTCCTCTTTTACAGTCACTGGGAACTTCACTGGACTGCCACGATTTTCATTTCAGATTAATATTACAGTGCTGAAATTTCAGGCATAACTTGGTATAAAAATAGGTTTATTTTGCAATCCTTTGTGTATTTATTTCTGGATTAGGTATAGATGGATTTGTGCTGCTGTACTCATAAAAATGATCACCAGGTAAACAAGAAATTCTTTTGAAATTTTGACTTCTAAATAAGGCTTATTTTGCATTTTATAAATTGGTGATTTTTATGTCCATGTTAGATGTTTGGATGAAAATTGTTCAAGGAATTCAAGGCAATAGTAATTTCACTTTTATTGATAGTACAATACTTCATCTGTCAAAAAAGGATTAATGCTACTAAAGCATATTCAGTATTATTCTAATATGCATACCAAATACATCAGGATTCTTTCGCTTCTCTAGTCTTTTTTTCCCTCATTTTGTTTTCTATTTTTCTAGCTTTTGTTGAGATAAAATTGAACGTATTAAGCAAGTTAGAAAATAAATTACCATGTACATTTCATCCAACATCATGTTATTCCTCAGTTACTGTTAAGATCTATGATTCATCTTTGAAAATTAAACACCTAATCAAATTATTATTTTCCAATACTGTACAGTGACATACATAACCATCCATCTAAATATGTACCAGATGAGACCTATCCTAGAGAAACAATAAACATGAAAGCGAAAATTAATAGATTTCCTGATTTCTTTTCTTCTTTTTATGGAATGTGTGTTGGCATTTTGAACATGGGGGTCAATGTCAGTATATTCTTGTGTTCACTGGGAACTTGTGTTACAGTTACAAAATTTAGCAGTAACATTTGACAAGAAGACAAAAATATACTAATGTAAGTAAGTATTAGTAATCATCATCATAATAAATAATCTTAAGATTGTCTCCTGAAAAAGATGAAGGAAACAAGTATAG
Source organism: Pavo muticus (assembly GCA_016647715.1). Lineage (NCBI taxonomy): Eukaryota > Metazoa > Chordata > Aves > Galliformes > Phasianidae > Pavo > Pavo muticus. The sequence goes on along the minus strand of JACDJE010000257.1, from coordinate 1,006,356 downwards.
TCATAAAATATATGCTATGTTCTCTTGCGCAGAAACATGATCTTCACTACTAGTATCATAGAGCATGCAAAGGTGAAATGTTTTTAAAGGCTTGTATTCAAATGCTCATGATTTTCACAATATTAATTATTTTTATCTTGAAGTTTACCTGAATAAAGCTAGTTCCCAGAATACGTTTTGGTGAATTATCAGTCATTGATGATAAGGAAAGAAATTCCAATTTTCTAAGTTATTGTACCTGTTTGTATAAAACATGCAGGGGGGAAAAAAAAAAGAAAAAAAAGAGAGTCATTTAAGTTTAAGAGCATTGTTCTAAATGAGACACGATTGATAATGGAACAGGTGACAAGAGCATTGGAATCATTTCTGCTCAAATAACTCTGATGGGCAAGGTAAAAAAAACTGAAGGCAGTTGTATAGAAGCATTTCCTTTCTATGAAAATGTTCCAAGAAGTAATGTAACTCAGTTGCACAAAAAACAGTCTAGCATCAGTAAACTGATGTGAAGCTTGGGATCTATCCTTCATATAAAACCATACATCTCTCACAGTCAGTTGGCATGGCCTCTGTGCAGGGCCTCTAGGCTAAGTGGTAGATGAACTGCAAATTGGATTTCAATATCACAATTTGAGATGAAAAAGCTTACATTTTAGATAATTCCCACTTTGGTCACCAATGTCCTTATTAGTTTATGACCCTGCATATCTTGGACAATTAGAGCAATTAATTAGTTAAACTAATTTTTCTAGCAACTGTAAAAAGAATCAGATTTTGGGTGACAAATTTCAGAAGGAACTAGTTTGTGCTATTTACTGTGAGCTATTTGTCAGGTTTCCAGTGTTCAGCCACTTTGCAAATATTTCTCTGAAAAAACAAAACAATACAAAACAAAAAAACAGAACATGGAATTATTCAGTGTATAAAAATATGTTTTCCACTGGCTATTGGTTCCATTTGATTTTATATGAATAGCCATGATTTCTAATTAAAGCAAGTGACAATTACTACAGTGTTCTCATATGTTCCAATGCATCTTAGATCTATATTACTTGAAATTGAATGTACTCACAACATTAACCTTTGCTTCTCATCTTTTTATTACAGTACGAAAAAAAATATTTTGAAAAAAATGTTTAGTGCCAAAAGAACATAAATGCACGTCTTCCTTTGCTAGCAAATTACTAATCAGTCCTTTAATATTACTAATTCATTCCCTTAATATTGATTGTTAAAAGATTAATCATGATGAACTAACATATTATTCATATCCACATTATACGTGCATCCATAGGAAATCCATTGAAATATGGAGATTAACTAACGTACCTTTTTTTTTTTAAGTTACGAAGAGCGAATTTGGCATATTTTTAATCTGTAATTTTTCTATAAAAATTGTTTTGCTTTTTATCAGATTATAAAAGTGCACATGGGGAAGGAAGAAGGAAGGATTTGAGCTATTGTAATTCCTCAGTTTCTTCCATTTTAGCAGGTGCTAAAATGCAGCAGGTATTGTGGATGAACATGGAGCTCCTAGCCAAACACAAATACCAGCAAGAGATATATAGAGGGTAGAAGCAAGGACAGATAGCCCAGGAGGAATACAGAGACACTGCTCAAGCATCCAGAGTTGAAACCAGGAAAGCTAAAGCTCAAATGTAATTGAGTCTATCCAGGGATGTCAAAGACACCAATGAGGGCTTCTGTATGTACATCGGTGACAAAAGAAAGTCTAGGGAAAACGTGGGTACATTGCTGAATATAGTAGTGGATCGCATTACACGGGACAGGGGAAAGGCTGAGGTACTGAATTCTTTCTTTGCTACAGTCTTTAGTAGCAAAACTGGCTTTCAGGAATCCCAGGTCCCAGAGCCCAGGGAGAAAGATTGGAGCAAGGAAGACACACCCTTGGTGAAAGAGGATTTGGTCAGGGAACACTTACAAAATTAGACAAGAATAAGTCCATGAGCCCTGATGGGATCCACTCACAAGTACTGAGATAGCTGGCAGGTATCATTGCAAAACCACTCTCAATAATCTTTGATCATTCGTGATTACTGGCAGAAGTGTCTGAAGACTGAAGGAAAGCCAATGTCACTCCTGTCTTCAAGAAGGGCAGGAAGGAGGACATGTCAGCCTAACCTCAGCCCCTGGGAAGGTGATAAAACAGCTAATCCTGGAAAGTATTTTCAGGCATGCGAAAGATAAGAAAATCTTCAGGAATAGTCAGCATGGATTCACAAAGTGCAAGTCATACTTGACAAGCCTGATAAGTTTCTACAATTAAATGGTCAGCCTGGAAGATGAGAGGAGAGCAGTGGATATTATCTTCCTGGAGTTCCGTAAGGTCCTTGACACTGTGTCCTATAAGATCCATTTAGGGAAAAAAAGGACCTAGTGAACAGCGAGTTGAACAGCCAGCAAAATGTCTTTGACACACCAAAAAAAGAGGTTAGTTGTATCTTGGGTTGCATTAAGCAAGTATTGCCCATAGGTTGAAGCAAGTGATTCGTCCCCGCTACTCAGTACTGGTGAAGCCACATGTGGAGTACTGTGTTCAGTTCTGGATCCCCCAGGACAAGAGAGACATGGACATACTGGAGAGAGTCAGTGAAAGGCCATGAAATGACAAAGGGACTTCCCAGTGTGGAAGCAGGGACTGTTCAGTCTGGAGAAGGCTCAAGTTGGATCTTATCAATATATATAAATTCCTGAAAGGAGACTGCAAAGAAAGAGTCAGACTCTTTTCAGCAGTGCCCAGTGGCAGAACAAAAGGCAGTGAGCAAACTGAAACACAGGAGGTTCCATCTGAACATCAGGAAATATTAGTTTGCTGCGAGAGGGACAGAGTACTGGCACAGAGAGCTTGTGGAGCCTATCCATAGAGAGATTCAAAAGCTACTTGGACATGGTCCTGGGCATGCTGCTGTAGGCTGCCCTGTTTGAGCAGGGATGTTGAATCAGATGAACCCTAGAGGCCACCTAGGGTTCATCTCAGCCATTATGAGATTCTTTGATTCAGTGATATTCAGAAAGACAACAAGATACAACAAACAATCTGTCTATAAAACAGTTATCTTCAATATTCTTTTTTGCCTCAGTCTAGGTTAAGAAATCAAGTCTTCAATATTTTTATTTATTTATTTATTTATTTATTTATTTATTCATAGAATTCCACAGATACATATTTATTCAGTATTCAGTTTATGTCTGTATGGACAGATACATGCACAAAAGTCTTTCAGATATGGGAAACAGCTTTGTTTAATTTGAAAATTTGATGATAATTACAATTGGAATTTTGATTACATGCAACTATGCCAGTTTTTAAATGACCATAGTTTTGGAATAAATAAGATGAGGTCAAAAAATAAACATAATAAGTGATAAGAAAAGAATAAATGTGTCAGGGATAAGAAAAAAAACTAAGAAGTCATTAGGCTTATTTACATCACAAGATTTATTAAATAGAAATTTCATTTTGTAATATATCAGGAATATTCTGGCACTAAGGTTTCATGTCTGCAGATCCCAAGTTTGCATCAGCACACTGCTGTGTGGGCACTAAATTAAGTTTTGGCAGTTTCCAGCTTTGTACAGACCTGCATAACATTTACATATAATTTCTTACTGCTATCAGTATCCTTCCACAGCACAAGAATTTTTTAATTCTAAACTTTAGAACCTTAATTTTGTGCCACCTTTTTAAAATAAATACAGTTGATTTGTGGTCTCACTCAGTCATTTCCTTTGATTTTTTTAAAAAAGTTTGATGAACAGGCTTTTGTAAAGAGATATGTCTGAATAAAATAAGCAGTAGGTCAAACTACTTAAAAATAAAACTGTTTTTACCCTATTCCAGAAGGCTGCTAGATCACAATCTGAGATCAGTGGGATTTGAACCTTGTTTAGGTACTTTCCTAAATAGTTTTCATTCATCTTCACAGCAAAGTAAAATAAAATAAAATAAAAAATGAAAAAGAATCCTAACTTTGAAATCAAAAATAGATTGTCATACATATACTTGAAATGAGTGAAATCTCCTTCTTTTTTTTTTTTTTTTTATGTTTTTAAAATCAGTTGTGTTTAACACAGTAGGATCTCTTGAAGTCCTTCCTCTGATTTCAGGAAGCTCATGAGTGTTTTGGATCTGTGACTCTTCGGAGAAAACAAATAAACAGCCTGGAAACCTCTAATATTGATGCATAAAGAATTAAGAAGGTTGTTTAAAATCTAAATGAACTCTTAAAGATCATGATGGAAACATTCTCGTACATATCAAACACGGTATAGAAAACTTGTCAAAGAAACTATCAAAGGTTACGTTAACCAACTTTTAAAGAAAAAAAATCTCCCTATGTGACAGCTGTGATGATACTGATCAGTAACCAAAACCGCAGACTGCTGGCTAATGCTAAAGTTAAATGTGTATGACAGAACAGTGATGGATAGCTTTGGATCTGCTGAACTGACAAAATGCTACAATGCTTAGAATGCTTTGTTGTCAGTGAAAACAGGCAACGTAGGGACATGGTATTTGAAGTCTTTCTATGATATAATATGAAACGATGGTCAGCACTGAACCTTGACTACTTGACATTAACAGTGTTAATTTATATGTAAGAATCTGCCTACCACTGTTGTGTCATTTGTTGAAATATCAACATAGAGCACTAACTAACATATGGAAGTCAAACTTTTTGCAGCTGCAAAGACATATGGAACTCAAACTTTTGCACAGATGTCTCTGTACAGTGGAGACTATTTGTTTTATCCTTCTCTAAATCTCCTTTTCAAAGTATGTGTTGTTAAGGAAACCATTTCAAAAATATGGTGGGGATACTCAAATCTATGATGATACATTTTCTCTACATTCACATAACTTAGAGAAGAAAAGAAAATAAGATTAATCAAATTAACCAATAAGCCAGGAAAAATGGCATCTCATAGAATATCATGAAGTATACAACTTGCTTTTATTCACCAAGTTACCATTTCTTCTCATCCATCCTCAGGGTTTTCAGTGCCTCAGCACTACATAGCTGCCTATGATCTTTTCTTCTCATTCTGGTCTTCTTATTGTACACTTCTACTCTCTTCTTTTAGTTAAAGCAATCTCCTTCAAACCAGTTTGGGAATTAGTACGATTATTGTCTCCATTTTCCTTCCTTGGTATGTCTGTCTGTTAATAAGATTGAAAGTTCTTTGGGCAAAATCCATGTACTATTTTGTATAACACCTAGTACATATAATTCCCATTTTCACTTTAGTCCTCAGGTGACATTTTCATAATCATAGAATCATAGAATAGTTTGGGTTGGAAGGGACCTTTAAGATCATCTAGTTCCAACCCTCCTGCTATCGGCAGGGACACCTCCCACTAGTCAAGTAGCATTTTAGTAAATAATATCAAAATGGATATATTAAGCTATCAGGAAAAATGCCTTCTTCGACACTGTTGTGTTAAATTCAAGGCCAAATTTACATTACTTCCTGTTTAAATAACATTTTTAGGTGTGATTTCACAGTCCATTTTGAGCTGACTCAACTTTATTTGCTGAAGGAAACATCAGATTTGCACTGGGCTTAGTCTATTATTTGTCACTCTGTTCTGAAAAATGAGGTTCACCCACATATAAGCATTAAACTTCAGGAGTTGCCTATACACTTTCTACCCTAAACAGAGGCAGACATACCCAGAAAATGATTCAATCGTTCTCACTTAGGTATCTACCTCAGAATGCAACAAATTGCTTCTGGAAATGTCCAGTTCATTCTTTAAGAACAGAAACATATTTGACTAAAAATCACTGTAAGTACTTTTACTACACATTTATTTTCTACACAGAAGCCAAATTTTTGTTTCTCATTCCTATATATAGGTATAAAAATATATGCTAAATTAGGATCTGGTTTTTATTTCTTCATCTTTTCTCTAAATATTTTTATTATGCTCACATTTCAGTGGTTAATCTGTACTTTCTGGTAAACATTGATTTTGCTGAAATCTTATTGCTGGAAGAAATATTCATGCTTTGGTAAGTGAATTTGATCTTACTCTTACCTAGAAGTGTTTTAAAAATGGGTGGATGAAAGTACACTTTTAAAATAAACGTATCTGTCTTTTATTACTGACCCACTTTCTCTTCACATTTCATGTAAGGATTTGTGTCATCCTTCTCAGTCACACCAATACTTACTAAAACTAGCAAGAAGCAGTTTTGACCTATTGATCGCAAAAAAAAGAAAATGGATGAAGAAATATACTGCTCACCAGGTGTAAGGACTGGTTGTGCTGATAGCACAAGTGAGGAAATTAATTCTTAAGTTTAAATCCCAGCTTTTGAAAGAAAAATGAAAAAAAGTTCAAAGAGCAAAGCAATAGGAACTACAGATCATTTCATCAAGTGTTAGAAAAAGGAGGCGAAAGAAGAGAAAGGAAGATCAGTAATAGGAAAACTAACAGGAAAACAGTTCCACTGTTCTTGCACTGATTTTTGTGATTACTGTTTATTAAAACACTGTGGATACAGATTATCTTCCTTTCAAATGTTCTGTATTTATTATTGCTTCATTTGCCTTGAAATGATAACTGCAGGCACTTAAATAAATGGATTCCAACATTGTCTGGTCTCATTGTGCTATCCTTGCCTGCAATAAATACCCCTGTAGAAACGTTATTTTGAAATCTCTTCAAGTAACATCTTCATTGATCACAAGATCTTTCTTTGCATGTCTTCTGTAGTACTGCTTATATATTCTTATCCTAATGGTAGTATCTGAAAGTTTAAAAAATCACCATTCTTTTGGAAATAAGTTTTATTTTACTTTGAATTATCTTTTACTTTGAATTTGCCATTCTAAGATATAATGGAATTACAGGCTCTGCCACAGAGTTCATAGGTGATTTTTTGCAAAATTCATCTAAGTTATGGCCATCTAAATAAATTAAAGGTGACCTGGGACATTCCTGGGAACTATGGCCCTCTGGATGGAATACCCATATCTATACTAATAAGATTTTTTTTTTCTTTTTTTTTTTTTTTCTCCCAGCATACTATCTTTTGGGAATGGTCCCTACAGCTACAGAATCACAGAACGGCTGAAGTCAGAAGGGACCTCTGGAGGTCATCTGGTCCAATCCTCCTGTTCAAGCAGGGTCATCCAGTGCAGGGTGCTCAAGATCATGTCCTGCTGGCTTTTGAACATCTCCAAGGAGGAGACTCCACAACATCTCTGGGCAACCTACTCCAGCGCTCTATAATCCACACAGCGAAGTACCTCCTGATGCTTAAACTGAACCTCTTGTGTTCAAGATTGTGCCCATTTCTTCTTGTCCTGTCGCTGGGCACCACTGAGTAGAGCTTGGCTCCACCTTCTTTGCATCCTTCCTTCAGGTATTAATATGTATGGACAAAATCTCACCTGAGCCTCCTCCTCTTCAGTCTGAACAGGATCTGCTCTCTCTGTCTCTCCTCACAGCAGAAGAGCTCCAGTCTCTTGAAAATCTTGGTATCCCTCCACCACACTCTTTCCAGTATGTCCAGGTCTCTAATTACCTAATGTCCAAACTGTAACTGCAATTGTTTGTAGGGTACCAGCTAAGTTAGCCAAAATCTTATCAGAAAATGCTCTAACAGTATGTAGGAACATTTCCAGGTACTCTTTAATTTAGTAATAGAAACATATCTTTAAACTTTCTACACCAAATTTCTAAAACTATCACGATACTGATGAGCATATATATTATAATTCTCAGAAATGTTACAAAATGTAAGCTAGGTATGTAGACACCTATGAAAGTCTCAGTAACTGCCTCATTGAATTGCCTAATTGTATCTTTAGATGGCTATTTGCATTCTAAAACATCTGCCTATAAAACAGAATTTATAGTTTCTCCCTTCTTTGTCTTGCAGCTCTCAGGGAATGACTACATTGCAGTCCATGGCTATGGGCTAGAAATCCGCATACTTAGGCTGGCTCCTGGTCAGGTTTAATAGCCAGTGCTGAGCTCTGTGCTGCAGGAATACACTAATCATACACCAGCTAGTCAATTTAAAACTTGCTTAGGTATGTCTGTGAGTGACTTTAGTGGTATAGATGTCATACCTATATAACCAGAACTGCCTCTCTAGAGTAAAGAAGGAAGGTACTATTCCTTTACTCACGCAAACTATGAGTTTATAGTCCAGCACCTATTGTGTCAAAATTATTCTCTCCCATCTGGAGAGATGTTTTTGTTTTTTATTTAAATTTCATGTGGTTACGGAATACTGAATGCTGTTATTGACTAACTACTTTCATTAGGTAAATTATGAGTGTAAATCCACCTGGAAAAGCCTATAATGTCAGTCTGGAAATTCCCCATTTTCTAATCACAATTTCAATTTTACTATCTTTTGTCAGCAAGAGCTAAAAGCAATCTTTTGTGTTTAGCAATAATCTCCTAATTGCTGGGTTTCTACAGTCTGTATTTTTGCTACATATTTTTGCTATTTATTTTTTTCCCAGTAAATTACACTTATTTATAATTTACTTAAAACGCTCTTTTACTCTCATTATAGTTCTAAATGTGTTTTTCCTCACTTGTTCCCACCCACATGACTTCAAATTCTTAATTCAGGAATGCAGTAAGACTACTTCTCTGAAGGCTTGAAAAACACCGAGAAATCCCTGATTGATATATCAACTGCGAAAGTTTTATATATGAATTAAGATATATAGAGAGATCTCTATATATGTATTGAAGACAAAAGCCACTGACCCTCCTTTCAGAGTGAACTATTATTCTTACAAACTTTTTATGCCAGTACTGTTGCATTTTTTTTGAAGTGGTAATTTCATAGTTCTCAGAGATGGTATACTTATTACTCTACAACAGCATAAAGATACAGCGGAATGCCTCTATTAGATGGAAATAGATATATAATGTTACAGAGTAGTTTGCCCTCTTACTTTTCTTTCAAATTTGAAGAAAAGGAAAAAATTAATACAGAGAATCTACTATAAAAATGGAAATGTAATAATGCTGTAGACCTTCTGAGTGCTTTTTCTGCTTACTAATACAGACCATCTCCTGTTCATGTAGCCTAAGGCAATGCCAGTCTTACTGTCTTCAAGCTTTTCCGTGATTTTGCCTTTCTCTGCTTCCTGTTTACAAAAAGTCAGGTGAGTCTGAGACTTTTTCATACTTCTTTTGTGCTAGTTTACAGTATACTTTATCAACAACGTTAAGAACTCAAGGGCTTAGTTTATAGAACAGTTGAGTTAGATAAAAACTTCTGAATTAAAAAAATGTAAGGGATCAATACCAGTTCCTGAAGTCAAATGGAGTGAGGGATATTGTAACTATAGTACTTAGGATGAGTAAATGTATAGTGCCCATACCATATAGCGCTATGTTGTTTCTATTGGTGTGGCACTAAAGAGTACATTTTGAAATAATGCAAGGGCATTGCTGAAGTTCAGCAAAGAGACTGGCATCCCCACAGTAATCTGAAGAAACAGCGTTGACTGTTTTGGGACATGGTACAAGGGATTAGGAGGTCGCTGAGGTGCAAGTTTTTTCAGGGTAAAGATCAAGAACATCTGTGTCTGAAGAGAGCCATGCATGACTTATTCCGGGCTGCCTTTTGGGAGAAAACCCTGGGATTAAATATCCTCTAGTCTCTGCTTAGTAATTGTTTTGAAGAGAGCTAGCTGGAGAAGACCAGAAGAGAGAAAGAAAGCTAATAGCTAAACAGTGAAGACACTGAACAAAGACATAAATTATTCAAGTTTTTGTCCTTGACCTCTTTTACTTAGCAGGGTAACCATACCTCTTGGACTACTAGGGTAGGTTCAAGCAACACATACTGATACCACATCGACATTTTTTGCCAATAATAGGCCTGCATTTGAACTCTAAAAGATGGCTGAGGAGAAAAATGAGGCTTCTTTGCCTGCTGGGATGCTCACAGGGCTGCTTATGTTATGTGAATAAGGTCAGTGATGCTGTGTGTGATTACACAATCTCCTCAACTCTGTTCTATCAGTCCTTTCAGCAATGTTACATCATTAATGTTAGACAGATCCTTCCTAAAAATCTTGACATTGTGTAAAACAGCAGCTACTGGGGTGTGTAGGATGTTTGCGGTTAGTCTCAGAGCAATGGCAATCTTGCAAGGTTTGAATTACAGGATGCTTGGATGAGCAATGTAAACATGTAAAGTCTAAGTATGTCATGCTTTTAATACATAGAGGAGGACAATTTTTCTCTCATATATAACTCAGAGAAACAAAAAGATGTATTGCTTAAAGTGCATACAGTCTGATACGTATTTATCAGGTGTACTGACTGGGTAAGGCCTCTGTTCTCCTGAATAAGTCCTAGGAAGCTAACATTGCAAAATATGACACATGGACAATTCTTTGCATTAACAAAATATTGTCAATGTTCTTCTGTTTTGTTCCATTGTTTTGGGGAGTTTTTTTATTCCAAGAGAATTTCAGCCAATCTGTTCAGCCCAAACACTTGTGCAAAGAGGAAAAAAAGGATCTAGAAAATGAAGGAATCAATAATTGACTCAAAAAAAACCATTGTATTTAATATAACTTCTTCATTTGTGTTTTTTAGTATTTTTTTTCTTTGGTTATTATAGAAAATATTGTCCTTTAAAAATACTTTTTTGCACTTCTTTTCAGAAAAGAAATGTTTTAATTAAAATTGAGTGTCCTTTACACAACAAAAATCTTTTCTACAGTTCTGAATTGCTTTGTTCACCTCTTTCCAACACCAACTCATTTGTATTTTGTTAAACAAATGCCTACTTCTGTGAGAAGTACCTTAAAATAAAGTCCACAACATACACCCAACAAGCTTTTCATGGTGTGTATTGTAAGCAAATCCAATAGTATGCAAACACCTGAATCTCATTTTGAAGATCTCAAAGGTCATTTAAATGAATGCACAATTAAGGTATTTTTATGAGTTTGATTATATCTCTCTTGTGCTTGTTTTTGAGGACTGAAGAAAGGGTCATAAAATATTACTTCAAAGATAATTCTCTGGCAATTCTGGGAATGTCATCATAGCATTTACAACAAATGAGTGATAGAGAAGAAGAAAAATGACAGTGTAAGCAACCTGGAACATAAATTTAATTTAAAACTCACAGTTTATGAGTTCTTCAACCACATAGTTGAATGGCCAAAAGAAAGAAGCAATCCTTATCTAAGCCGTATCAGTATTTTACCTGTGTTTGTCTTCTGTGTTATAAGTTCCTTGAGGTAGGGTATGTTTGTCGTCTGTAATAATTTAATGTGGATTTAGAGCATTTAGGTAATGTTTAAAAGCAAAAAATATTAAACATAGTTCTACTTCTGATGTAGACAGACAGAGACCACTGTTAGCTTAGAAAGTTTTTCCAAATTGGGTTCACTGCAATCTCACCACAGTTACAGTAGTATCACAAGACCAGAACAAGTGCAGGACTGGTGGTGAGAAAGCTTTGAAATTGTGTGTATAATAATAACTAGCTGTAGTCTTTACTGAAAAGCTCAAATATTTTATGCATGGCATGGCAAAACATTCTGCTTTACCTAACCCAATGGGAGCAAGTAGTCAACCAGAGTTTAATTTTCCTCTCTGTTCCTTTCAGGTAAGCGACACGAGAGTTACTTCGTAAGTAGAAAAGAAAGCATGTTTTGGAATTAGTGTTCTGCAACCAGGTAGCATTCAATTGGTTTTACTCTAAAATAAAGAATGCATTCATTTTCTACATATCTTCTAAGAAATAATTACTTCTAAACTATAGCACTGAGAACATTGCTTTTTTTTTTCTCTCTTACTCCACCACTCACATATACAGTCATGAAAATCTGTCATTTTTCATTTTGAGAATAATGTTATGAATTGAAAGTATAGGAAAGTGTCAGAGTTTCCTCAGCGCTGATCCATTCTTCCCTCATGTTTGTAATGAGGATTGCTTTCAATGATGGTTATGATAGCTGTTTGCTGTCATCAAGGCTCCAACACAAGCATTTCCATTATCTCCTTTTTTTCTTCCTTTTTCCTTCTCTCTCTCTCTCTTTTTTTTTTTCTTTTTTTTTTTAGGTGTGTGAAGGGTGTGTGCTGACAGGAGGACTGCACTGATTAAATATTTTTTTACTGTAGTGCAGATCAATATCGCATTAAAGGTGGAGAAATTTTGACTGTTAAGTACAAGTGATACTGGAATGATTGTTCACACTGAAATAAAATCATATGAATCCCAACTTTCCAGACTGACTGAAGAGGAGAGGAAACTCTCATGATTTATTCTACACTATGCTGTGTAGTAATTTCTTATGAAAACTTACTTCTCCATTAAAAACATAAGCACACATTCACACCGTACTGCAATTTGTTCTTTTAAAGTAGTACTATAACAAATGTTCTGCAAACTATAACAAATGTTCTGCAATGCAAAAGGACAGCACACAGTCATTATTGTCACATTTCCCCCTCTATTACTGAATTTCAGATACTTCACATGGACAAAAGTCTTAGAGAACACATGAATCATCATGAACTTCTGCTTCATTCCTAAAACATCCAGAGTTCTTTTTGATGTAATATAAAGAGATTCAAAGGCATTACCATAGTTTCCAGGAAATATTCTTCCATGAAACAGAATAGAAAACAAAGTGAAAGAAGAAGTAGCTTCTTTGTTGCAAAACAGTTTGATTTGCAGTTGTGCACAAAAAGAGATACTTTTTCCTCTTACATGTCCAAAATGTATTGATATTTTAGTATAGCGGTTAGCACCTCAGGTGAAAAAGGAGTTCTGGGCTCTGCCTTCAAGAATGCTTCTGTATTTTATATAAAAACTCCTCTTTCTTTATCTGGAAATTTCTTCATTCAACAAAGAATGAGAAGGAAAACTCCTCTCTACATACTTCGCTTTCCTTGGAAATCAATGGAAATTTGAAGTCCAAACTGGAGCTGGGAGCTGAAACAATCTGTTTTAAGCATATACCTACATAATGGAGGAAAATCAGAATAAAAAAGAAGAGTCTCAACTATGCACAAAAGTTGTGGTCTTAGCCAGAATTTAGGTAACTGTTGCAACACTTAGGTTCAGATTGAAGAAATAGCCAAAAAGGCATGTAAGCTTCTATCTGACTTGCTGTAGAAATGTTCTGTCGCAACTGAGTCTTACGTTCCTTCCTGGGAACTGTGTGTTCCAAGCTTTGCTTTAGTGCTTAGGCCAGGCAAACAGGTTTGAGTGGTCTATAAATCTAAAAAATTCTAGCTATTGCAAGGGAGGATTACGCTGTTTCAAACTGCGATAGGATATTATAATGTAGTTGTCCTAATATTACAGAATTCTTTCACACGCTTTTTGCTCTCTACATGTTGAGTTAACCATCTTACTCCATGCAGTGAATTCATAGCTGCATGAATTCCTAGAAATTTGTACGGACTTCAGAATGGAGCACTTTATTTCTTCTGGTGTAGTACTGAGGAGTTTGGCTTGTTGTTGTTGGTTGGTTGGTTTTCAGCTTCTACCATCATTCGCAGAAATTTAATACTATTGTGTTATTAAATTTGGATATATCATCAAAAAATATAATAATTTTATGCTTTTATATATTTAAATATTCTTTACTACATAAGACTTATCCTAATACAAATTTGTCTGGTTTTGGTTTGGCCTTATTTCTTAATTTCCCTTATTTTTATTGAAAGAATTTTTCATATATTGTTTGTTCTTCTGTCATTTTCAAAAACTGGCCAATCACAGATCAGGCTTCTGACAGTAATTATGTAACCAATGGATATTTTCTCTAATTATCAAATTCATTATTACTATGATTTTTTTTCATTCATTTAGCTTTTTCAACTCTTAGAATGCTAGTAAATAAAATACTAATAACATTTCATTGAACATCCATTTTGAGTAGATTTTAACAGATTTTGTGGAGTTTGTGGAACTCAGTGGCAGGATACTAGGAAACCTTGAAATAAAACAGACTGGAATAACAAACTCTCCATAACACATCGTAAACAATGATTTGAAGAGCAAACTTTAAAGTCCAAACAGAAGTGCAACTGTGTTGATTTAAAAAGATTCCATTTGTCATTTTTCTCTCTGTTTCTGTATGGCAGATTTTAGGCTGAATTAATTCTGATCCAACATAACCCTGGAAATGAATTAAATAACGTTTTCCATTAGACTCTGTATGACTGAACTTTTGTTTAGCGTACGTTATCATTTATAGAACAGGTGCTCTAAACTATGCTTTTGATATCTTTGCATTGTCAAACTCTGTGGAAGAGGAAATATTTTATCTACCTCTCACTGGTTTTATGTAATTATCTGTAATGTTTGCACATGTACACAATGTGGTCATAAGATCCATTGTAACTGCAATATTAGGCTGGATTATGAGGTGGTCTGGCAAGTCTCTCTATATACATATACACTGAAATCAGTTACGCTACAGACAGAAGTATGCAAACTACAGTCAGGTCTAAGAGGAGAGATAAAGAAAGAGAAAATGTAATCAGTCTTTGCAGCCAGTCTTCTGGTGCTGCTGAAAGGAAATAGCAGAAGATATTGGAGTTTGTGTATCTAGAGAGGAACTGAAGGTAGTTTTTGAGAATCTTGGACTACATCAAAGCCACATAGAGGAGAATTTATTTCAGACAGTATATAGCTCCTCAAAGGAAGGAGAGGGGACTTCTTATCTTCCATATGGGTGATTAAGATTGAAAATGGAACAGGAAGGCATCCATAAAGCAAATGCAGATCAAATGAGTATGTCATCATTGAGAATTTCAGTTTGGGAGGTGTGTATGAAACAAATTCAAACACTGGAACAGGTTGCCCAGGTAGGTTATGGAGTCTCCATTCCAGAGATATTTCAAACTCAAATGGGCATGGTCCTTGGAAACCTGCTATTGGTGATGCTGCTATGAGCAAGGCGACTGGACTATGTGATTTCCAGAGATGCCTTCTACCATGCGATTCTGTGAAAATCAACAAAATCCAGCAGTTCAAATTTATTAATAATAAGAGCTTAACAACTAAGTATGATAGAAGTGGAAGTGACAGGATTATGTATTCACAGTCTCATTAAGATATAACTGTGAGACACCTATGTGATGCTATTTCAAAACTGGGAAACAATACATGAATGTGTACCAATGACTGTATTTCTAGTAGATATGGGAGATTATTTTACACATGTAACATATTTTTCTTCTATTTAAGAAAAATGAAGTAACCGCTGTGCAAAAAAGAGCTGTTTGCTAGAACTGACCATGTATTCTATCAAAAACACCAGGAGAATAAGCCCCACCATGGAATAATGTGAAGTTAAGGAAAACAGGTATAAACACAGGTTGGAAATATGGAGCAGACTTGTAACCTGGAGAAAGAAGAAACCTGCAACAAATTTCATGAGAGTTACAAAAAACATGGAAAGAAAAAAAACACCAGTAACACAAAACCAGACCACAAGATCTCCTTTCAGTTGCTGAACATACAGAGAACATCTGAATGACTGTGACACAAAATACACTGACATTGTGATATCCAGCAAAAGTTTATTTTAGTTTAGAAATGAGTATAATGGGTAAAAATGAGTTAATGACTGGGCAGGTTTAGGAACTTCTTATTTTTACTGAAGCTTTTTTATTTCTTGTTACATGTAAGCTTTTTTACATATATGCAGCTAAGCAATGACAGCTGGTTAATCAGAAATATCTATGCTTAGTTTTTGAAAGAACTATTTTCCTTAAATTGAGTATGAGCACAGCTGATTTGGAACACAGCATAGAAACAGAAAAAAAAGAATTAGAGATTTTAAAATCAAATTTATATAATGTAGGAACATAATTTATTACAAGATTAAAATAATTTATTTGCCTAGTGAATAAAGAATATGTTTGGATAATTTTGACTAGCTGGGGGAAAATAGGGTGATAGTTGATAAATAATATAAAATAACAATGACGAAATGCATAATTTTATGTGGGGAAAATAAGACAGTGTAAGAATATTAACATGGTAAAAAAATACTGTTTTAATGCTACATGGAGGTAATAAAATTGTCAAAAATGATGACAAAAACCCCACAAAACCTGTACTTCCAGTTTCTCACCTTTGGGGCTGATACACTAGAAAAGTAAAAACACAAGCTTGGGCAAAAGAATTTAATAATCACAGTGACTTTATTCTCAAAAGAGTTTAAGAGCCACAAGTCTTTGAGAGAAACAGGCTTTGAAGATCTGTCATCCACTCTTCTTACTTTATGCTTTCTCAGAAATGTGTTGATATTTCAGACTGGGATGAGTCTTTCTGACACTTGCTTACCCTGCTTCCATGTAGCAACAGGCTGAGGTGATCTCAGCCCTCATCTAAGAAACTCTGGCCTCCCTGATGCTATAGGAGTTAAATATTTTTCTTACTGAAATCATTCTGATTTACAAAGAATGTACACAGAAGTTCTATTATTCCAAACACGGTACAATTAAACAACAAGAGAGCATTTCCTTTCTCACAGTTCTATGCCAGCTTTCCAGACAGCATATCAGTCAAAAAAGCTCCTCTTGTTTCATTTTTCTCATGACGACAGTATTTTTCCTTGTTTTAATTTTCTCTTGGTTCCATTTGTTTGACTTCCTTTCTGACTCTTTTTCTCTTATATTTGCAGAGCTACATGCAAATCAGTTACATTCCCTTAAATTTGTATTCAGTGAAATCATGGGGTGATAACTTCTACTCTTTCATTAATTATCAGGAAGAAGATGTTAAATTGCTTCCTCATGTTTCCCTCTATGGAAATATTAAGCATCTTCTTTAATCTCAGGGAGATCTGTGGTTGCCCATATGTCAAAAATACTTGGTCAATGTTTTCTAATTTCCACATATATTGCAAAATTAATAAGCAAACAGTACAATAAAAACACACTAACATCACTCTTAAAAATGTGCATGTGGTTTTTTTTTCCAGTCAGAGACCTTTATCAAATAGTGTTTCCAAATATAACTGGTAAGAACTAAGAATTAGAAGAAGTTATTCAACATTTTCATACACCTTAGTAAGTATCAAAACATTTTTTGATACATTACTTTGCTGACATAGAGATTGACAGAGTGGTACATAATTATGAAGACCAGGAACTTATGAAGAAAAATTTGGATTGCCTGGCAAGCTGAACCCATCCAAGTTAAATGCAAAATTATGCATCTAGGTCACACCTAAACTGTAGAAAACTATATTCTGGAAATCAACAGCTCAGGAAACAATGAGAGGTGTCATCATATCATAGCTTCTTGTATGATAACTTGACAAAAAAAAAAAAATCTTTCAGCTTTTCAAGGTACAAACAGGTAAGGTGATGTTTAAGTCCTGAAAGATTACTCTTCTGTAATATGATATTCAAATTTGGTATCAGTTTGAGAATACAACTCTCATGATTAACCTGAAGAACAAAACAGCAAGACTAGTAATTGACTTTTTTAACTTCTTGGCACCTAAAACTAACAGTATAGCTTTCCAGGAATGTGTTTTCTTCAAACACCTGGTTTCTATAATCATACTAAATAAAAGAACTGTTAGAAGAGTTAATGGTAAGATAATTAACTCTAAGTCTTAAACTGTATCTTTTGAACAGTTTTTTATTAACTGAGTCACTCAGGAGCATATTTTCAGCCTCAGTAAAGAAAACACATTGATTTTGGACTATTTGGGGTTCATTCTGGTGGACTGAGAACAAATACATGAGAGGCTCAGTCATAGAGTGGTGGCCATGTTGCGGACATAGATTCCTGCTCTTATTTCTGTAAGTCACATGACGTACTTGCCTACCTAAGTAGTGTAATCATGGAGTATCCCAGTCACTAGGGACATGCAGTTTTATCCAAAAAAGTTAAAGCTCCCAAAGGGCTCAGGTAGGAGTCTGGCTGAGTATAAAAATGGAAAAGGATTATAAAAATGAAATATGGACCTGAATGAAAAAAAAAAAAAAAAAATTCCTTGATTAAGATCTGAAGATGTCCTTGACAGCGTTATAATTCAGCACTAGCCAATCATGTATGTGTATGAGGAAATAGTAGAGATGGCATTTTCATACTTCTCCAGAACCCAAACTGTCAACAGTTTGAAATGCATAATTGCTGACTGTAAAAATGTCTCTCTCTTCTGAATGCATTGGTGTGGCTGCAAGTCTGTTTGAATTTATATAAGTTTTTCTCATTTAAAGGAAAAAAAAAACATTGACCTGCCTTTTCATTAAGGGATCTTTTATTGATTCTTATCCTATTCTTCCTAGGTTTGCCCCCTTGTTTCATCTGCCATGATGGCTGATGTAATAATAGTAATTATATTTCTCTCCTCATCAGTTCTGCTCTAAGTCTATTCTTTCAATCACCATGGAGCAGAAGCCTTCAAACACTGCTAGACATGAGACAAAAGTAAAAACTGAGAAAAAAAATCAGGAAGGAGAAGGAAGTTTGACCAGAAGCCTAGAAGTTGTGTCCCAAGATCTATAGACAGAAATCTTGGTGCCAAGCTCCACTTCCTATTTTTTTAACCAATTTATCTTCCTGCAAGGCACCAGAAGGCCGCGCTTCTCTTTTCAACAGATTTACTAGCCATTGACTTATGGATCATCCTGCTCCATGTTTGCTCTTTTGTGGCATCAGAATTCTTGTCCTTCAGTGAGCTAACACTCGGAGAAGATGGAGGGAACCTTCTCCAAGGTAAATTAAAGTCTGATAAAACAGACCACTGTTCTTGAGAGAGAGAGAGAGAGAGAGAGAGAGAGAGAGAGACATTTAATACTTTTTTACCAATTAGAGCACTGAGTCCCAGATATCTTCCCACCTTACAGTACTCTGTGTTATTAGTGGAGAGCACCAACAGTTTATTCTATCTATCTGAATTTACAAGAATGTAATCCTCCTACTGTTTACTAGGCCTTCTTTGCTAACACGGCTTGCTTCCAGTTTTCATCTTTGTGTAACAGTTTGAAAGGCTTAGAAATCAACCTAGAATTAAGTTAATTTAACTTCATATATGTATAAAACAAACATCTACATCTGACCAAGGCATCTAAGCTCCCTTTAAAGTCAATGAAGAGAAACATATTTTTAGGGAGAGATTATTCTGACCTATTTGAAATGTTTACATTAGGATGAAATAAATCAAGTCTTGAAAAAAGTCTTGTATTCAGGCACTGCTATTCCTTATCCACAGAGTGACTAACTAGGTGTTAGTATGTGCTGCTGGTGCTACATTCACTCCAAGAACTCTCAGCACTGGTGATCCTAGAACATACAGACAAGATGTGTCCAGCTCAAACGTAGGTAATCCCACACCAGTCCTTGTATGAACATCTCTCAGTGGATCATACAGATGGTTCTGCTCTATAATTTACGTTTTTTACAGTCAAGGTCATAGGTCTGGCTGGAATTAAATTTGCCTAGAAAGTCTCTTGTGAATCTGACATATGGTTTTTCTAGACTCTTTTCTTTGATGTAAGTACATTTACCTCATGTCAGTTAAAATTCCAAAGATGGTGCTCTGGATCTGTCCTCAAAATATTTTAGCGTTTTCCCTGCTGATGCATCATAATTGTATCAATGTTAAATATTATCAGGAATAAAAGAAAAAAAATGTGATACAACTACTTAATTTTAACTTAATATGAAATAAAATGTTCTGCTTTCATACTTTTATAGCTACAAAGTATTGCCTATTTTTTTTAAAGAAATTAAACACACGAAGCAGATGTCCTGTGGGAACAATCTGTTATGGTCTGGCAGCAGATTCTCTTTCACTAGCTTGAGATATTGTAACTGAAACAAGTACATAAAGTTTAACTATATATGTAATCATGGAAAATAGTATTTTATCATATTTCTAGCCATTAAATATCCCCTCAAGATTTAACCATTCTATCTCTTTGTGCTGCTCCTCATTGCTCTACCATTATTGTACCGCTATCATTTACATTACATAGTATGGATTACCTCATTTTACTAATATATTCTGGTCTTTGCATTGCTGTAGAATCTTCATTTTAAAAGTGTAATCTTTATAGGTATGGATAGATATTTCTGAATCATGTGGTTTAAGCAGGAAAAAAAAAACAGCAGTTAAACTTGCTTAGAAACTGTAAAATTAGTGTTTATGTTTTAGGTGTCTTCATTGATGATTCGAACAATCAGCCTCAGAATTGCACGCAACAGACATGGGGAAAAATAAATACTTAATATCTCTAGGAGCTAAGTCTTACAGCAGAATTTGTCAGTGTGAAGAAAGACTCAAGTCTGAGTCACCTTTCAGATTGCTGGTCAAATTGCTTTAAACTATTCATGAGATTTGTCTTGCATACAGCTTACTGGGTGGATGGATTAAATGACATATCCTCCCAGCTAAGGCAATGACCATGGACAAAACAAATCTGCTTTAGCTGAAATGGAGTAAAGAGATGAAATCTCTCAGGATCTAGAAATGGGTTACCTAACCCTAACTAGGGTAAGATATCAGCTGCAAGGGATGTCTGAGGATTTTGCTGGCATGTGGAGCATGCCATTAGTGGGACTAGACTGTAAATACCATCATGGTTTGGAGTATGATTTGTACTGCATGGTCTCTCCACTGTCTGCACCACAGTACTTGGTACAAGGGTTGACAGATCCTTCCTCAAAATCAACATCATAGAATCATCATAGAATCACTGAATGATTTGGGCTGGAAGGGATCTTAATGACCACCTAGTTCAAACTCCACAGCCATGGGCAGGGACACCTTCCGCTAGACAAGGTTTCTCAAAACCTGGCTTTGAACTCCAAGCAACACCATCCACAGCCTGTTCCAGTGACTCACCACCCTCACAGTAAATAATATCTTCATAACATCTAAACTAAATCTATCCTCTTTTAGTTTAAACCCATTTCCCCTTGTCCTATCAATAAACTCCCAGAAAGAGTCCCTTTCTGACTTTCTTGAGGCCCCTTTCAACAGTAGTAGTATTTAACACCAGTAGTATTAACAGCTGAATGATTCACAGTATTTCAGAATCTGGACTTCCTTGGTGCAGTGCTGGCACAGTGTTGCTTGTATCTGCTGCCTCCCTAGACAGCTTATTCTCATTCTCATGCATCTTGCCTCACAGAACAATAAAGCTGAAACTAAAAAAGGAAATATTTATTTAGTGAGATATAGGTTATACTTTTGATTACAGTAAATGGTTACAACCAAAACTTGTAAAATGCAATCCTAGTTGATAATAAAGCTTCCTTGTTACTCAGCTCATCTTGTCTATGAGGGCTGCTTCAAGTGTAGTGAATCCTATTTGATGATGTTGGCCCGTGAGGCCAGAGGCGGATTTTGGTGGTATGTCAGTAGAGGTTGAACCCTCCCACCAATATTCCATTACATGTTATTGCTGTGCAACAGATGGTAGCAGAGGGGCAGTCTGACAGAATGGTGTCTGACATGGAAGAGAGTATGGAGCAAAGGTATGGAACTGAATTCCTCCATATGGAAAAAATTTGCACCCACTGACATTCATTTATGCTCCCCGAATATTTATGGAGACTAAACAGTGGGTGTGAGCACAGTGAAACAGTGGGTGGCATGTTTCAGCAGTGATGACAGTGACATGAAAGATAAGCCATGTTCTGGATGGCCATGCACCTCTGTCATACCATGAAATGAAGAGCATCCCCATCAGCTCATCTGCGTGAATCTGGTAATGATGGTGACTGTGTTGAAAAATAGCATTTTGTAGCTGAGAATTTGCTCTATCAAATAGTGTTATTGCACTTCTTATATCTGTTGTAGCTTACATGGAAACCAATAGGAGGCATTATTTTCAGAGTAACCTATGTAGAATTCCTAAAATGTCCCTCAGCCTTTATATGTGTGGATCTTAAAGCCTGTAGAGCATGGTCTTTCAAATATCAGTTTCAGACACAAGTTTCCTTGCGTTTTCTCTTTTAGTTTCAAGTGCTAGTGACCTCTTTTTCACAAGGTAATCGCAAAATCCCATCACCTCCAGCTTTACACTTCTTTTGTGTTCTTTTCTTTCATCATAAAATTGTTATGGGTTATAATACAGTATAATTTTTTCCTTGATTACTTGCATCTCCACTGTAAACTCTGGGAACAAGTAAAATGACCTTCATCATTCTAAATGAATCCAGTGCTCTTTACTTACATCACAGACCTAACCAACTGTGAGCTATATAAATCCCTGGCTCTGGGTGTTCCATGTATTTAGAGACTATTACTCCTTTGTTCCTATTTAGCCCACTAGCTAACTTTCCTCCACCAGTCCTGGCTGTTTAATTCAGTGGTTTGTAATCTGTGGTGCACAAAACCCTGGGGTTTCTCCACAAACTATTTCCAAAAGGTCTGTGAAAAGTAATTACAGAAAACAAGCCTATCATTTCATGGGCTGGCTTTAATTTGCTAGCTAAGGATCCCATACTTTCAATGGACCTATTTTAGGGGAGTCGATTTTTAAAAAGCCTTATTGAAATTACTTATACTTCAAAACCATCTGTTATGTATTTTTTATGTTAATCTCATTATCTCTTGGACATTACTAGCTTTGTATAAAGACTATACGTAACATTCCTTTAACAAAGGTGGTAGTCTCAAGAATAAGTTGCTTAACATGGTCATGTCTGACAAAAAGAGATCCCCCAGAACAATCACTCATTCCTAAATTAGGGCTGTTTTACATTTAATCATAATTCTGTCTGAACTGCTAATAAATATTGGTTTGCAAATAGATCTTAGATA
The DNA here is from genome assembly GCA_016647715.1 of Pavo muticus. Classification (NCBI taxonomy): domain Eukaryota; kingdom Metazoa; phylum Chordata; class Aves; order Galliformes; family Phasianidae; genus Pavo; species Pavo muticus. The sequence goes on along the minus strand of JACDJE010000257.1, from coordinate 983,568 downwards.
ACTATTTGTTCATACGTCTGATTATTTGAGCTCACAGGCATGTGCCCTACTTTATTTACTGTCTAGTCTTTTCTTAATAAATTGCTTGTAATAAAATCATTGTACTTTCATATACATCTTTATTTCTGGTAAATTACACTGGCAAGCCTCTAAATGTGTCATGATACAGTTTTTCTCTGACATCTCAGAAGGATAAATTACATAAAGTATTTTAAAGGTGAATTTAACTATTACGCATGATTTCTTAATATTGCATAGCTCCCTTCAGCTTTCGTTTGACTCATTATGTAATGATTTAAAGATTAAAATACTTTCAAAATCTGAGGTTACCCAAAGTTGTTGAACATAAGGGTTGAGAAAAAGATGAAATGAAAAAGTTTAAATTTGATGAATTAGAAAAATCAGCAGCTTTGCCCGCTGGGATACATTTAATTCTCATAAGCACTGAACAGTGAAACATCTTTATAGTGAAAGTCATACCAATACAATTGCAGCTTCATACCACGGAGGCAACAGCAAGGTTTCAACCAGACTATGAATATCTCAGAGAACAGTCTCTCTGACAAGCATCTAATCACATATGCCAAAAATCTGTTGTCTTTTTTTCTCTGTTCCATCAGCAAACTTTGTCCTGTATTTTGAAACAGAAACTATTTTAACATGTGAGATTTAATGCAGTACTTGAACGTCCTTAGAAATTGTTAGTCATAACCAAAAGCATCTTCTCTGCAGTATCCTCAATATATTTCCCAACACAGCAGTGGCAAAATGTGGGTCATGTTTATTGGTGACAACAGAGACCAAGACAGCCTTTCAATCAAGCTTGTGTATAGTCATCCCTGACAAGAAGAACTTTTTGTCCTCTGAATTTTGTCTTCTCCAAGGCTAAATAATTTTTAAAGCTGCCAGGTTTGACGCGGGCTCTGCTGCTTCAAACTATGGGTTGTGCTAACTTTGCAATTAAATCTCTTATGCTGCAGGAGAAGTTGTCAATTAATGCTAAATAGTTTTGTAAGACACTGACATCCCAAAAGTAATAGTATTTTGGCTTGACAGGTTTTGATAGGGAGGTGGCAGCCCTGTTTAGCTTGTCTGTTTCCTAATTCCTGTTGCTCCAAGGAGAATGATAGCAAAGACTTGTCTTCATGGCAGGACTGTATTCCTTTCTTTTACAAGTAGTAAATGATTAGGGTCTTAGATTTTGATTTGTATTTTTTATCTTTCAGCTATATATTATTCCACAAATTTAAATAACTCCTTTTTTTCTTTTTTTTTCTTTTTTTTTTTTTTTTGC